>OZ024740.1:156189632-156257132 GCA_964016885.1 Eledone cirrhosa
TTGTTGTTAAGATGGTGGTGGCGCTGGTGCTAGTGTTGTCTTTGTAATTGATGTAGTTGATTTTTCTAGCGACGGGAAATTATCGAAATAATCTGGCGCTGTGTTGCTGCTGATAATATTAAAGTCGTTACTGCTGGCGCTGCTGTTTCTACTGTTGTTGTCACTGCTACTGCCACTGTTGCTGCTGCTGCTTCTGTTGTTGTTGCTTCTGTCATGTGATTGGACGAAATCGGCTGATCCATTTCCTGAACAACCCGCTGTTCTTACCTGCGGACAATTTTTCCCGTCCACCATGTTTTTTTTTCAAAACGAAATTGAGGGGGTGTGATTGTAAATAAACACAAATTCAGCCCTTAAGGGCGACAGATACAGTTAAAAAACCCATCTCCACTGAAAGAGGGTTTCTTCAGCTACACAACAATGTATAATATTCTGTATGAAAATTTCATTAACACATAAAAAATCAACTGACTTACTGGTCGTAGCTACACACGTCTGGAGAGATAACAATAACAATTATAATAATAGTTTCTTTATTGGCCACAAAGGCTAACACGAAGAAAAACATTACAGACGGCACAATGGTACAGGACGATACAATACTAATTGGGTTTTGACCCATGAAAAAAAAAAGGTTATAACAAAAATCATAGAAATGTGTATAAACAAATTAAAAAATTCAAACAACAAAAATTCCCCAAAAAGGGGGAAACCTCCGAGGGTCACTCGTGGCGAAAACCACACAAAAGACCTCGACTACCCTGATCACCAGAGCAAGCACTCTCTCTCACTTTTCCCACTCCTCAGTCTACAGGCGCATACTCAGAGCGGGCCCGTTCACTCGGACCAGACTCTCCACTTTCACCCACTTTTCAACAAACTTACTAGAAGACAGCACATGCCTCTCCACCCTGATTTTCCTCTTCAAGTGAAACTTGAAAAAGTTAATCAGGGATTGGCCGGAGAGGAAAGTCTTCGTCTTTAATCCTTTCAATCTTGTTCACCACACAATCTCTTTCGCCATGGCTACCAGGCAGATGAAAACTGCTTGCCCTTCCTTCTCCTTAAAGGAGGGTGGTGGACCTATCTGCACAATGGACTCAGTCGATAACCGGATCCGTCCTACTCGCAACAGCAACTGTTCAACATAACAATGCTCGGAGACTGAACGAGTGCGTTCACGACGATTTCGTCGCCCTGCGCACATCTGGGACAGGCTCGGCTGACAGCACTTCCGTGTCTGTAGAGCTTATCTCGAACCGGCAACGCTCCTCGGTACATTCGGGAAATCCAGACGGTATCTGTCAGTTCAAAACGTCTAAGCAGGTTTGTGAGGTCTTTACATCCTTCTCCCCTATCTACTATCCCCACATAATCCCAGCGTGCATCTAAGATACCGTTCCAGTCGCCCACTAACATTAAAGAGCGGGACGTTCCCAGAAAATTCTCTAGACGTCTTAAGAAATCTGGCCGACCTGCCCCTGTTGGGGCGTAGATGGCTACTAGCCTGAAAGCATTGCCTTCGCTGCCGGTCACGTCCAGCACCGCCAACTTAGCTTCTGGGTCCAGGAAGATGGCCCGTATAGCGAGATCGAAGCCTCTCCGAAAAAGCACAGCAACTCTGCCTCCCGCTCCCGTACGGCTGGGAGATGCGGTATACATCATAGCCGCCGAAGATCGGTGCAAAAGCTCGTGCTTCGGAAATGCTGGTCTCGCTGATGGCTACCACATCTATGTTTAGTGACCTGAGGTCGTTAAGCAGGCGGCCTTGTTAACAAGATGACCACAGGCCACGTACATTTACACTGCCTATTCTAAGTAAGGCCATGTTGGATGAGGAACGGTGTAAGTGAGAACCGATCACTTACCTTGATCGTGTGGAAAAGGGACCGTCGAACCGTCCCTTCGTCCGGTCATGGGTGTCTCCAAGATAATATTCGTGTATATCCTCTTGGTAAGCGACCATCTGAAGTCCCCAACTGCGTTGGGGAATTTTTGTTTGAACTGTTTGTATTGTTCCAGTTTGAGCTCAACGATTTTTATGTTTTTCGGTAATGTTCTTGGTGTTGGTGGGGTGTAGTAATTGTTGTCTGTAATGTCTGAGAGTTGCTTTATATGTTCCATGAGTTCTTTATTTGCAATGTTTATGGCTGTGTAATTTTTGGGGTGGGGTTTGGTTTTGTTGCTGCTGTTGGGTGTGTGTGCCTTGTTGTGTTTGCGATGTTTGTGTTTGTGGTGATGCTGGTGGTGGTGTGATTGTTGTTGGTGGTGATGCTTGTGGTGGTGGTGGTGTTGCTGTAAGTCGCCTTGAAGCCTTTACACCTGTTTGTTTGCCCTCGCTTTTGGAGTGCGAAGCTAAGGGGTCTTCCTTTTCTTTTTATAGCAGACCTTTTGCCACTCCACTCCTGCTTCACACTCCATGTCGGATTCCGTGGGGTCTGGGAGGGGTATGAGCTCCAAGGCTGTTGGTGGTGGTAGTGGAGCCCACTCCGGCGATTTTGTCGCCGGTGTAGCTACTGCGACTGTTGGTGTTGCCGCCACTGCTGCCGCTGTTTTAGTTGTCCGTGACCTTGGTATGGGTGCCACGGACGTTGAAGAGTTGTACTCCTTCTTCGAGGTCTATAATGTCCGGGATTGCCTCGATACACAACTGGTTTGTTTTGATTAGCATTTGCATTCCAATACCTGACCAGTTCTCCCGCTCTATCCTCTGCACTTGCAGCGTGGTCATCCTTTCCTCGATTCCGGCGAGGACAGACGCGGCCAGCCAAGGTATGGGCACGTTGGGCGGGACCTGGGTCACTTTGACCTTCACAATCTTCTGTCCGCAGTAGGAGGGTACCAACACTATCTCCTCACTCTTTAGGGTTACCAAGGAGTGAGACTTCGCCTCTTGCAGCGTGGCAAAAAGCACGTCCACAGTGGCATACGTATAGCCTCGGATGATGTGGGTTTTATGTGCCCACACGTATCGCAAGGCCTTTTGAATTTGAGCCTCCGCTGCTCTCTCCACCCGATGTGATTTTTTGCTTATCATACGATACGTCACCGTAAGCAGCTGTTGGTCTTTGAAAAAAATCGGGTGGAGGTTTCAGGGAGATTCGATTGGCTTTTCTAGTCACCATGGCCCTTGCGACCACCATCTTTACATTCCGGACCACCCCCGCAAAAGAAATGGTCCCTTTTTCAGCGGCACCTTTGTTGCTGCCGCTACTGCTGCTACTGGTCTTGTTGGTGGTGCTGTTGCTACTGCTACTACTGATGTTGTTGGTGTTGCTGCTGATGCTGCTACTGCTGCTGATGCTGCTACTGCTGCTGGTCTTGTTGTTGGTGCTGTTGCTGCTGCTACCGCAGCTACTGCTGTTCTTGCTGTTGCTGTTATTGTTTTCAGAATTTTGGCTGTTCCACTCTATGGACAGCTAGCCATTCTGTTTAGCGGTGGTGGTATTGTTGTTATCATTTATGTTGTTGCTGTCGTGTGTGTTCATTTTGTTTTTAGTTTCCGTTGTTTCAGTGGTGGTGGTGGTGGTGGTGATGTTGTGTGTGATGTTGACCGCGCCTACCGTCGTTGTGGTAGGGGTGGAGGCATTCAGCATAGTAAACATTGCAAAGCTGGAAAGTCCGCTTTGTTTTCACGAAATAAATTTGGGTCGCTGCTGCTGCTGCTACTGCTGTTCTTGATGTTGCTGTTATTGTTTTCAGAATTTTGGCACTTCCACTCTATGGACAGTCCGCCATTCTGTTTAGCGGACGCAATATTTTTGTCCATCATTTTAATCTTCGTAGAAAATTGAGGGGCGTGTTTCAAAAACAAACACAGATTTGGCCCCTAAGGGCTTCAAGTGGAGCAAAAAGAACCATCTCACAAGGATACTGGCTTACTTAGTTACAAAACAATATCAACATTTCAATGCAAAAGGTTGAATAGCAGTAAAAATAGAACAAACTTACAGGAGCGAAGTGAACCACGTCTTGAAAGACTGAACCATGATAATAATAATAAGAAGAAGAACTTGTTAAAGAAACAAAAACCAGATGATAATGGAATTACAAAACATTCTAAAGGAGAACTGGAGAGAATAAATACTCCACGGCCAATATCCCACAAGGTTCAACAGAGCAGATGAAGTCAACAAAGTGAAAGTCAACAATCGCTTAGAAGCCCAAGACGAAATGCGGAAACGGAAGGACTGATGTTCACAGCACAAAATCAATGTCTAACCACCAGAGCACAATGAGATAGTTCACCACATCACTTTAGGCCGCTCATTCCTAGCTAAGTTTGTATATATAGATAGACATGATAAAGTTGGTAGCTACATCCACTGAACACAATCAGAAATGCCTGTCGAAACTGATAATGAATTTAAACCAAACTACCTAGACATAACCACCAGGGACTGGAAAATACATATGCATACAGATAGACATGGAAATCCCTTCTGAGCAAAATATTTCCCGAAAAGAAGTGGAAAATCTGTTTAAATATAAGGATCTAAAAATTTAATATACAATTGTGAAGCATTAAGTTAAAACAATGCTAATAACAAACGTGGTGCAGGGTATGATAAAAATAAAGAGAACAAAAAATTAGAAGCCATACCGGGGTACTTTACATTACATAATATCCATAACTAGCTCTGCTAGGAACGGTCCATAGCCTGCACAAAACATTACCGATTCAATAACAAAGCTCAAATAGAACAATATTCATATATTACCCACAATAAGCACGGAATAAAAAAAAAAAAAAGCAAAACAAACTCATACTCTATAAGATTAATCTCTATATATATATAAACGAAAATGTCTGTCTGTCTGTATGTATGTATGCAGGCGATGCATTTCCACAGTTTCCACCGAATTTGATCAAATTTGATACATAGGTTATTTAGCTCCTGGAGCATGTCAACATATAGTTTAAATCTCGCTCACTTCTAAACTAGAAGAGTTCTGGGGCTATTTAAAAACAGCCATGTTGAGGAGTGGTCTTTATTGAGGAGATAGGGTGGTCTTTCATTCACCATAAACAGAATAAAAACTAAAAGAACTCAAAACGTACATGCCAACAGGAGGAATCTATTATACTCACCCAACCCCAACAAAAAAAGAACACACTTTTGCGCACACTTCAAGAACACATGATGTACATAAAACTACTGAAGGAACAACAAAAATAATTATTGTTTCTGATTTAGGCACAAGACCAACAATTTTGGGGGATGGGAAAGTCGATTAAATTGACCACAGTGTGTTACTGATACCTTATTTTATCAACCCCATGGGCATGAAAGGCAAATCTAACCACGGCGGGATTTGAACTCAGAACGCAAAGAGACGTAACTACATGCCGCAATGCATATTTCTGACGATCTACCGATACTGCCAATCCACAGCTACCTACCGTATTAATAATAATAACCGAAGTGTGGTACACTTTCATAAAAGGAGAGAATGCAGTGTTACCTGGTGGTGAAGTAATGAAAGTTATTGAGGAAAATGGATATAAGTAGTTAGGAAAACTAGAAATAGATACGATCAAAGAGACTGAAATGTAGGCAATTTTTGGAAAAAATACAATATAATATTGAAATTTGTACTAGAAACATAATTAAATGGAAGAAACAAATTTGTGATAAACATATGACCGATATCAGTAATAAGTTATGGAGAAGGTATACTCAGATCGACTAAGGAAGAAATATACAAGTTAGGCAGAAAGACATGAAAAAATAAACCGAGGAAGAAGTATAATAAGCTTTGAAGAAGGCATAAGAAGTGAAGAGAACAATATGGGATGGCATGTAACAAATAGTTCTGAAGAATTGTTGGTTGGTGTAAAGGTCTCTGGTAGGATTGTGACTACAGGTTGCATTGATAAGAATTACAAGAGAACCAGAATAGAGGAAATGGAGATATGGTTGTGAGAAAAAATGCAATTACGGACAATTTACAGATTTCATTGTTTAAAGATTGTTTTTATTTAATGAGGCAATAAGTATTTATGATAAAATTACATAAAAATAATGAAGGATTTAATATTTAGTCAAACATATAGCAAAAGAAAGTGGCACAGATAGAGGAGTCATAGCGGGGGAAACAAGAAATGTATGTGAAAACTAAATGTAAAGACTGGAACTGAAGCGTTGATCTATCAACACAAAAACGTGCAGGTAGAACAGATTTTGTGAAATATCGAATGGAATCGCGTCGAATATGAAATCTCCCTTATGTAGACTTTGTAGAGAAAGAGGATAAAAGCATTAGTAGCAAATTCAGTAAATTTGCACGAAAATATCGTACGCATTGTTATTTGGGAACTATGGCAAATATAATTACCACTAAACCTAGTGAAACATAAACAAAAAATAGTTGTAGGATTTCAACATCCAGTAGGATCAAGTGATTGACGTTAGAAAACGAAAAAAACAAAACAAAAAACTATACAGTAATTGATATAGACAAAAGGGTGTGAAAAAGAACAAAAATGATTGAAATTGGGATAGTGATAGTGGGCACTCTTAGTACAATCACGAAGAAAATGAAATCATTGATGAAAATAATTGGGGCCAAAGTACTAACAGAACTATTACAGAAAACTGCATTACTAGGAACCGCAAAAATACTGTAGGTACTCAAAAATTGAGCATAAGCCAAAAAAAAAAGAAAATCATTAATTATAACTTGCTAAGAAGAAAGTAGTTTTTAGGACTTTCGTCCAAGAACGACATGAGAGAGAGAGAGAGAGAAACATGTAAGGCTGTTAGAAAATTTGAAGCAGAAAGAATGAGCTTGACACGATGGAAAAGGAATGACGAGAGAAAGAAACGGAGTATGTTGTGAGACGGTTACTGAGAAAGCATTACAAGCGTTAAATACCTACAATTCCTTGCTTTCAGTCGAAAGACGCTATTGTATATATTTTTGAGTATCTGTCATTATTCACAGCTATTGACAAACAAGAAAACGGTCGCTCTACTTCCCTTCGTGTTGTAATCCTTCCAGTGACACTTGACGAGAGAGTATTGGTGCTTTATTTTGGCTTTGTTCCGTTTCATTGCCCTCTGCACTTTTTTCTCATTATATTTTTCTCCATGTTCCCTTGTAATCCCCCCCCCTCCCCCATATATTTATTTGTTTATAATCCTCTTCTTTCTGGTCTTATTTTGTTTACTCCTTATCATATTTGTTTATATATATATACATATTACCCACCTTCATATATACGGTAGAAATCGATTCCGGGTAGTCGCCTTGAATGGTTTTCGTGATTGTAATCTCTTCACCAGATTTATTTATTATATATGTAGAGGACGGACTGGGATAGTCAACTGAAAAATAAAGTAAAAAGAAAATAAGATGAAAGGATATTGTCATATGAATATGAAGTCACTTCAATTAAGATATATGACAAACTACTGAACGCACAAATAAAAATGTTCGTTAATTCGATATTTCTGAACATTTTCTTAATATAAATATTACCCTCCGATCTGTATTATTTAGATACACCGCAATAACCCCTAGGAAATATGTACAAGATCACTTTGTCTGCTAGAAATACCAGCTGATGTTCCGTTTCAACCATACCATAATGCTTAAAAAGGGACACTGTAATATATATATATATATACATTTTCATAGAATTGTAGTATTTTTTAGCACGAAGGGTAATTGTAAACAACTGGATTCTATATGTATAGTAAAAAGTCGGGTTAAGATATAACCACATATTGAACAAAGAGCGGGAGAGAAAGGAAGAAAGAGAGTTTAAAGTATGAGATGAGAAATGAGAGGGGTATAGAGAGAGGAAAAAGAGGAGAGGAGAAAAGCAGAAATGAGACCGATGGAGTAGAACTTTTGGAGAATTGCGAAAAAGGATAAAAAGAATGGAGAAAGGATGGGGTAAGTAAACTAACAAGAAAAATAGAACTTTAGCGTCATATGAATCATCAACTTCTTTCAAGACTAACATAGTTTCTCGCGGGATATTGGCTGTTTCAATTGATGAAATTGTAAGTACTTTAACGTTTTTCCTATGTTAATCTGCCGATACAATAATTACATTGCTTTCATAGATTTAGTTCTCAGGCTGGGATGTGGTTGAACAATTACTTCTTTGCGTATGCTACAAATGAATTTGTTGAGCAAATTGTAAACAACAAGATCGAAATCCCTGGATATCGATCTAAACCCATATTATTATTATTACTAGCAGAAAAACTACCCTTCAGGTGGTTTTCTGCTAGCATATGTAGTGTGCATATTGGTATTATACACAAATATATATGCTTATAGATATATGTAAATTGAACAGTAAATTGACAATATCTTCTTCTTCACTCACTTATATATGTGAGGGTCGTGGGGGCAGAGTCCTCAAACACTCCTTCCAGCGAGTCTGTCAGAAGCAAACATCTCTAACTGATCCAGCTGGATCCCAAAGCGTGATCCCAAGCTCATGGATGTTATCCAGCTATCTTGCTCAGAGTCTACCTCTGGGCCTCTTGCCCGTTGGTTTTTGCCTGTAAAATGTATCCAGCGATCCTTTACTGAGATATTCTAACCATATGCTCATAATATCGGAGTTGTGATCTCTCAATTCAGAGAAGTAGCGGCTCTACCAGGAGTGACTCTCTGGTCTCTGAGTTATGCACTTTATCGAGTAACGTTACTCCAAAGACCCTTCAGAGGAATCCCATTTCTGCCACTTTTATTTGCAATTGTATTCTTTTGGTCATTACCCAAGATTCATGATCCTCGGTAAGAGTTGGCAGGAATACCAGGAAGACAGCGAGTTTGTCTTTTACACCCCCCCCCCCTTCTGATTACTGAATGCTGAGGCTGGTACATTACTGCATCAGCTTTTGCAATTCTTACACTTAATTCAGCCTCCTGCATTCCATCACTCATGAACACGGCTCCAAGATACTTGAACTTCTCTAACTGTTTCAGTAGAACTCCATTCACATGTATCTCAATTTGAGGGACATCTGTCAACCCGTCCATCACGCAATGTGTATGTGTGTTTCTGTGAATGTATGTGTGTGTAAAAGGAAGGAAAGGGATACACACATATATGTCTCTAACTTAAAAAACAGTGACACACACACACGTGTCTCTAATTTAAGAACGCCGACAAACTCACGCGCACGCACATATACACACTGTCCTATTACCACTCAAGAGCTTTGGCTCGGGCAAATATCCCCTCAATTTTACTTTTCAATTTACATATACATATTTGCGTATAATACCAATATGCACACTACATATGCTAGCAGAAAACCACCCGCGGGCGGTTTTTCTGCTAGTTATATTAAATGAGTTTTAAATAAAGAGTTAATAAATAAATAAAACGTTATACTTGTTTTACCCTCCCATTTCCAATTCACCGAACGCTGCTATTATGACTGTATGTGTGTGTTTGTATATGCGTGAATGTATGTGTGAAAGTATGTGTGAATGTATGTGTATTTGTGTGAATGTATGTCCGTGAGCGTGTATTTTTATAAGTTTGTGTTTGCGTGATTATTGTTATATACTCATAATAGTTATATACTCATACATATAGATGTATGTATGTGCCCAATCATATGCGTCAGCGTGTAGAAAATCATAATCTGTCTATCTCTTTCATCACACACTCTCTCTTTTTATATATATAGTAGTTGAAGTGGTGATGGTAGCCACGATATACAGGAAGTGTAGACATTTGAAACTTTGAAAAGAAGTAAATTTTAATTTATCTGTTTACGAAATTTAGTAGATACATTATGTAATATTCATTCATTATTTATTCAAAGTAATCTAATTTATTTTACTAACTTTATCATAGTTTAAATTATTATTATTATTATTATTGTGGATTGGCAGTATCGGTAGAGGGTCGGACACCATGCTTTGAAGCATAAAGTTACCTCCCTTTATGATCTGAGTTCAAATCCCGCTGAGCTTAACTTTGCCTTTCATCCTTACGGGGGTCGATAAAATAAAGTACCAGTAATGTATTGGTTAATTGCAGGCCTTGTGCCAAAGGTAGAAACAATAGTTATATATATATAAAGGGCGTTGGATTGGCAGTATCGGTAGAGGGTCGGACGCGATGTTTTGACGCATAGAGTTAAGGCCCTTACCATTCTGAGTTCAACTCCCGCCGAGGTTAACTTTGCCTTTGATCCTTACGGGGTCGATAAAATAAAGTACCAGTAATGCACTGGGGTAATTGCTGGCCTTGTGCAAAAAGTAGAAACAATTATTATTATTATTGGTTTGATAGGACGTCTTTTTGATCGCTCTATTTACTTGTTATAATTATTTGTTGTTAATTTGTTCTTGTTGTGTAAGTTATATAAGCCCTTGGACTTTACCCTGTGAAGGGGAAAGTATAATATTTGGGCCTTTTGGCCCAAATATTTGAACATTTTACTTTTTAAAATTATAAAAAAAACATGGCTGAGCCACGCCCCCCAGCTATATGTCTGCTGTCGTGTGACAACGGCTAAAAGTTGAGAGGAGGGTTACAGAAATTGATACAACAAACACCACCACAAGCAACGTGAACAAAGACAACAATGACAACAACACTGAGAACACTAATTTTGAAAAAATTACCACACTAACTACAACAATTAGTTAAATACCATTCTTTCATCTGATACAACACAATAAAGACTAAAGTGTTTAAAAAAAAAAAATTATGTTGAAGACTACAACAATAACAGCGACAACAAAAATACAGACAACATAAAAAAATGACAACAAATGCAACAACGATATTAACACAACTAACAAGAAAATAAACAACGACAACACCAACAGCAACAAGAACAACAACTACGGTGGAAGCAATAACACCAACAACACGACCAGTAACAGCAGTAGCAGCAGCAATAATGGTGCCGCTTAAAAAGGGACCACTTCTTTCGCAGGTGTGGCTCGAAATATAGAAACAGTGCTAGTCACGGAGGGGGAGATGGCAGTCGCAAGGGCCATGGTGACAAGAAATGATAATAGAGTTTCCCTGAAACCTCCACCCGATTTTTTCAAGGAGTAGCAGCTACGCACGATGACTTACCGCGCCGTAAGCAAAATGTCACATCGGGTGGAGAGAGCCACAGAGGCTCAAATCCAAAAGGCCTTGGGGTGCGTCTGGGCGCGCAAAACCCACATCACCCGAGGCGAAAAGTATGCCACAGTAGACGTACTTTTCGCCACCCACCAAGAGGCGAAGTCTCACTTTTGGAAACCCTAAAGAGTGAAGAGATAGTCTTGGTGCCTTCCTACTCTGGGCGGAAAATTGTGAGGGTCAAAGTGACCCAAATCCCGCCGCGTCCCTTGGCTGGCCGCGTCTGTCCTAACTGGAATCGAGGACAGGACCACCATACTGCAAATACAGAGAATGGGAAGAGAGAACTGGTCAGGTATAGGCGTGCAAATGCTAATACAAACTGACGAGGAGTGTATCGAAGCCATCCCAGATATCATAGACCTCGAGGAAGGAATCCAACTCCCTATAAGCGTGGAAGGAAGGCGTCCAAAGTGCTATCTCTGCGGGCAAAAGGGTCACATCAGGGCCTTTTTCCAGCAGAAGACAGCCAAGAAGAGGCCCCTTCCCTCCTTCCGACACCTGATCCGCTGCTACCAAGAGCAGGGCAGGCAACAGAGACAGAAGACTCTTCCACGGTGAGTAGGAGGGCAATGTCCATGGTACCCATACCAAGGCCACGGACAACTAAAACAGCGGCAGCAGTGGCGGCAACACCAGTAGCTACATTTGGAGTAGCTGCACCAGCAACAAAATCACCGCAGAGTGCTATACTACCACCACCAACAGCCGTGGAGCACATACCCCTCCCAGACGCCACGGAATCCGACATGGATTATGAGGCGGGAGTGAAGTGGTAAAAGGTCTTCCACAAAAAAACAAAAACGAAAGAACCACTTAGCTTCGCCCTCCTAAAGCGAGGACAAACAAAGGGTAAAGGCTGCAAGGCGACTTGCAGCAACGCCACCACCATCACCACCACAAGCACCACCACCAACAACAACCACACCACCACCAGCATCACAAACACAACAAAGCACACACACCCAACAAGAAAAAAAGCAACAAACCACCCTCCCCTCAAAAAGTACACAGCTATAAATATTGTGCACCAAGGACTAATGGAACATATAAAACAGCACACCAATATTTCAGACGCAAATTACCACACCCCACAGACACCAAGAACATTACCACAAAATATTAACATTGTGGAAATTGAACTCGAAGATTACAAACAAATAAAACGAAAATTCCCCAACGCAGTTGGGGATTTCAGATGGTCGCTGTCCAAGAGAATCTATACAGATATCATCTTGGAGACACCCATGACCAGCCGAAGGGACGGTTCTACTGTCCATTCCCCACATGATCAAGGTAAGTGATCCTTTCTCACTTATCCTGTCCTCACCCAGCATGGCCGTACTTAGAATAGGCAATGTAAATGTACGTGGCCTGAGGTCATCTTGGAAGCAAGACCACCTGCTCAACGACCTCAGGTCACTAAACATAGATGTGGTGGCCATCAGTGAGACCAGAATCTCTGAAGCATGAGCCTTCGCACCGATCTTCGGCGGCTACGATGTATATGCATCTCCCAGCCGTCCAGGATCGAGGGAAGGAATTGCTGTGCTTTTTCGGAGAGGCTTAGATCTCGCCATACGGGCCATCTTCCTGAACCCAGAAGGTAAGTCGGTGGTGCTGGACGTGAGCGGCAGCGAAGGCAATGCTTTCAGGCTAGTAGCCGTCTATGCCCCAACAGAGGCAGGACGGCCAGATTTCTTCAGACGTCTAGAGACCTTTCTGGGAACGTCCTGCTCTTTAGTGTTAGTGGGCGACTGGAACGGTATCTTAGATGCATTATGTAGGGCTATTAGACAGGACAGGAGGGTGTAAAAGCCTAAACAACCTGCTCAGACGTTTTGAACAGTCTGACAGGTATAGACTGGATTGTCCGAATGTGTCAATGTGGACATGGGCAAACTGCATCGGGTCATCCAGATCGTATTTAGATAGGGTATTCTGTAGGGAAACAGATAAGGCTGTCCACAATTTATAGTAGTCGACTACACTAACCACAAATGTGTGATCTGCGAAGATGACTTAGATAGACTCCATAGGCAAAGGCCCGGTTACTGGAAGCTGAACGCGTCGTACCCGGCGCGCAAAGCTTACAGAGACTGGATTAGCGAATTAATTTTAACATTACGTTGACGGGTGCGATCGTCAACAACAGGGGGTGGTTTACCCTGAAAAGGGCTATTAGAGTAGAATCGATAAGGTCTAGCAAAGGAGTAGTGATAGAGGAAAATAGAGTAGAGGGAGAGTTAATTAGAAAGCTTAGAAGAGGCGTTTAGGACAGGCATCGCAACCGACATGCTTGCGGCGAGATTGGCACTCGACCAATTCTTCAATGCAAAGCACAAAGGCTGCGTTGTCAGAGCTAGAGCGCGTGCTCTAAGACTTGAGGGGACGAAAGCCGTTGAATGGGCCCGGGTGGTAGAGGCGCGACGTGACAACAAGTCCACAATTCGGTCTTTGCCTGATCAAAACGGGCGCATGTCGCTCGAACCCGTACAGATGTGTGCGGCTTTTCAACAGCACTTTGCTCCAATTTTCAGGAGCGGCGGCGGGCCGGATCGGAGTATGGTCTACGGTGCATACCTCGACGGACTGCCGCGGCTCTCGATGACAACAGCGCATTGCTGCGAAAAGCCGATAACAACAGGTGAAATACGGGAAGCGATGTCTGACTGCACGAGGAGTAAATCGCCAGGTTTGAATGGTCTGCCCTACGAGCTTTATGTGTATATGCCAGACTTGTTCGGCGACCTCTTGGCAGATGTCTACTGCAACTGGCAGCAGAACGAGAGCATTCCCAGTTTTGTGATCCGGGGAGCGGTGGCGCTGCTGAGAAAAGACCCGAACAAGGTGGACGTTATAGACAACTTCAGGCCCATAACTCTGCTAAACACAGAGTCTAAGATTTTGGCCAAGGTGTTAGCAAAGAGACTGGCGCTTGTTGTCGGTTATCTGGTGGGAGAGGCGCAGATATGCGCAATTCCGGACAGATCCATCCACGACAACCTCCATCTCATGCGATACATCATAGAGAGGGTGGTTACGAAACCTGGCACGGGTGGGGCCCTGATCAACTTGGATCAATCTAAAGCATTTGATAGGGCTGACCATCAGTACCTGGCTGCAGTCCTCGAGGCGGCCGGCATCGGCCCCGTTTTTAGGGGCCGGATCGCTGCGATGCACAGTGACATTTGCTCGATTGTGAGGGTAAATGGTCACCTGTCGCAGTCATTCAGCATCTTGCGCCCTCTTGTACATATTGGCCCTCGAGCCGTTACGGCTCAAATTGGAGACGATGAGGGGGGGGGGGGGTCATACGCGAACTGGGATGAGGGAGATCCGTGTCAGCTTACGCCGACGACGTCACCGTGATGGTGTCGAGCACCAAACACGTTCAGATGCTCGGCGCCGCTTTCAAGGAATACGAAGCGGTGACAGGAGCAAAAATAAACCAGGAAAAGTCGGTGAGCTTGCAACGGCACCTGGAGAGGAAAGTCCATGCCGTCCGACAGTGTGGTGGGGCGCTGGACGGAAGGACCGGTTGAATTGCTCGGGGTCTGGTTCGGTCCGGACCTCCAGATAGAGAAAAACTGGAGCGAGGTGACAAGCAGGGTGCCCTCTCTCACACAGAAATGGGCCGAGAGAACGCTGTCTCTGAAAGGTCGGGTGAAGATGGCGAATGCGTACATAGCGTCCCTCATCTGATACCGCCTGACCGTCGTACCTTTCCCCCGCCCAACTCTGACCAAAATGGAGCGCCTTCTCTTCCTCTTTTTGTGGAAGGGACGTGCTCCCATGTTCAGACGATCCATCTGCTGACGGTGAACAGGTGTGGAGCCGTTTGCCAGACGCGCTTTTCCCCAGCTCGTCTCGTTGACGGAGCTGCAGTCCTGGATCAGGAAAAGACCGAGGGATAACCTTGGAAGCTGGAATGTCGCTAAGCGCCCTCTACCAGCTGGGCACTAGTATCGGTGGAACATCCACCTCGGCGTTCTATAGAGGGCTAGTGGAGGGGAAGAGCAACAACTTTCTCGTGGAGACCCTGGGCGTAGAAGACGATCAGCTGTTCGCTCTCTTCAAGAGAACTTTCTGCCCAGGGCCTATGGACAACTTCAAGAAATCCCTGGTCTGGCAGTGCTACCGGGGAGCGTTGCTGGTACGGGATAAGCTCTACAAGCACGGAGGTGCTGTCAGCCGAGCCTGTCCGAGATGCGCGCAGAGCGACGAAACCGTCCTGCACGCACCCGTTCAGAGTCCATTGTGCAGATATCCCCACGATCCTCCTTTATGGAGGAGGAAGGGCAGGCAGTTTTCATTTGCCTGGTGACCATGGCAAAAGAGATTGTGTGGTGGACAAGGCTGAAAGGGTTGAAGACGGACACTTTCCTCTCCGGCCAATCCCCGATTAACTTTTTCAAGTTTCACTTGAAGAGGAAAATCAGGGTGGAGAGCAAGTGCTGTCTTCTAGTAAGTTTGTTGAAAGGTGGATTAAAGTGGCGAGTCTGGTCTGAGTGAACGGGCCCGCTCTGAGTATGCGCCTGTAGTGTGAGGAGTGGGAAAACTGAGAGAGGGCGCTTGCCCTGGTGGTGAGGGTGGCCGTGGTTTTTGTGTGGCTTTCGCCACGAGTGACCCTCGGAGGTTTCCCCCTTTTTGGGGAATTTTTGTTGTTTGAATTTTTTGATTTCTATCCCGATTTTGTTATAACCTGTTTACATAAACAAAACCCACTTTGTATCGTCCTGTACTGTTCTGTGCCGTCTCCACTGGTTTTCCTCATGTTAGCCCTTGTGGCCAATAAAGAAACCATTATTATTACCTGAGTTCAAATCCCGCCGAGGTCGATAAAATAAAGTACCAGTAATGCACTGGGTAATTGCTGGCCTTGTGCCTAAAGTAGAGACAATTATTATTATTATTATTATTAATGGCTGTCAGTCAGTAAAGACGTTTTTCTGGAGCTCCGCAAAAGTAGGCAATTTTCTGTTCATTTTCATTTATAATAATTGTTGTATTCTTTGAAAAGGGTCGTAAGACTCCCGCCTTTGCCCTCTGAAGGGGTGACTGTGTAATATTTGGCCCAAATATTTGAACTTTTTTGTATTTTAAAAAATTCTCGAAAAAAACAAAACAAAAAAAATCACGCCCCCCAAATTTAAATCTGCTGTCATGTGATAGCAACCTAAATGTTGAGAGGAGGGAAGCGGCAAACACATTGATCTATAGTACAAATACATTTAGCAACACCACCACAAATAGCATAAACAGTTGCAGCAGCAACACCAATAGTGAGAACAATAACCTTAAAAAAAAAAGAAACAACAATAATACCAACCACAGCAGTAACAGTGACAACCAAAAGACAGACAACAGAAATGATGACAACAACGAAATTAACACCACTAACCAGAACATAAACAGCACCAACAGCGACAATACCAACTGCACCGAGAACAACAACAACGACGGCACCTAAGATATAACCAACAGTGATAAAAGCAACAAGAACAACAACACCAACGACAACAACAAGTACACTTTCGTTGAGGCAGCAGCCAAAAAATGGTCATGCTTCAACATGGACTTGACAGACAAGGAGACAAAGTTGGCCCAGGCATGGAAGCTCATCAAACAGGAACAAACCTGGGCCAACTTAACGGTCCCGGCAGAAGCCATATAAGCGGTGGAGAAGAGAACTCTGGTCTTCAGATGCATCTCAGCTGAGACGAAAAGAGCCACAAACTCTCTAAGCAGACGTTGAGGCTGCGCTGAGGTGCATCAGGGGAGATACAGAGTTCGTAGCGAGGGGTCGACAGTACGGCACCATCTCGGTGCTGTTTAAGTCGGAGGCCCTTGCTTTGAAGCACTCGATGACCCCTTGCAAAACCAGCAAGGTTATTATGTACCCCTCCCATATGGGAAAAATAATGATTAGAGTCCGTATTTCCAGGATTCCACCTGGACTAGATATGTGGTGGCTCTTGGGATGCGTGATTGTGGAAGGGTCAGATGCCGTCTCAATAGATGTAACCAGGACACGAAAAGGGGACTGGTCCGGGATTGATCTGGAGATACTTCTCCAGATCAAGGGGTGACTGCATAATATTTGGACCTGTTGGCCCAAATATTTGAAATTTGTGAAAAAAAAAAAATTTCGAAAAAACAACAACAACAAAAAACATGGCTGAGACACGCCTCCCCCCTTCTCAGTCTGTCAGCGACCTAAACGTTGAGAGGAGGGAAACGGCAAACACATTAATTTATACTACAAACACATTTAGCAACACCACCACAAACAACATGAACAACTATAGCAATAACTGTTTAAAACAACAACAACAACAGCAATAGCTGCGACAACTAAAAGACAGACAACAGAAATAATTACAACAAAAACAACAACGAAATTAACACCACTAACAAGAACATAAACATTGACACCACCAACAGCAACAATACCACCTGTACCGAGAACAACAACAACGGTACCAAAGATATAACCAACAGCAACAACACCAACAATAACGACGACGACAACAACAAAGGCAACACCAACAACAACGACAACAACACCAAGAACGACGACAACACCAACAACGATATAGTCAACGAAAAACAGCAAAACAGTAACAACAAAAAGAACAACAACAGCATCAACAAAAAAGTACTTTCGCGGCAACAGTAGCAAAAAGCCAAAGGCTGTACGATTTCGATCTTACGGAGAAAAAAGAACGTTTGGCCCAAGCGGAAAAAATTATAACAAGAGAGAAAGGCTGGGCCAATTTAAACGTCCTGGCAGAGGTAATGGCAGCAAAGGAGAAGAGAACTTTAAAATATCGATGCATTTCAGTCAAATCTGAAATGCGTCGGTAACGACGAAATAGACCATATAACAAGGGCCAGACAGTTTGGGAGCATCTTGGTGCTTTTCAAAACTGAGGCCCTTGCTATAAAGCATTCTGTGGTCCCTTGCAAAACGGACCAAATCATTCTGTACCAGTCCTACACGGGGAGGAGAACAATAAGGGTCCGTGTTCTCAGGATTCCACCAGGACAGGATTTATGGTGGCCCCCTGGGATGCGTGGCGGTAGAGGGCCCTGACACCCTCCTCGACGTTAAATTTATAAAGAGAGAGTGAAAGATGGTCTGGAACTGGTTTGGAGATTCTTCTCCAAATCAGACCTGAAGACATAAAAAAAACATACCGGACAACATCAAACTACAGGACGGGTATGAAATCTAGGTAGTCACGGAGGGCAAATGGTCGCGTTGTTTCGTGTGTGGTGAAGCAACACACCTGAGAGCTTTTTGCCCCAATTTGAAAACTGCAGGGGCCGCAAACCTCCGTTGCTGCCAACACCGGTGTCGGGAGGAGGGACAACACCAGCAGCAAGAGTAAAATGAAACAGCGCCATTAACAAGGACAATTAAATCCACCCAGGTGGTCGCTGAAACAAGCTCTCCTTCTCCACCTCTTTCAAACACATACACACAGAGCAAAACGCACACACCCGTAAACACACTCCAACTCCCCTCTGACACAGAGTCCCCAGATACCGGGTTCCTCCATTTCTCCGAGTGAAAATGAGGGGCAACCCCAAAACCCCAAAAGAAAGCACAAAAAGAAAACGAAGAATCCAGTTCCACACACACAAAAAGTACGCAAAACACCCACAGCAAATACAGACACACCCACAGCAACACCAACTCCACAACCGCCATCAACACCGGCACAAGCACAAGTCATCCCAAACAAAAGAAAACACACGCAGATACCAACAACAACAGACACACCAAACTTCTTGTTACTAAAGAGGGCCAACAAACAACTATTGGCCCTTGTAACATGAAGTAAAGACATTGAGAAAGAGGGAAAGATTTTTGGCACCAGCACCCTCAAAGGGCCCCAAATACTGCGATTGGTGCGGATGCCAATGTAAACTTATAAAGATATTAGGGAGAGCTTTCCCAACTTCGTGGGAACCCCTAATGTAAAAGCCACGAGTAGGCTGCTACAGGGGTTCACAATGGAAATCCCACCAACGATAGAGGTCAAACCACTCGACCTCCACAAGACTCCGGAAGGTAAGTAAACATTTCCTCTCTCCTTTAGCCTACCAACATGGCCATATTAAGAATAGGATATTTAAATGTGCGTGGCCTGGGGTCATCCTGGAAGCAGGGTCACCTGCTCAACGACCTCAGGTCTCTAGAAATGGATGTAATTGCCGTCAGCGAGACCAGGATTTCCGACACGCGCGCACTAGCCCCCATTTTCGACGAGTATCAGATCTTCGCATCTGTTAGTCAGCCAGGATGGGAGGTGGGGTGGCAGTGCTGTTTAGGAAAGGCCTGGATCTCGAGGTAAAGTCGATCTGCCGGGACCCGAACGGTAAGTTGGTAGTCCTGGACGTGAACAATAGCGAAGGTGGTGCCTTTAGACTTGTGGCCGTCTACACCCCTAAAGGGGCCGGACGTTCATCCAGCGCCCAATGATGCTGTTGAACAGCATGGACTTGCCTCTCCAGGTGCCGATCTGCAAGCCCATCCACTTTTCCAGGTTAAGTTTTCATATTCCTTTCATATTCCTCCAATAAGTTGTCGACTTATTGTCGGAGAGAGGACATCCTCGTGCAGCCGTCAAGGGCATCCTGAATTTCAGCTGAAGTTATCGGCCTTTCGCGGCTCTCAGCGTCGGCCATCGACAGGCACGGCAAGCCGTCGAGGTGGGAACTGAAGTCCGCAACCGTCTCTGACCAGCCAATCCCGCCGAACAACCGAGCAAAATGCTGGCAAAAGGCCTCACACATCCGCATGGAATCGCTCAGCACGTGTCCGTCTCGGTCCGTCAAAGACCGAATTGTAGTTTTATTACCACACTGCGCCACTGCCACGCGGGCCCATCAAAAAGCTTTGGTTCCCTCGTTTCTCAGAGCACGCACCTTAGCTCTGACAATGCTACCTTCGAGTTTCGCATTGAAGAAATGGTCTAATGCCATTCTCGCCGCTAGCACGTCAGTTGCAATGTCACTACAAATGGCCTCGTCTAACTTATCTACCAGCTCCCCCATCCTTTCTATTTTTCTCTAACGCTACTTCTTTCCTAAACCCTATCGAAATTACTCTGATCTCTCTTTTGAGAGCCCCTCGCCCCACCACTGTTGTTGACCCCCCCCCCCGTCAACTTTTGCTTAACTAAATTGTTGACCCGGTCTCTGTAAGCCTTACGTGCCGGAAACGACATGTTCGGCTTCCAGTAACCAGGTCCTAACCTACGCGTCTTATCTAGGTCGACCATACAGATCCCAAACTTGTGATCTGAATAGGTCTTAAAACGTAAACAGCCTAAACTATTTCTATCTATTTTCATTATGAAAATCCTCTCTATGTACGATCTAGATGTCACTATGCGGTTGATCCAGGGCTACACTGGCGCATTAGGGAAGTCTAGTCGCTACCTGTCAGACAGTTGGAACTGGCTGATTAGGTACTTGAGGCTTTTGCCCCGCTCCTATCAGCTGCTCCCACACAATCCCAGCGTGCGTCTAAGATGCCATTTTACTCGCCCGCTAATAGTAAAGGGCGAGACGTACCCAGAGAAGCTTCCAAGTGCCTAAAGACTATCGTTCGTCCGGCCCCGGTAGGGGCGTAGACTGCCACCAGTCTAAAGGCACCACCTTCGCTATTGTTCACGTCCAGGACCACCAACTTACCGTCCGGGTCCCGGAAGATCGACCTTATCTCGAGATCCAGGCTGCCCCGCACCATTCCTAACAGACTAACATCGAAAATGGGGGATAGTGCGCGTGTGTCAGAAATCCTGGTCTCGCTGACGGCAATTACATCCATATCTAGAGACCTGAGGTAGTTGACTCTTTTCCAAGGGCGACCCCAGGCCACGAACATTTAAGCATCCTACTCTTAATATGGCCATGCTGGCAACCTGAAAGAGAGAGAGCGAAGGTTTACTTACATCCCGGGGGCTTGTGAAGGTCGGGTAGTTCGACTTCCATGGTTGCTGGGGTTTCTTTCGGGAATTCCTTTAAAAGTTTCGATGTTGGTTTCAAGTTCGGAGTACCCACGTCCTGAGGAAAGCTCTCTCGAAATTCCATTGTAGGAATCGAGCGACATACGCACCAGAAACAAATCTTCCGGCATGAAAATGTGCTCAATTAAAAAATCTCCACCTCTGTTTGAATTTCTTTGCTTCGTGCTAAGAGGGCCATCAATTTCTCTTTGGCCCTTCTGACAAGCACGAAGTATTTTATGTTTTGCTGGTGCAGTTTTATTTGTTTGCGTTTGGGCGACTGTGATGTTGATGGTTTTGTTGGTGTTGTTTCGGGTATGTCTGTGTTTGTTGTAGGTGTGGTGTCTGTAATTTCAGGTGTCTGTGTGTTTATTTGTTCTTGTGTCTGTTTAATTTGTTTGCGTTTGGGGGATTGTGGGAATGGTGTTGGTGTTGGTGTTGTTGGGGAAGTGTTTACGTTGTTGGTGTCTGTAGTTTTTGTCGTGGGTGTTTTTGTATTTTGTGGGGGCTTTTTCTTTGTGTGTTTTCTTTTTTGCTTTTTGGTGGATTTGGGTTTTCCCTCATCTTCACTACTGGAATATAACGGGTCTGTGGCTGTAAGTGTATCTGTGTGCGTTTATGTTTTTGTCCATGTGTATATATTTAGGGGGAGGAGGAATGGGAGAGCTTTCCTCGTTTTCCCCTAGGTTAATTTTGGTGGTGGTTAGACTGTTTTTGCTGTTGGCGGGGCTGCCGGTGTCAGTGTTGGTGGAACTTTCCATGCTGGCACTGGCGTTGGCAGCAAAGGAGGTTTGCGCCCCCTGCATTTTTGAACTGAGAGCAGAAGGCTCGCAGATGCGTTGCTTCACCGCAGACGAAGCATTGCGGCCTTCCTCCCGCAGTAATCAACTGAATCATTGTCTTGTTATGCAAGCGGACAACGTCCGGGATGTTATTTAGGTCTTCTGGTTTTATTTGGAGAAGAATGTCCAAATCTATCCCGGACCAGTCTTCTCTCTCTGTCTTTTTGATATCTAGGAGGGTAGTGTCTGTCCCCTCCTCGATTACACATCACAGGTGCCACCATAGATTTATTCCTGGTGGGATCCTAGAAATGCGGACCATCACTCTTTTTTCGCTCATGTAGGACGGGTGCATAATGATTCGTTCTGTTCCGCAGGGAGGGGGGGGGGGCATTGAGTGCTTAATAGCAAGAGCCTCGGTTTTGAACAGTACCGAGATGGTGCCGAACTGTCTGGCTCTTGCTTTGTATTCAATATCATCTTTAATGCATTCCAAAGCAGCCTCAACTTCTGCCTGGCTGGCGAATTACACCTTGCGAGTCTGCACCGAAATGCATCGAAAATGTTAAGTCCTCCTCTGCATAGTCGCTATTGCTTCGTCCGGGATGGTTAGGTTGGCCCAAGATTTCTCACGTTTAATTAATTTCCACGTCTGGGCCAACTGTTGCTCCTTGTCTGTAGCAATGACCTTAAAAAATCGTTTTGTATTCGCAACCGCCGCCGTGAATGTGTTGTTTAGTTTGTTGCTGCTCTCACTGTTGCTGTTGTTGTTGGTGTTGTTATTATTGTTTTGTTTGTTGTTGCTGCTGCTACCGTTATTAATGTTTATATTGAGGCTGTTGATGGTGTTGTTGTTGTTGTTGAAGGGATAATGGCAGTGGTGGTGACGGTGTTTGAGGTGGCCAAGTGGAACGCTTACTGTTTATAGTTCCCTTTCCTTGTATCATTTTCTCACATGCAGCAGCATTGACCACAGTCGTATCACAAATGTCTGTGGTAGTAGTAGTAGTAGCAGTAGTTGCAGTTTTTAACCTTTTGAACAGCAAGTTAAATTCTTTCATGTTTTTTTTTTTAACATGATTTTTCAAAGTTTTTAAAAATAAATCTGAATAAAGCCCGAATATTTGAAAGTTCTCCCTTCCTGGGAGCCAAGGTGGTTACCGTATGCCCCGTTATCAACAACACAATACACAATGTAACACTTTAAAACAACTTAAAATTATGAACCTTTTCTCTCGCAGACTTGTAACGTCTTCACACATGTGCGAATAACAAATAACAATGATAAAAATAACTGTTTCTACTTTAGGCACAAGGCCAGCAATTACCCAGTGCATTACTGGTACTTTATTTTATCGACCCCGTAAGGATGAAAGGCAAAGTCAACCTCGGCGGGATTTGAACTCAGATCGTAAAGGGACGTAACTATGCTGGAAAGCATGGCGTCCGACCCTCTACCGATACTGCCAATAAAAATAACGAAAGCAAGTTATTTTACATATTCACTTCATTGTTTTACGATCGTTTCGGAGGGTTGATCATATCGATATATTGACGGATCTATAGTAGTTAGAGAATTGTATACTATCAGACATAATATACAGGTTCGATCATACCGTCGTCTTCGGAAACAATGAAGTTAGAATTTTCATTGGTAGTATATAAACAGGGTAGATATAAGAATAGACATACCATACAAATATATATTCCAGATTACCTCTTTTGGTTGATAAAGACTATCATTTGAGGAGTAAGTGGACGAAGAAGCAGAAAAAGAAGAACGAGGAAGAGGTAGAATAAGAGGGATAAAGGAAGACTAGGGAAAGAAGAGGTAGGCTAAGAGGGGTAGAAGAAGAAGAAGAAGAAGAAGAAGAAGAAGACCATAAAAGTGGTGAGTGCATTGTGCTAGAGGTAATAAATCTTCTGAGGGATGTCTTAATTGAGGGATGGTAAGTGTTTGGTCGATAATAAATAAAGATGTTTTTACATGGGTGTTCTAATTCAAATATAGGGAAATTACTTGGTTATTGTAGATTAATTCATAAGTTACTAGTTATTAGATTAATTTATAAGTTACTGTATTGCTAACTTGAGAAAGTAAAGTTTGATAAATAATATTAAGTAGATTAATAATATTTAATAATAACCCAATTTAGAAGGCAAGCCTTGTTTCTTAATCGAAGTTATACGTGTATACATAAATACATATATAGTAAGAAAAAAATTAATTTTCAAATTCAATGTTGATTTAGGATTGGTAATAAAGTTTGGATAGAGGAAGAAGTTTGTGCTAATTGTGTAGGGTTATTTCATACGTCAAATAAGAAGTGAATTGTGATTCCGGTAGGTGAAAAATTGAATGATATAAAGTTTTCAGGCTAAAATTATTGCAGGTTAGGTGGTATTAATACATGGTAATTTAAGTTGTATTTAAATATCAATACTGCTTTTGAATATTTATTATAATTTAGATAGAAGAGTATGATTTTTATTAAGTCAATTTGGTTAGTTATATTGTAAGTTATTTTGATTAGTTTAGAAGTCTATATTGTTATCGAAATGAGGAAATACTATATCCGCTTTTGAAGGATCAGATTAATGTTGATTTAATTAATTACCGACATTCATTTATTTTATATGTAGATTATTTGGGTAAGAATATGTTATTTCTAGTTATGTCTCACTTGGTTGAAGAAACTAGTTCTTAGTTCTGACCATAGTGATTTCAAGTCTTTAGGATTTTATGATTACATGAAATAATTAATTCCTGCTTTTAATTTAGTAACCCTTCGATTTCATGATTTGGAATAGCTCCTGAGAACATAATTGGCACTACCTGCTTTCGCCTTGATATGAGTTAGTTTTCTTTAGGACACTCCATTTTAGGTAGTATGCTATATTTTTCATTTTAAAATTGTTGATAGTTTCCGCTAGTGAGGTGGTGTTAGCTAATTTAGGATTTTTAAAAGAATGGGTATGGAAATAGAATCTTTTCTTAAACGAATTAGAGGTAGCCCCGATGTAGGATTGTGTATTGTCCCTAATAATTACTTTACATTTATATAGTATACTGCTGAGTAAGTATGTTTTGAAACAGTGAGCAGTTTTGAAATTAGAAAATAGAATAGCTTTCACCATATTTTTGACTAAAGAAATTTTAGCCTGATAATGGGGTTTAGAACTCTCAGACATGTACACGTACATCAATACTCATCTTTTTCCATTTCTTTAGTAAAAAAAACGGTGAAAGCTATACTATACTGCTAATTAAACAATTGCCATTACAGGGGCAGTAAGCTTTAATTCTACAGTTGCATCTGTTTGTTTGAGATGTGTTATGTGATCTAAGATTACTATTTATGCTATTACTATTATTTTTGTTAGTGGAACTACGTCGTACCTCGCAACATTTTCATATGCAATAATGTTAAACTGACCAATAGTAAATCGCGTATGAATACATGGTCACTCTCTCTCTCTCTGGTGATAAATCCAGAGTACAAGAGGAGACAAGGAGATGACTACGGAAGAGTAAAGAATTATAACAGAATGACTCCTACTATATTCTTTTCGACAATAAAAATTATATTTATAGAGGATTGAGCGTTATAGAGATATTTATTTACACCCTGGAAGTCAGAAGCATGTTACTACCAATAAGAAGCAACCAACTCATCGACTAAGGTATTTCCCTTATATCGTTTGTAAAAAAACAAGAACCTTAGAAGATTTTAACTTGCAGTTATAAAAAGATATAGGTAACATTTAACTTCTCATCCTTTCTATAAAATGGTGACCCGTCTTTAAAGAATGCATCCTTCTCACGAAAAAAAAAAAATGTCGACACGACAATAAGAAACGATTTTTTCTTCGCACATGGCATCCTTGTCCAACATGGCGCCTCACCTTCTTCTTCTTCCTCAGTGGTTCCCACGCTTTAACTTTGGTCTACACAAGCACACTCTCTACTGTAGCAATGACACTACAGAACTTTGACATTTTTTTTACATGTTTTGTTCCCAACTATTGCGGTGAAGTAATGGTAAGTAATTCACTACCGGTGTTTAGCGGTGATGGCTTGCACAGATAGAATCGTTTTTCTTCGCACATAATATTTCGTCCGACTCTAGACAGCTCCATCTTTTACTGAGTGCCATTGCTGCTTCCTTAACATCAACGGTTAAGGACTTAATTACCGACCCGTCTCCGGAGGCTACTTATAGCAGCGTAAAAAAGGAAATTCTCAACCGTACTTCTGTCTCGGCGGAAAGGAGGTTTCGTGCTCTAGTGAACAATGTGCATCTAGGCGACTGTAGACCTATGCAGCTCTTACAGAAGATAAGAGAGCTTTCGGAAGACGCACCAGCTGACAGCGCCATGATCAAACAACTTTTCTTCTCTAGGCTGCCTCCTAATGTTCAAGCCATTTTGGCAGCAATGACAGAAACCAGTTCGGTAGATCAGTTGGCTTCATCCGCTGATAAAATCTTGGAGTACTCCGGCAATTCTACCACTGCTACCCCATCACGACTTGCAACAAATTATTCACCTTCGTCTGTCGCATCGGTTTCAGCTAGCGCCACCTCGACCAACTAAGCAGCACTCAAGGCCATCCATGTCCTAACGAAGGAGGTACAACTTCTTCGTTTACCCAGATCACGATCTCCCCGACAACGGTTGCGAAATCGCTCGCAATCTTCACATTGTCGTTTCCAGCCTTCACCATCGCGATCGTGCTGGTACCATAGCAGTTTCGGAGCCTCTGCTCGTAAATGTATCCAGCCTTGTTCCTTTACACACCAGGGAAACGAAGTAACGGAGAATTAAGCACGACGTCTTCTCCGCAATCCTGTACTGAAAATCGTGCATTTTTCATTACAGATTCCTTCTCGCACGTACGCTGCCTCATCGACACGGGTGCGTCTTGCAGCATTTGGCCTTTAAAACTCTTGATAGAGAAACCTCCTCTCTCACAGATATCACTATAAGCTATAAACCATTCTGCTATCCCTACGTATGGACAAATCTCTCGTTCTTTGGACCTGGATTTACGTAGAGATTTTTCATGGATTTTCACCATAGCTGATTTGCCATATCCTATTTTGGGTGCCAATCTTTTGCATCATCACAATCTTATGGTTGATATGCTGACACATCGTTGGACGCAACTACGAATCTTTCTGCGTCTGGACGTACTTCAGTAATCCAGTCCATCAGTCCAGTCTTCTACATCGCTGCTTCGGATGACCCGTATCATGCGCTTTTGCATTCCTTTCCGGAATTAACTAATCTGAACTTTGCGGTACTCCTACTCACTCTACCACGAATTTTATTGAGACTAAGGGTGCTCCAGTTTTTTCACGCCCACGTCGCCCACGAAAAATTGAAAGCGGCTGAGGCAGAGTTTAATCATATGCTATAGTTGGGTATCATTCGCCATTCTTCCAGTCCGTGGGCCTCGTCTTTGCACATGGTACCGAAACGTTCGGGAGACTGGCGACCCACTGGAGATATTCGGCGATTAAATTCGATCACCGTGCCGGACCGTTACCCAATTCCTCACATCCAGGATTTCGCTTCTTCGCTTCACGGATGTACTATCTTTTCGAAATTGGACTTGATCAAAGCATATCATCAAATTCCTGTGAATCCTGCGGACATTCCTAAAACTGCGGTCACTACACCTTTCGGTGCATTCGAGTTTTTAACAATGCCTTTTGGATTACACAATGCTGCTAGTACCTTCCAGCGATTTATTGACGGAGTCGTCCGTGACCTATATTTTGTATATTGTTACATCGACGATATTAACATCGCGAGTGCTTCACCGGAGGATCATGTCTCGCACCTCCGCCAACTGTTTGAGCAATTTAAGCAGTACCAAGTTCGTATTAATCCTGCGAAGTGCATTTTCGGCGCTGCTTCACTCGTCTTTTTAGGCCACGTGATTAACTCTGAAGGAATATTTCCACTTCCTGAGAAAGTGAAAGCTCTTCAGGAACTCCCTCCCCCTACTTCCTTGCGACAGCTGCGGCAGTTCCTGGGCCTCCTAAATTATTATCGACGGTTTATGCCCCATTGCGCAGAACTCTTAGCTCCACTATCTGACCTCCTACGTAACAGAAAGAAGAACGAACCAATCGCTTTGGGACCCATGCAACTCGAAGCATTCTCCAAAGCTAAAGAAAATTGAGCAAACGCATCTCTGCTTGCACACTCTGTGTCTGGTGCCCAGTTTTCGCTGGTTGTGGATGTATCAGCCACAGCCGTAGGTGCAGTATTGCAACAGCATCACTAGCAACAGCTTCAACCTCTTGCTTTCTTTTCAAAGCAGCTAAAGCCCGCTGAATCCCGCTATAGCACCTTCGGCCGCGAACTGTTAGCCATTTTCCTTGCTGTCAAACACATTCGGCATTCACTGGAAGGCCGACAATTTATGATCTATACTGATCATCGTCCACTTACGTTTGCACTTAGTTCCAATCCGGACAAATACCCACCTCGAGAAACTCATCATTTGGACTTCATATCCCAGTTTACGAATGACATTCCTGGGGAAGAAAATACAGCGGCGGATGCCTCATCTCGCCTACCAATCAATGCCTTGTCAGCACCTGCGAATATTGACTTGCATCTTATGGCTGCAGAACAGCCCATCCTAGAATCGTTGGATCTCTCATCACCTGAATTAGCAACCTACAATTTAAATACTTGCCTTCAAATACCAGATTGTGTGTGATACTGCGACAGATTCACCTCGCCCTCTGGTCCCAGAGACTCATCGTCGAATAGTTTTCGACTCTCTACAAAGTTTCGCACACCCTGGAATTTCCGCATAAGTGAAACTCATTTCAGCTAGATTCTTCTGGCCGAATATGAGACGTGATATCACTGCTTGGTCACGTTCCTGTTTGTCTTGTCAGAAGTCGAAGGTGCATAAACATATTCGCGCACCTCTCGGCACATTTAGCACACCAGACGCACGTTTTTGCCACATACATATCGATATTGTGGGACGATGGCTTGCCAGTCGTGGTTGTTCATACATCCTAACCTGCATTGACCGTTTCACCCGATGGCCTGAAGTCATCCCTCTTAGTGATATAACTGCTGAATCAGTAGCGCGAGCTTGGTTTTAGGATGGAGTTCCTACCACTATTACTACAGACCGTGGTAGGCAGTTCGAATCTCAACTTTTCACGGATCTATCAAATACCACCGGCGCTCAACACCTCATGGCTACCAGTTACCATCCTGCATCTAATGGAATGGTAGAGCAATTTCATCGCCAGTTAAAGGCCACATTGCGTGCCTATCTTGATACTCTACATTGGAGCGACTACCTCCTCATAGTACTACTCGGTATCCGCACTTCAATTAAAGAGGACCTTGGATTCTCTCCAGCCGAGCTTTTGTACGGCACTACTTTATCTTTGCCAGGGCAGATGCTTGCTCCAGTCGACCTTTCTAATCAGGATCCTACACTCTATGTGACCCGTTTTTGTTCGTATTTTTAAGTGCTGCCTCCTATGAACACTAGGCAATAAGCCATTAAATCTTCGGTTCCGAGGAACATTGCCTCTTGGACCCATGTTTTTGACAGAAATGACGCAGTGAGAAGTCATCTCACACCACCATATTCTGGATCCTATCACGTACTTGCACGTACAAACAAACATTTCATCATTGACTTTAATGGACATAAAGACACAGTCTCTATTGACAGACTAAAGCGGGCCTACACAGATGATCTCACACCAGAACCTCATACTCCCCCCTCCTACAATGTGTCAATACAAACACTACCGCAAGCACCACAATCACATACAATCACTCTTTTACCTTCAACATACGTCACGACAACTCGTAGTCGTCATGTTCATTGGCCCAAGAAACTTTGTAAAACAATTTACATATGAACTATTCTTTTCTTTTCTTCATTTTTGTATTTGCTTTGCATGACTTATGTTACCTTTGCAGACATTTTCTCCTCATTTTTATCGACTGCTTTCCAGTCTAAGCAGAGGGTGATGTAGTGGAACTACGTCGTACCTCGCAATAGCAACATTTTCATATGCAATAAGGTTAAACTGACCAATGGTAAATCGCATATGAATACATGGTCACTCTCTCTCTCTCTGGTGAAAAACCAGAGTACAAGAGGAGACAAGGAGATGACTACGGAAGAGTAAAGAATTATAACAGAATGACTCCTACTATATTCCTTTCGACAATAAGAATTATATTTATAGAGGATTGCGCGTTAAAGAGATATTTATTTATATCCTGGAAGTCAGAAGCATGTTACTACCAATAAGAAGCAACCAACTCATCGACTAAGGTATTTCTCTTATATCGTTTGTAAAAATACAAAATCCTTAGAAGATTTTAACTTGCAGTTATAAAAAGATGTAGGTAACATTTAACTTCTCATCCTTTCTATACTATCATTAATGGTATCACTGGTTGTATTAGTGTCTATTTCGTTGGTAATGCAACTACTTGAGGATGGTATTATGGATAGAGAATTGTTAGATATTAGGTTAGCGTTAGATTAGTTGGTGTTGGGCTGCATTTTCAATGATATGACCAGTCGAGGAGATTATTACAGCCTGATGGTTGCTTGATATTTCATTTAGTTGACCTAAGTTAGCGGGTATTTGGCTGGTTGTGGGTATGTAGTTAGTATTATTAGATGTGTTTATGTTTACACTGTGAGTAATACTTGGTGTAAGACTAGTTCCGTCTATTTGTATGTGGAGGGGGGGGGGTTATGGGTGAATTTTCTACTATCCTACATTTATAGAAATTCATTGCACTTATTTTTTGCTGCAGATTGGTTGATGTCATGAAAGAGAGTTTAACGGTAAAGCGGTTAAGGATTTGGTAATATTCGTGGTTAGGTGGGAAGTGCTTATCTAAAATCTTAAACAATTTTTTAGGTTCCTGTCCCTTAGTTTGTATGTTGAAAGGTGCATTATACCATGTGATGTTTCTTTTACAACATCTATTACTAGTTTTATCTTTATTTTTATAGTTATTCTCAGTTTGATGAGGTGTGTTGGTGTAATTAGAGGAGTTGGAGGGAATACTATATCTATTATTATTGCTTATATGGTGTAGAATAGGTTTGTGATTGGTATTTTCATGTGATTCAGGAGTATTATATTGTTGTCTAGCTGTCTGTATGATTCGCTATGATGGCATTATTTTGCAGTTCGAGCACTCCATTATTCACGCAAAAAAAAAATTACTTTTTGAAGTTTGGGAAGAATGGTCACGTCAATGCTTCTACGTTGGCTCAATGAATTTGAAAATAGATATATAAATTCTTTGAAATAAATAAGTAAACAAATACATGTAAGGAAAAAATTATTATCATTTTTTTTTTACTTACAAACAACCGCAGGTTTAACTCTTGCTATTACTTCAGATTTCTTATTGCTAGCGATAGATATGGTCTGGGTTTTACTTATGAAGATCCTTTGAAAGTTTTCTGCGGTAATAAGTGTCTGGTATTTCAATGTGACTGCGAACTTAAAAAATGAAAAGAAAAAGAAACAGTTGTAAACACCTATACTCATATATATATATATATATATATGAAAACAGGGAGAAAGAGACGATTATTAGGAAGTAAAATATATTTTTTTCCTTTTTTATTTCTCTCTCTCTTTTTACTGGGTTACAAAATGATTAAAACGAAATGTTTTACTTTGTGTGAAGTGTTAAGGTATTAGTTGATTTATTTATTATTTAACAATGGCATTTATTTATCTATTTATATATTTACATATAGGAAAGTAAAAAACAACACAGGAGTACAAGTAACGAAAGGTATTAGGTTCACGCTTATTGAGGGCGGGATGTGTGGGTGTGGACGCGACGTTTCGGGCATAAGCCCTTCATCAGGAGAGTGGTGGGAAGGAGGAACTCCGTGAGGGAGTGAGGGAGTTAGTGGAAAAAAAAATAAAAATAAAATATGAGTTGGAAAATAAAGGTTAAAAACAAGTGGTGAAAAGATGTGAGTCGTGTAGAGGTGGTGGTGCGTGGGGGTGGATGGAGGAGGAAGGAGTGAGGAAAAAAGGGGACCGAGTGGGGAGGGCGGAAGGTGGGATGTGTGTGTAGGTGTGTGTGTGTGTATGCGTGTGGATGGAAAGGGGTAGGATGGGGTGGGGGAGAGCGTGCGGAATCCGGAGGCGGAGTGGGTGTATGTGAGGATACATACGTGTACATATATATATATATATATATATATATATATATATATATCCAAAATTAAAATTAAGGTTGTCATGTCTGAGAGACATGCGCCATATCCACCGTAGAATAAGCTCAAAGATTAGATCCGAGCATTACATATCAACTAGAAATAGATTGACATATATATAAAATAAATACATGAAACAATCACAGGGAATAATTTGTAAAGAATGTAAGCACACATAGCTAGGTAGGTAACTAATTAAAGTTTAACTAGAACTTCAAATATATGATTTTAAAATTATTCCCTGTGATTGTTTCATGTATTTATTTTATATATATATATTATTATTATTAATATTATTATTATTATTCTCTACATTCCTTATATCAAACTAAAATATGTTGACAATCTTTTAATAATGTCTTCCTTGTGAAGTTTGGGGTCTTGTTTTGCTTAACTAATGAATATATATTATTATATATATATGTCAATCTATTTCTAGTTGATATCGCGAACTAAAGCTTCGTTAATGCTGTACTAAAATTTATATATATATATATATATATATATATATATATATGTGAGTGTGTGTGTGTGTTTGTGTGGTGTGGATACGTGGGAATGTATGGTTTCGTATGTGCGAAAATGATGTAAGTGTTTGTGTGTGTTTATGTTCCAGAATAGTTTTCTGGTGTGTGTGTGTAGAATGATGGCGTGGATTCGGGTAGTAATCTTCGTTGATATCCGCGCGTGTAAACAAAGTGGTCCGTGGAAATGAGGAGGAGGAAGTAGAAAGTTGGGGAGGAGGGAGGGCAACAGGAAGTGGTCAAGAAGGTCAAGACAAGGGGTGGAGATGGCAGGGCGAAGTGTGCGGAAGGGAGGAGAAGAGCAGTGAAGATGGTACGAAGCTGTCAGACGAGTAGTAGTAGGCAGGTGTGTAAGGGTGGCCTGTATGTGTGCGTTGAATGTCTGTATGTGTGTGCGGAGGTGAGGTGGACGGAGAGGAGGTGGGTCGGTGTGAAAAGTTGAAGGAGAGGGTGGTGGTGTGTATATTAGTGGAGGTGTTAGTAGGAGGTGGTGTTGGTAGTACGGGGGATAGAGAGAGAGAGGCGGGAGAGAGAATGTGCTGGGTACTGTGTCTGAGTAAGTGTATATATACTGGTGTGTGTGCGTGTTTTTGGTATGTGAGTGTGGTAGGGTGGGTGTTAGTATTATTAGTGGTGGGTGGTCGAATATGGGTGTTGGGGTGGGGGTTATTGGTGGTATTATGGGTGTGTTGTAGGGTGTGTATGGGTGTGAGTGAGTGTATATATGCTGGTGTGTGTGCCTGTGTGCGTTGTAAGGGGGTAGGTGGGTTGAGGGTTAGTATTATTAGTAGTGGGGTGGTCGAATGTGGATGTGTGGGTGCGGGTTAGTGGTGGTAGTAGGGTGTGTACATACTGGTGTGTATGCGTGTTGAGGGTGTGGGTGCGTGTGTGGTAGGGAGAGTGGGGGTGGGGGTGTTAGTATTATTAGTGGTGGGGTGGACCAAGGTGAGTGTGGGTGTGGCTGAAAGTGGAGGGGACTGTTAATGTTGGGAGTGTTTTAGTGGTGTTAGTATGGGGGAGGGGAGGTTGGTCGGAGGCTAAAGGAAGAGGGGGGGGGGTCTGTAATGTGAAGATGGAGCGTTGTTCGGCCCTAAGTCGGGCGTCGGGGGTCTCATGGCAGTCAATCAGGCCGCAGACGGTTAGGTTGCGAGCGGAGTGTCCGGCGGGGCCAAAGTGGCAGCGATGGGAGGAACTCCCGCCGAAACGAATGTCACTATCTTCTCACTATCTTCCTGTTTCATCTTTCATTTCTTATTCTATCTTCTGATGTGTGACATTGTCCGAAACGTAAATACACCTTTCGTACTATATCAAGCAGTACACTTCATTATACTGTGTTGTTTGCTTTGTTCTTTTCGTTTACGTTTTGCAAACATACATAAACACACACACACATATATATTATTTTTTCTCAAAACGGCTGATTGAATACTCAGCTGCTTTTTCTCAATTTGTTTTCGTTTCTTCCTCTTTTCACTCTTTATCTTTCTATTTCATCTTTTATTTTTCATTCTATCTTCTGATGAAGTCCGAAACATAAATACTTTGTCCTACTATATCAAGCGCTAAACTAATATATTACTTTATTGCATTGTATTATTTATTTGTTGTTTACGTTTACGTTTTGCATACATACATATTATTTTCCCGCCAAATGGCTGACTGAACACACACGTGCTTTTTCTCAAAAATGTTTTCCGTTCCATTCTATTCTCGCTCTCTATCTTTCTAGTTCATCTTTTACTTTTTTAATCTATCTTCTGATGAAAGACTAGTTTCCGAAACGCAAAGACTCTTTTCCTACTATACCAAGCATTAAACTAATATATTCCTTCATTGTACTGTGTTGTTTGCTTTGTTGTTTCCGTTTTCTTTTTTGCATATATATATATATATATATATATATATATATATATATATATATATATATATATATATATATATTTACCAACAGGTCACGGGGGTAGCCATAGGCACAAGAATGGGCCCAAACTATGCCAACCTTTTCGTTGGCCATGTTGAGGCACAAATCTTTGCCCAGTACACCGGCCCCACGCCCGAACTGTATGGTCGTTACATCGACGACTGTATCGGAGCCACGACCCTCACCCGAGAACACCTCGACTCCTTTCTCTCCTTCTTCTGCTCCTTCCACCCCTCCCTCCACTTCACCACCTCTATCTCCACCACCCACGTCCACTTCTTAGACATCTCTGTCGCCTTCGACCCCTCCCACCACTCTCTCGTCACCTCCGCCTTCTTCAAACCCACCGACTCCCACTCCTACCTCGACTTTACCTCCTCCCACCCTACACACACTAAACATTCCATTCCCTACTCCCAACTCCTGAGGATCCGCCGCCTCTGCAGCCGAGATGCTGACTTTGAGTCCCAGGCCCTTTCCCTAGTCAACCATTTCATCCGCAGAGACCCCCCTCCCTCGTCCACACCGCCCTCACTCGCGCCCGTGCTGTCCACCGCTCCACCACCCTCACCCCACGCCACCGTACACCCACCCACCGTCTCCCCTTCCCCTTCCCCATCACCTACCACCCTCTTCCGACGCCTCCAGTCCGACCCCTCCACCTCCCACATCTTTCCAGCCCCACCACTCTCCTTCAAACGCGCACGCAATCTCCGCACCCTCCTCGTCCTCAGCTCCCTACCCCCCCGGTTCCCTTCCCTGTTCCAGGCCTCGTGCAACACCTGTCCCCACATCATCAACACCACCACCTTCCAGGGTCCCAACGGCCACTCTCTCTCTGTCCGGCACGCCTTCCGCTGCACCTCCTCCAACCTAGTCTATGGACTTCGCTGCACGGAGTGTAGCGCAATCTACGTCGGACAGACTGGACGTCGCCTGGCGGACCGTTTTACCGAACACCTCCCGGATATTCGTCTCGGAGGTAGTTCCCCCATCGCCTGCCACTTTGGCTCCCCTGGACATTCTACGCACCACCCCACAGTCTGTGGCCTACTCCAATGCCACGGAACACCCGCCTCAGGGTCGAACAACGCACCATCTTCACCCTAAAGACCCACACTCCACCCGGCCTGAACTCCCCACCACCCCTATTTCTTTAGCCTTCGACCGCCCTGTTCCTCCCCCCATACACATATCCCCCAATAACACCACTAACACAACTAACAATACTAACACCCCACCCCACCACCGATCACCCTCCCCAACTAACAATACTAACATCCCTCCGCCCTCCCCCTCCCGCTATCACGCACACACCCACCGGTTCATATATACACGCACTCACACAAACCATACACCCTACTACCACCACTAACCCTCACCCACACATCCACTCCCACCACCCCACAACTAATACCACTAACATCCCCCCGACCCCACGCACACGAACACACCCACCCAACACCCACTGACCACCACTAACACACCCGCATTCAACCCTTTCCCCACACCAGTATACTAACACCCATTAACACCCCCTTCACCACACACACACTCATCCAAACACACACACACACACACCAGTACACTACACTCCCTCCACCTTCCCCCACACCTTTCTCTCCCTTTCCCTGCTCCACCCACACCCTTTCACACACACACACACACATCCCACTAACACCTCTACTAATACACACACCCTCCCCCGCACAACTCCCTACCCACTCCACCTTTCACATCTACCCATCCACTGCACCTCCGCACACACTGACACACCGACTTTCTCCACCTGCCATTCTCCTCTACTGCTGCTATGCCCTGACCCTCTGACCACCTCTCCGCACAGACACACAGACCTCTCCACCCGTTCTTCTCCTCTACCCTCCTCCTGCCTTGACCCTCTGACCACTTCCTGTTGCGCGCGCACCCCACATCTCCTCTCTTCCGACCAACCCAACCCAACCACGGATTACACACATTGGACATCGCTCCCACCAATCAACTCCATCACAAGGAAAATATCCGGCAACTCACCACACCCTCTACGGAACTACCTTAGGAACTTACCCACGGACATACACTCACAAAAAATGTTTTCCCACACGCCACCTACATCCACAATACGTGTAAACACTACACACACGTGCGTACCCCCACATATTTACACACTCAGCCTCCGGAATCCTCTCCCCCCTCCTCCACTCGCCACCACCCCTACACGCCCCACATTCTTCTACCACTTGTTTATCTTCATGTTTATTTATATATATGTTTATTTATATATATTTCTAATATGAGTTACGAAGGGTTTTCATTTTGCATTTTACATAAAAAAACATGTTATTCAAGTTGTAAGAGGAGAACAATTTGTAGATTCGAATATTTTGTTCCAACATTGAAAATGTTTTCAGAATATTGTTAATTTAGCGAAGTTATATAGTTTATCGTACATATTATTATAATATGTTTATGTTTGCACAATTGAAAAGGGAAAGATAACTAAAATCTTGTTTGTTAACCGTTAAATTTGATGAATCATTTACTCAGAAAATTATATATTATTTTGTGTGAGCTTAATTATTTTAGTCGAAAGATGTGTAAATAGTTGCTCTTTTTATAGATATATAGTTGTTTATTACCCATTCTTTCTAACATATCATATATGTAAATACCACAGATTTGGGACTTATATCATTCTCTGCTATCTTTCATTCATATAGTCATTTCTTTTGCCCGCCGAAGTTAACTTTGCCTTTCATCCTTACAGGGGTTGATAAAATAAAGAACCAGTAATGTACTGGGTAATTGCTGGCCTTGTGCCAAACGTAGAAACAATTATTTCTTTTTGCTTGTTTGTTTGTTTCTTTCTTACTTTTTCTATCTATCTATCCTTTTTCTTTTTTCTTAATTTCTTTCTTTCTTTCTTTCTTACTTTTTCTATCTATCTATCTATCTATCTATCTATCTATCTATCTATCTATCTATCTATCTATCTATCTATCTATCTATCTATTTATCCATTCATCCCGATCGAACCAGGACTGCGGAAAGCAGCGTCCGCCTATGCCGACGACATAACCGTAATGGTGTCGAAAACTTCGGACATCGGGGTAATCGGCAACCTATTACAGGAATACGAAACGTTGACAGGAGCAAGACTAAATCCAAACAAGTCTGTCAGTTTGCAACTCGGCACATGGAGAGGCAAACCCATGCCTTCTGACCGTATCGTTGGACGCTGGACGGAAGGACCGGTGACATTGCTCGGGGCCTGGTTTGGTCCAGACCTCCAGGTGGACAAGAATTGGAACGAGGTCACGGCGAAGGTGTTTGCACTTACCTAGAAGTGGGCTGAGTGCAAACTCTCCTTCAAAGGTCAAGAGGAGGTGGCGAACACTTACATAGCGTCCGTCATCTACTACAGCTTGACAGTCGTGCCTTGTCTCCACGAATACCTCACCCAAATGGAACGCCTACTCTTCAAGTTCCTCTGGAAGAAACAGGCTCCATTGGTGAGGAGATCCATCTGCTGTCAACACCCTTCTAGCGGAGGGCTGGGTCAAGCGAAGACCGAAAACGGGCACCGGGCACCTCGAGCGCCTTTAGGCGCTCACAGCCCTCTACCAAACGGAAACGGCAATCAGCGGAGACTCCACTTCGACATTCTATAGGGGATTAGTGGAGGATAAGTGCGACGATGTTCTCGAGGAAACTCTAGGCATCGAGGAAGACGAACTGACCAGTCTGTTCGGGAGGACTTTCCGTCCAGGGCATATGGATAACTTCCAGAGGTCTCTGGTCTGGCAGTGCTACCGAGGAGCTCTACCAGTTCGAGACAAAATATACAGGCACGGACGCCCTGGCAGAGATCCTGCCAAAAAGACCTGTCCAAGATGCGAGCAGGACATCGAAAGCGTTCTGCACGCAATTGTTCAGTGCCCAGGGGTGACCGACCTGTGGAATTGTGTCGAACAGCTACTGTCACGTGTAGGACGCATCCAGTTATCAACCGAGTCCATCGTGAGGATCACCCCGCCGCCTTCATTTAAGAATGAAGGAGAGGCGGTCTTCCTCTGTCTGGTGGCTATGGCCAAAGAGGTAATATGGTGGACGAGGTTAAAAGGATTGAGGGCAAGCACCTTTCTCTCCGGACAACAACTCATCCCCTTTTTTAAGTACCACTTCAGAAGGAAGGTAAGAGTGGAGAGAGAGGTGCTACACCCCAGTAAATTCACTGAAAGGTGGGTGAATGTGGCGAAAATGGCCCGAGTAAATGGGCCTTCTCTGTATATAAACCTGTAGGTTGAGGAAGATAAACAGAGGGAAGAGGGGAACACCTACAAAACGTTCCTGGTGTTTAGGGTTGTTCTATCCACGGTGTGTAAAACAACCCCGCAGTAGCGTTACCCCCCCCCCACCTAATGGGGATTTCAATTGTTTTATTTTTATATAGTTTATTGTTATTTATCATTGTTAAAGATTTTATGTAAAACCCCCACCGTCACGTCTTGTAATGTCACCTTTTTGTGCGCCTCTGTGACAAATAAAGAAAGATATTTATCTATCTATCTTGTTTCTTTTTTCCTTCTTTCTTAATTTCTTTTTTTCTTTTTTAATTTCTTTCTTTATTTTTTATTTTTTCCGTATATCTATCTATCCATTCATCCTATCTTTTTTCTTTTTTCCTTCTTTCTTAATTTCTTTCGTGTTCTTTCCCATATCCTTTCTCCCTTTCTCTCCCCTACCTTAATCCCACGTGTCAATATGTCAACATACAAATACTTTACTTACCAGATGTCGCCGAGCAGGTCCACCCTTATAGCAATAAATGCACTTGCAGCCGTTGCATGCCAGCTTGTAGAAGTCACTGTACTCATTCCACGTGGTTATAGAACATTCATTGGAAGAACAGTTGATATTTATGATTATACAGTTCATATCAATATTAAGCGTACTCCGTTGACAGCATGTTGCTGTTGAAAAATAAAATACGATGACAAGAGAGACTTATTCGGAATATTATTAGTACTTGTTTCGAAGTACACGCAATGCATACACATATACAAATATGTAAAGTACATATCTATCTATCTATCGTTGTTAATTTTCCTAGGTTTATTACACACACTCAAACACACACACACACACACACACACACACACACACACACACACACACATATCCTTCAATACATGTGAAGGTTGGATTCAAATAATTTCTTTTATTGTTGCATGATATGTATTTTTGTAGCCAACTAATTACGTAAACAGATATGGAACAATACAATCGGCGATGTCATCAGCTGGTATGAACATAATAGACATAGCTAAGCAATTATTACTGAGACACATCAAAAATAAAGACAAAAAAAAAAATAATGATACGGAAGAAGCCGAACTAGTGTTGTTATCGCTTGGACGGGTTGCCACAGAAATACGTATTATGCAACAATAAAATAAGTTATTGGAATCTGACCTTCACATGTTTTTCATTGAAGTATTTAACTCCGTTCCTGTGCCAGCCACTGTTACCACATCTATGATTGAAGATACACATGTCATTGGGTTTTTTATTTGCTTATTACACCACGGTCTGCTAATCGGCATGATAGGATCACAAACCCTGCTACCTACTATTAAATAATAAAACTTAAAGAATACACACACATACACACACACACATATATGTGGGAGGGACCGTTCTGACGAAGGCCAGTCAAGCCTGAAATGCATAGACGGTTGTCCCCCTTGCTTCTGCTGGACACCACCAGAGGGCGTTAGCCCCCCCCCCCGGTGTTTGCATAGCTACGGCTTCTTAAAACCGCATTTCTTTAGAAATACGAAATTTCTATACATATTGTATAAAGCTATGCTTGAAGCGAAATCTTATTTCTTTTATATATATATATATATTCACAGCACTTAGATTATCAAAGTAAAGGATTTTAACATAGTCCCAAGCACATGAACTTTGATTAAATGAGCCCCATTATTAAACTGCTATTTATTTCATGGACACAGGAATCATGAAATACAAAATGGTCCACGATGGTGTTTAAAATCAGAACATCAAAGAACTTAACTGTAAATCGCAAAGCATTTTGCCACCCACCGCCTGTTTTGTTAAAGATATTAACGCATATTGCACGGACGCAGCATAGCTGAGTGGTTCAGAAGTTCAGTTTGCAGACTCTATTCCAGCGCATGACATCGTGGTCAAGTGTCTGTTACCATAAGCTTGGATCGAGTTCAATTGTGTTGACGAAATTGGGTCGACGAAATTAGTCTGGAAGCCTATAAGATGGACTGTTCTTGTAATTCTTAGGGCCAGACACGCCACACACTGAATTTCTCTGTTTGTGGAATACTCAACATAATGACACATGCCCGATATGTTGTTCGAGAGAATGTATAGCACCTACAAATATTCTAAGATAAGAGAAAAGATCATTGCTGCTATTCACATCGATAACGTCTCGGAGATGTAGTTCTGTATACAATATGGCCAACACCCTAACAATGAGGCGAATACATAAAGTAAGAATCGGAGGCAAGAATACATGTGGTGATCTGCATCGGCAAAAGTTAATCTATAAAAATTTATTGAAGAAAAATGAATTAATTTGTCTTGAAGATGAAAAAAACGTTTCAACGTTTCCGTCACTTTTCCTTTTTCGGAGAGAAAATATAACACTAGTGCTGGGACTCCAATACTTTTATTTTTGAACCTTTACGCAAATAAATAGTTTCCTTTGAGAATGAGAATGACAGCTTTAGTATTTTATTACCTCCTGTGATATGGTTTATCTTAGTACTCTGATTTCCACCCTATTTTAGTGCTTTGAAGTTGTTGTATTACTCTACATACTTGAAACATTTTTTACGTCGTTATCACTGACTTAAAAATAAGGCAGTAATTATGTTGTAGTAAAACCATCTAAGTATTCATTGCCTAAATAAGGTGGTTACCCATGATATTATAAAATTATATGATAATACATTTAATCCATACGAACGAAATAAGCGCTTGATAAAAAGACACTTTTGATAGGTCAGTCTAGCAACAATGTTATTCAATAGACATATTCGCTTCAGAAATCTAATGTTTCTCTTCCATACTTTGCCAGTGAGCCCTTATTTTGAAGCGAAGGTATACGAGATAATATATTTTGTATGCTCTATCGTTTTCCTAGCAGCTATTTCAACGATATATCATCATAGTCTTCTCATTTAATAATATATCCGGATAAAGTTTATTATTTACAGAACGGGATTGTCAGGATATGTATATAAAATTAATACACATTAGACATAAATGTGACAACTTCATATTTCTTTTACTAAAACTCTTTCTAATGCTAAACAAATCATGCGTATATGAAGTTTAACTCTTCTTTTAATCCCATATTCAAGATAAAAGAGCAATGCCAATAACCGTTTTCAGTAACCTAAGATTTGTGGGAGGGAAGAAGTTATCCTCAAGCAGGATATCTGACCTGAATGCTTGCAACAAACACACAAAGGTCAAATCGTGGTTTTAAGCAGGACAATGGATTAAATCTTTTATGCAAGTGGACTATGGCGTAACTTGAACTAAGAACGCAAGAATCCTTGCCTGGCACTTTATTTATATACCCTAGATAAACAAAAGAAAAAGTTGATCTCGACAGAATTTGAATTGAAAAGGCAAGGAGCCGGAATAAATGCTTTACGGCATTTTGTGTAAAACTACCGATTCTGCTAATTCGCCGACTACATTGTTCTGAAAATATGTAAAATTAATAACAAATACCATTAAAATTATGTAAATGTTTATCATACCTGGAGGTGGTTTGGTATATGTCTTTTTAGATGATTGGTAACTTACGTTCCATAATATTGTATTATTTGTCAGCGGAAGTGTATAAACTATTGGAAAATTTGATACACTTTTGAATAAAGTTATATCTAAATTGGCATTCTTCAATGTCACTAGAGTAGACACGTTTGTAATGTTTGTAGTAAACAGTGATTCACAGCCATACTGTGTGTAATGAACTGAAAATATACAATTGTTTTAGTGTTCCGCCAGGAAAAATAAAGCAGAAATAAATATAAACAAATTTTGTAGGAAAAAATCATTAGAAAATATGAACTATGTACTTAAAGATTAAATATATAATGTAAAACTCTGCAGGAAAATGTTGATTATTTGAAATAGATTGCAATTATTTCTTAGCTAGGCATGTCATGTTGGTATCATTCATTGCTATAGGTTATTGGTACTGATGCATCTACCTAGAAATAAGTTGTTCACTGATGCAGTACATTAATAAAATGGTTAAAAGAACATAAACTTTTAAGAAGCATTATCATAAATAATTGTTTCTACTTTTGGCACAAGGCCAGCAATTACCCAGTGTATTACTGGTACTTTATTTTATCGACCCCGTAAGGATGAAAGGCAAAGTTAACCTCGGCGAGATTTTAGTTCAGATCATAAAGGGACGTAACTCTATGCTTCAAAGCATGGTGTCCGACTCTCTACCGATACTGCCAATCCACCGCCTATCATAAATAATGGTTTCTTATATAGGCACAAGGCCAGCAATTTTGGGTGGAGAGGAAAGTCGATAAAATCGACCCCAGTGCGTGACTGGTACTTTATTTTATCGACCCCGTAAGGATGAAAGGCAAAGTTAACCTCAGCGGGATTTGAACTCAGATCATAAAGGACCGTAACTCTATGCTGCAAAGCATGGCGTCCGACCCTCTACCGATACTGCCATTCCACCGCCTATCATCAATAATGTTTGCTAATATATTCACTACTACATGTGGTAACTAGTAAGTCAGGTCCTTCTCGAGGTTAACTTTGCCTTTCATCCTTACGGGGTCGATAAAATAAAGTACCAGTAATGTACTGGGTAATTGCTGGCCTTGTGCCAAAAGTAGAAACAATTACTTGATATAAAACAATTGGTCCACCAATAATTTGATAGTTGTTATTTAGTATAATAAATACAAAAGCCTCTTTTGTGAACAGTTCTGGGCGCTATCGTTCACTAGTACAAAACATTTAATATCTGAAACTTTAATAATCAAATCTGAAAAACATTGTTCACTGTAAACCTGCACATGTCCCTTTGTGCACTGACAAACAGATCTGCTGTTAAATACAAGAGGCAAATGGAAACCTGATTTAAATATCATTTGTCGTTCTTTTAAATGTCCATCTGCTTCGAGGGTAATCAATTCTAACAAAATTTGAATTACAGAACAATTTGTCTTAGTATGACACACTACCGTGATTTTTAGAGGATATATTCGTATGGTGTATTGGGAATATTGTGAATGTAGATATATCTGAGTGACTAAGAAGTTCCCTTTACAGTCATCAACTTTCGATCTTGGTCCCCTACTGTGGAATCTTAGGCAAGCGTATTTTACCATAGTTTCGGATTAACTTAATTCTTGTGAGTGAAATTGGTTAGACACAAACTGTTTAGAAGTCGCTTGGATGCACTGAACTTGTAATTCAAAGGGTTAGCCTTGTCACACACTGTGAGGTGATGAATTTCCTTAAGAATTATGTTAAGAGCACACGTGGCTGTGGAATACCTAAGTCACTTACATGTTAATTTAACGAGCAAGCCGTTCCATTGACTAAACAACAGGAGCACTCATCGTCGAAATAGACCAAGGTTCAGTTAGCTCAACACACCACTCTAAGAGTTAATTTGAGTCATATTTTGTTTTCCTCTCCTGAGCGGAAGAAAGATTCCAACTAATAAAAAAAAAATCGTAAACGCTAAAACACTCATAAATTATACGCTGCTTCTGTTAACGTAATTGTGAATTTAACAATGACATTTTCATGGTTTTATTACCTGTTTACTAGCAGATATTTTCGTGGATTGTACCAGCAAACGGCTAAATGTCTTGACTATGCATCTATAATGGGATATTGGACAATCAACTATCTCGGATAGCTACAATTGTTATTAGAGGGGAAAAATCTTAAATATCATTACTAATTTAATGCTTCTACAACTGGAGTATAACACCAATTTATCCATCTACCACTCTTACTGACGTGAATAATAATGGTTTCTTATATAGGCACAAGGCCAGCAATTTTGGGGGAGGGGAAGGTCGATTAAATCGACCCAGTGCGTGACTGGTACTTTATTTTATCGACCCCATAAGGATGAAAGGCAAAGTTAACCTCGGCGGGATTTAAACTCAGATCATAAAGGGGCGAAACTCTATGCTGCAAAGCATGGTGTCCGACCCTCTACCGATACTGCCAATCCATCACCCTACCGACGTGAATAATAATGATGGCATGTGTCGACAAGTATCAACTGAGCAAGTAGTTAATTTTATAATTTGTGAATGTACCATGAAACGAAAAAAAAAAAAAAAAAAAAGTAAACGTGTAAACAGGCTACTTCATCGGTAGTTTAAGGATATGTTTCAATAAAAGGTCTTGCCCAAAATAGATAGGTATTTCCTCAAATACTGACTTGCAAACACATATCGCATAACGCTCTAATATTTTTGTATAAGTTTACCTGAAAAAGATGAAGAACCACTTAAGGTAGCCAGTAGAAAAATCAAAGGGAAAATCAATCTCTCCATATTTTCTTTATCTTCTCATTAACCTGAAAAATAAGAGGGAAAATAAAACAAAGAATAAACATATATTTTTTGATCGATCGACTTTCGTCAAATCGGACCGAGGAAACAATGTTTTCGGCGGTCTTTCCAGTTGCTAATACTATCTATCGGTCGCAACTCCAGGTAGAAGGAGCAACGTGAAATAAAGTGTCTTGCTCAAGGACATAACGCATCGATCGGTCCAGGAATCGAACTCACAATCTCAAGATTGTGAATCCAATTCTCTAACCACTCAGCCACACGCCTTCACTAAACATATATATATATCTTATTTAAAACACATTTTCCTTACATAGATATGTATAAATACTCATTCGTGTGCATCATATCGAAGGCGGCTCAACTATGAATCATCTACATGTTTGTTTGACCTGCTACAAATAGCAATCAATTCTACTCACAGCGTATCATTTAAAAAGTAGGAGATATTTGAAAAAAGTAGATCTGAGAAGAAAATGTTCAAGATTGGAAAGTCTTTCTTTTTTATTTTCCGGTACAGCATGGATAGGCAGTGTTCATGGATTTGACTCATCTCCAACAGAGTATGGTGAGGCTGTGTGCACGGATTTGACTCAGAACATGTGATCGATTGAGTATTATATGAAAATCAAAGCTCAGATGAATTTCGAAAGCCACAAGGTTATCAAGATTATCCTTATTGAAAAAGCAGATAGGAGATCAATCAGACTGGTGGTACAGTGCATAAAATCTAGTTATTACACGTGTGATAACAAAGGCTGTTTAAGAGCGTACTCTACCGATAAAAGAAAATAGCGAATGACAAACAACATGAGAGGCAACGATAACAATAGACATTTGAGGTGCACACCAATGTTGTAGCTGCTGCTGCCCCTGTTTCTAGAATTTTATCGAATACAGGTACAGTAGGACCCTAGAAATAGAGCATCTTGCTTCCTTTTATCTGTGAACAAATGGACCATGGTTGATTAATAAAGAAAAGATTATTATCATTATTAATTGACTGACTAATTCAAATGTACGTACATTTGTCGCAAGATTTCTCACGTGTGTACTTTCAAACAAAAGAACCCTAGACATGAAGCATTTTGCCGTAAGAACCAAAATATATTTGTATTATGTTCATCAGACATGATTCTGACTGGTAGAATTTACAGAAGCACATAAAAACAATATATTTGTGTCTTGCTTGGCCTTGCCAATCCACAAAGGCCATCCAAGAACTTCATTAGATGTAATTAGTGGTAACCACTTAGAATGAAATCTATTTTATTGAGAGATATAAAGTATATAAAAAGATATACGTCATCTTAAAATAGAGAACGAAACGAAAACACAAGCCTATATAAAACAAGATACACCTGCGCATAAACTATCACCAAAATATTTGGGAAAGCAAAACTCGAGGTTTACAGTAAAGTGACAGTCATTAATGTGACGCAATATCGCCAGATGGTTAGTGCCGACTGAACGTTTAGTGTTATATGGGGGTATCCCTGGGCATACAGATTCTCATGTTCTAACAAGATTATAAAAAACTATCCCAGATTTGTATCATTTAATAGAAATCAAAATCTCTCAGATTGACCATTAAGGTAGAAAGTCCGGCTCGCGGCAGACAACACAAGTACGCGCAGGTGCACGACGTAAAACAGAGCCATGGGAGTCGTGTGATAGGAGTGACAAGGACGAGATTATTTGCTCTTGAATCTCCAGAGTTGCGTCAGGTGTCGCAATAGGAACAACAACCTCCGTAATTTGTTGCTGTTGTTACTTTCTCCTGTTTAAGTCTTCCAGTCCAAAAGCCTTTTAAATGACATTTTTTAAATGACATTTTTCAAGTGTGTACAAGCTGCATTGTAGTAGTAACAGCAACAGCAGCAGTAGTAGTGTAGTAGTAGTATCATCATCATCATCAGTAGAGTAGCAGCAGCAGTTGTAGTGTTGCAGTAGTAGTAGTAGTAGTTGTAGTAGTAGTGGTGGTGGTGGTGGTAGTAGTAGTAGTAGTAGTAGTAGTGGTAGTTGTTGTTGTAGTAGTAATAGTAGTAGTGGAGAAAGTCGTGTGTTCATTTTGGTATTAGATACATAAATCAATTTAGCTTGGATCAAAATGAAAACTGAATCTCGGTCCCTGATTGACAAATTTAAATCTTTTTCGCTCGTTCATCCATTTGCCAGAGAGCAAGACAAAGCTATAAAATTTGTGATTTTGATCTTAAGTATATAATCTTTGAGATTTTTAACGATTTTTGACAATAGGAGAAACCATACGAGCGTTGTATATGCATTTCAATTTATCAATAAAGATTTATATTATTTTCTCAGAGGCGTAACCTCATCGAGCAGACAAGATCTAGCATTAAGGACATCCAGCCGTTACCACACGTTTTTACGAGTATAATAGACCTCATTGAATCAAAGCTTTGTGAAGAGGGAGAAGGTTTAAATTTTAAAGCTGCTTTGCATGAAAAAGGGCATGATCGTGACAAAATACCATTTCAGATCAGTTCAAACCTTTGAAAATCTGCAGGTTTATTGTGAGTCTTTATTCATACCAGCTCTACGTGCAGCATACAAATACACGGTCGGGTTTTTCGATTTTCTGTCATAGTAAATTCAGGGTAAAATCCCGAATCTGGAACTGGTATTAATTTGCATCGGTAACATTAAGTTCATAGCGTAGTTTCCGAAAGAAATTCGTAGGGAACGAAGAATTTAAATAATTGTTTCTACTTTTGGCACAAGGCTAGCAATTATCCCAGTGCATTACTAGTGCTTATTTTATTGACCCCGTAAAGATGAAAGGCAAAGTTAACCCCGGCGGGATTTGAACTCAGAGCGTAAAGGGGCGTAACTATGCTGAAAAGCATGGTGTCCGACCCTCTACCGATACTGCAAATGTTTCAGGATTATACACTTTGCTTGACGGTGAGGAAGAGAAAACGAAAAAGAGCGAAAAAAAATTGACTTAAACCCTAAATAAACTTTGATAGTACTCCCAGGAAAAGTATGGATATCACACAATTCCAGGAAACATTTTACATCATCTGTTCTAAAGAAACTTTACTCATAATATCACCGCAGTAGCAGATGTATGTTATGTTTCTTTAAGAATATTGTAATGGAACGTCAGAGACATACACAGGCGCAGATATCCTCCCCACACAGACACACTCAAATACACAGACACACACAAACACACACAGGTATATACAAACGCACACAGACACAAATACACATACAGACACAAACACACACACAGACACAGACACACACATACACACACAGCCACAGATATAAACACATACACAAACACACACATACGCACACAGACACAGATACACACACAAACACACACAAATACACACTGACACACACATACACACTAACACACACATAAGCGCACACTGACAGAGATACACACACGCACACCACACAAACATATATAGACACAGATACACACACACACCACACGCATATGCACGCATAAAAAGCAACCAAATAGAATTTTCCAAGTCACTGCTAATTTTCCCAACTGGAGCCAGTAGGCCTCTACCGTGGTGGACCCCGACGGAATTATCCTTTTCACTTTCGAAGTAGATAAATCCCTCATCTGGCACGCAATATACTGTGACACGTTCTCCGCCTCCAACTTAGTCGCCTCGGCCACAAACCCCGGTACCTCGACTCGTAATGCAGAGGACAGGAAGACAAGCAAATGTTGGAGCGTGTCCGATCGCTTCCTCTTTGCACCGGTCACCGTCGAGACCTTAGGCGTCGTCGGACCCTGGACAGCTGACCTCCGCCGTAAAATCAGAACGATAGTAGACCGTCTGAGGGAGTAGCCTCACGAGGTGGGGTGGCTGTTGCAGCAGGTATCGCTGGCCATAGTTCGCGGCGTGCAACCGAAACACCGCTCTAACCTAGATGTAGAGTCTGTCACCTTCTCCCTTTCTTTCTTCCGTTGTCTAGTAGTACTTGTCCTTCTGTTCCTCTTCCTCTCATTTATGGCAATGCTGCTTTCTTTTTCTGTATGTTTAACCAATTTATAGTTATATCGATAGATAGTATTAGCAATTGGAAACATAGTTTCCTCGGTCCGATTTGACGAAAGTCGATCGACTGACGACGGTATATATATATATACAGGGTGTCCCAAAACATGTATAATTACTTCAACAGCATTCTAATCAATAGAGCCTGTACAGGTAATCAAAGTATTATACATTTTTGGGGGGCACATTGTATATATATATATATATATATGGAAGTGATTACACAACAGTTAGTTCACCATACCGATGAACTAACTGTTGTGTAACCACTTCTACCTAACTCGTCCCTTGGACTGAGTGCTCTACCACTACGGATATTACCTTCCAGTGTTCCACCACTATATATATATATATATATATATATACAGTATTTTCCGTTGTGTTGTAATATAAATATTACACACAGTAGATTATCAGCTCACGTAGAGTTTGCTCGACGGTTCCAGTTGTAGTTCCAAAAGTAATCCGGAGAAAAATAGAAAGATTTGAATGGATACAGTTTAGTTGAAAGGAATTTATTGACACGTGTTTCTATAACAGTTACATAACCTAAAACAGCTATCTACAAACTTTTAGTTATGCAGACATTCAATATTTCAATGTTATTATTTACTGTCATTTCATCAGAATAATATTACTGAGGATCTATTTAGTTTTTATAGAGAATATTAGGAGGAAGGGGTGAAGTTGTTAGAAGAATAGTTGAAGGAGTGGTTTTTCGATAGCAGTGAGAATTCTTGGTGGCAGTGAGTAATTAGATTCCCATCTGTTGTTTTGACATTTTTTATAGAATATAAAAAATGTCAAAACAACAGATGGGAATCTAATTACTCACTGCCACCAAGAATTCTCACTGCTATCGAAAAACCACTCCTTCAACTATTCTTCTAACAACTTCACCCCTTCCTCCTAATATTCTCTATAAAAACTAAATAGGTCCTCAGTAATATTATTCTGATGAAATGACAGTAAATAATAACATTGAAATATTGAATGTCTGCATAACTAAAAGTTTGTAGATAGCTGTTTTAGGTTATGTAACTGTTATAGAAACACGTGTCAATAAATTCCTTTCAACTAAACTGTATCCATTCAAATCTTTCTATATATATATATATATATATATATATATATATATATATATATATATATGTACCGATTGTGTTGTTATTTCTGTTTACCTTTTATATATATATATATACATAAATATATAAATATATATATATATATAAATTAATAAAAACAATGAATAAAAACAAAGAAACAGTTCCTTATATTAAAAAATTCATCATTTTACGATCGTTTCTAGGATATATATGTGTGTGTTGGTATGTATATCATATAGATCTATGTAAAAGTTTTACAAACTATCAGAGGGAATATACATACCTACACATATATATGCTGTCTTCAGAAATAATGCATATATATGTGTAGGTATGTATATTCTCTCTGATAGTTTGTAAAACTTTTACATAGATCTATATGATATACATACAAACACACACATATATATCCTAGAAACGATCGTAAAATGATGAATTTTTTAATATAAGGAACTGTTTCTTTGTTTTTATTCATTGTTTTTATTAATTTATCTTGACTCTGCTTTCCTGTGTTTTTCATCGAAAAAATTTTGAATACATCTTCTCTTTTCATGATATTTGGATTACATTGAGTTCTTCATACGGATTGGACACTACCGTATATTTTGGTAGATTTATCTACATATATATATATATATATATATATATATATATATATATATATATATATATATATATATATATATATATATATATATATATTTTTTTAATATATTTATGTATATATATATATGTATGTAAAAGGTAAACAGACATAACAACACAATCCGTACAGTATATGGAAAGTATATATTAGCTTAACGCTTGATATAGCAGGAAGAGGGTCTTAACGTTTCGGACGCTAGGCCTTCATCAGAAGAAAGAATGGGAAATAAAATAGATTAAGGGGATGGGCGGGATGGAATTGGAAAAATGTCTTTAGATAAAAATGACAGCAGTCAAAACTCAGCACCTGTTTGAGCTACATGGCCTCCATCAAATCATCAAATTCATGATGAAGCTATGGTGGGAAAGTAGCCAAATCATTGACGTCCTGGAGCAAGTTTATGGGAACAATGCGCCAAAGAAATCAACAACCTACAAATGGATGTCGTTTTAGAAGTGAAAGAGATGAGCTGCTTTGACATGGATTAAATCGCATGATGGACTTAAAGGCTGGTATCAATGCTTAAAGAAAGTGTATTGACCTAGATGGAGCATATGTAGAAAATTAAACATCATAACTTAAACCGTTTTTTCCAACTGTCCTTTTTCCTCGAATTTTTTGAAGCCCCTAGGTATGTATATATATGTATATATTGTCTGGTACAGATCACCACAACACAGTTGAAGGGTTATCCTTTTGATAAATAAATAAATATATATATATATATATATATATATATATATATATATATATATATATATATATATATATATATATATATATATATTGTAATACTATTGCCAGAAATAATAACAGAACACACTCACTGTTTGGTTGGTTTTCGCTTCTGTATCTTCTATGTCTCCATGGTTAATTCAATTGGCCATCAATGTTTATCATTAACTGACCAACGGTCAAAAATATATATATAAATATATATATATAGTCTAACAAAGTTCTTTCGTTCCACATCTGCAACATCATCAGTGGTACTATTATCATATTCCCCCTACTGTATTGTATTGTATTGTAATGTCTACGCCATTATATATATATATATATATATATATACTGTTGAGTTTTTTCGTAATGTTTTGACTGGTGTTTCTTGTAAACAGATTTTCATCTCATCCCGGAATCACTAGCGTGTGTCCACGTGTGTTTTGTTATTTCAACTCTACAGGCTGTTCGCTTGCCTGCTTTTAATTCCCCTCCGGCATTTTAGCAGTATGATTTAGTTAACGCGTTGAGCACTACCAAACGTGACTAACCCCACTGAAAAGTTTCGTGAAATAGTAGTATTTTAAGACTATATAGTGCATTTGTAGTTTTCCCAAAATTGACGGTTAAGTGTTTTTTCTTGATTATAAGATTGTATTACTTATCCCAAATCTTACGTTAAAAATTTTTCATCTTGATGTTATAGTCACTTATATGTCTGAATTATTGTTGGCCTTTTGCTTACATTAATTTCTCTATTTTCATATATATATATATATATATATATATATATATATATATATATATATATATATATATATATATATATATATATAATTAAAGTGTTCTCTCCGACATAGCTATTTACATATATGTATATATGTATCTCTATATCTAGTGATATACGGTATGTTTATAAATATCACTAGAAAGCCTTAGCTATGAATTTTGAAAGCTGATAGCTAGCACCACCAGGTGGATTCCAGCAAAAGCAAGCGTGGGTAATCTGCCGGCAGATGATTGTTTCTGACTGATGGTCGTTATCAAGACAACGCCCCCCTCCCTGCTCTCTGCTGGAATCCAACGTAGGCAGATTACCCGCCCCTGATTTTGCTGGAATCCACCTGATGGCGTTAGCTATCAGCTTCCAAAATTCATAAACATAAAAATACATACACATACATATATACACATTAAGAAAAAATCTATGAAGTTTGTTTTTATTGATTATCGACCTGTTATTCACGTCGCACAGATGATTGAATGAAGGCCTCCAATGAATTTTATGGAACTGACTCCAGCATCCATATACTCATTAGACCTAGTGATTCAACAACAACAAAAAACAAAAAAAAACAAAACAAAAAAAAACAGAGTATGTTTGAGGTGATCGGCAAAGTGTTGCATATATATAATTTTCGACGCTTTTGCGTGTATGTGTATATATGTAAGTGTTTGGGTGTGTAGGTATATTCATTTTTATGTGTGCGTGTGAGTATATGTGTTTATGCCCGTGTGTTCTGTTGCGTGTATATATGTATGTGTGTGTGTGTGTGTGTGTGTGTGCTTGTGGGGATGTGTGAGGACCGGAAGGGGTTGGTTAGTAAACTGTATGGCTTCCGGAATCGTTCACAGTTGCACAATGTATGTTGAAAACATCAGAGCAACGGGAACGGGCATACAATCCCGTTTCCATAACCATATCAGCTCCTTCAAATATAGACACAAAGATTTCCAACCAATCTGACGAAATGAGAGTGGCGCCTTAATGACTACATAAACTTCAGAATGAAATGGGAAACTCTTTAGCGCGCACCTCCGTAAACGCTAGGAGGTAGGCTATACCGGCTTTGCCTTTCGAAATCAGTGGGTATGATCAAACTAAAACATCACAGGATCAACTGTATGTTCCAGCGAGTACACCTATTTACAAGGTACGTAGCTCCACGGACCCCGAATAACGCAGATACTTAGGAAAAGGAGAGGCCACTCACAGGACTTTGTCAGTATTACACAACAGAAGCAATCGGCAAACGTACTTCTTCATACGAACATTTTCTGTACATTTTCTGTCTGTAGATCTATCTTTATTTGTATGTGTATATATACGTGTATGTATATATGTGTATGTATATATATATATATGTGTGTGTGTGCGCGCATGTCCATGTGTGCGTGTGTGTATGTGAATATATGCATGCGTTTTTGTATATGTGTGTACGTGTGCATCTATGTGTATGACATTTTATTGATCAGTCTATATTTTAGCTATTATCCTTTTTCCAGTAAAATTATCAATAAAGACAGCCGAATGTACATGTATGTTCATATACCTCCTCACTGCTATCGTGGACATTATTTTCATTGAAGACCCGGATTAACTTTTTCAAATTTAATTTGAAAAGGAAAATCAGGGTGGAGATGGAAGTGTTCCCTTCCCAGCAATTTGTTGAAAGATGAGTGAGAGAGGCAAACATGGTCCGAGTGAGTGGGCCTGCTCTGAGTATGCACCTGTAGATTGGAAGTGGAGAATTGGGAGAGGGCACTTGTCCTGGTGGTCAGAGTCATCGAGGTTTTTTGTGGGGTTTCTCCACGAGTGACCCTCGGAAGCCCCCCCCCTTTTTAGGGAATTTTCCTTTGTTTCATTTTTTTTGTTACTTCCTTTATTATTCTTCTTCTTTACACACAGAAATGCTCATTTGTACCGTCCTGTACTGTCCTTAATGTTATACTTTATGTCAACCCTTGTGGTTGTCGCTGCCGTTATTGTTTTTTTATTAGGGCTTTCTCCACGATGGCTCTCGGAATTCTCCCCCTCCCCTATTGGGGAATTTTTCATTGTTCTTTTTTGTTACATCCTCTGTTTTTGTTTTTTTTACACGCAGAAATGCCCATTTGTACCGTCCTGTATTGTCCTGTACTGTCCTTAATGTCTTACTTTGTGTAAACCCTTGTGGTTAATAAAGAAAGCATTATTATATTATTACTATCATTATTGTTATTAGTAATATTATTAATACTAATTATTATCCTTATTAGTATTACTATATTTTATGTAGGTGGGGTGGAGCACCTGCGGAATTACCTCAAGAACAGCAATGACAATGATATCGAAAGCGAAAGCCGACTAATGTGGGCACTTTTCGTGCGACATGTCTTTCCGCAGCTCGTTTCCTTGACTGAGCAACAGTCGTGGGTGAAGTGCAGACCAAGGTTGAGCGACGGTTGGCTAGAATGTTGTCAGCCGCACACAACAGTCTACTAACTGAACAACACGATATAAACAATACTTGCGTTCTATAGCGAGTTAGTAGAAGGCGTGAGTTATGATAGGCTGGGATCGTTTCTGGGTGTTTTCTGTAGGACTTCTGTGAGAAACTGGTTCTTGTTGACATACGTTATTATTTCCATTATTGTTATCCCTATTCTTTTCTCTTCACAGATGTCCTCTTTCTTTCACTCAATGTAAAACTCATTATGTTGTATTATTTTGTCTTTGTATCGGTGTCCTTGTATAGGGCGGTGAATTGGCAGTATCGGTAGAGGGTCGGATTATGCTTTCCAGCATAGTTACGTCCCTTTACGATCTGAGTTCAATTCCCACCGAGGTTAACTTTGCCTTTCATCCTTACGGGGTCGATAAAATAAAGTACCAGTAATGTACTGGAATAATTGCTGGCCTTGTGCCAAAAAGTAGAAACAATTATTTTGTCTTTGTATCATCTCTAATATCTTGGGCCCTTGTAGACATATGTATACACACACACACACACAAATATATATATATATATATATATATATATATATATATAGTGAGAGAGAGAGAGAGAGGGGGATAAAGAGAGAGAAAGAGAGTTAGTTCCATCACAAAATAGACAACCTTACGCGAGGACGCGCGTTTCACCGGATTGATTATTCAACCCGTGTATGGCTGCGAAGAGAACGAAAATTGTCTTCCCTACAACAGTCAAATTTGAATTATCTCCCTTGTCATCAAACTACCGACATCTACCGCGCAGATCCAGTCAGCTCATATATACTTATTCTTATCACAGCCATACCTGGGTTGAAAATCCGTCAGGCGAAAGGTGCGTCCTATGGTTTGCTAATTTGTTGTGGATCTAATTCTATACCAAACTCGTCCTTTGGACTGAGTGCTCTAACAACTACAGATATAACTGCCCGTTTTATATATATATATATATATATATATAGTTCAAGAGTAATCAATCTTAAAGAGAGAGATGGAGATAGGAGAGGACATGGGAGAGGAGAAGAGAGATTGTTGAATTAGTTTGAGGCCAAAGCGTAAAGGCATGTGCTCAATGTGCAATATACAGTGGAAGGCGGCTAGGTGGCTGGGTTCATGCAGAAGTTAGGTGCACAGAGCTGGAAATATTCATTAGTAAAGCAAAACAAGACCACAAATTTCACAAGGAAGACATTATTAAAAGATTGTCAACATAGTTTTAGTTTAATGTAAGGAATGTAGAGAATAATAATAATAATAATTGTTTCTACTTTATACACAAGGCCAGCAATTACCCAGTGCATTACTGGTACTTTATTTTATAGACCCCGTAAGGATGAAAGGCAAGGTCAAGCTCGGCGGGATTTGAACTCAGATCGTAAAGGGACGTAACTATGCTGGAAAGCATGGCGTCCGACCCTCTACCGATACTGCCATAATAATGTCCGTTTACAATTGTTTCGCTACTCCATATAATGTTTCTGGATCAAATGATTATAGATCATTATTGATCTGGTTCAGTTGAAGATAATTAACTTAGGTAAAATTAGAGCAGCTCATCGGAACTTCAAAAGGAATATAAATTAAAATAAAGAAAGAATGTTACATGAATGTAATGTTCCATATTTCACTATGGTGTCGTGGGTATATCGATTGTCTGCCATAGTCGAGCAATATTCTGTACGTTACCCTAGATCTTAACAATAACTTATATTACCCTTATCATAAACCAGGTGAAATACTTACATATATTAGCCCACCGGCAGTCATCAGAACAGTAATCAAATCTATCTCGTATAGGATCTCCATGCTATCAGCAAATGAGGAGATATTTATAAACAATGCGGCATATTATAATAAGGCTCTTTCTGAATCTTGTTATGAACAGTCCATTTACTACATACCTAAATGCCATAAGAGAGCACTTCACCACAACCATAATAAACTTAACACTAGAACTAGAAATACCTTAGCATATAGCCAGATTCGCCGGAATTTTAGCAGTAACAGCACCTATACAGGGAACCTTAATGGTGGCAGTGGCCTACTTCCCACTCCAAGTAGAAAACTAAAAATCAACCCTAGAATAGGAATGAGCAATGGGATGACAAATAATAAATGCCCAGGTAATAATAACCCTATGAAGGCCCCCGCCATCTCCACTAGAACCCCTAGAAGGAATAGGCCCAGAAACATAACCTGGCTTAACCCCCTATTCTCATCTAACTTAGCCACTAATATCCCTAAACGCTTCTTCTCTAGCCTATCTAAACATTTCCCCACCAACCATAGATATTACAAACTCTTTAATAAAAACAACATTAAAATCTCATTCTCCACAACACCTAACCTAGCTAGCCACATCGCATTCAGTAACCATCATAAACTAAGACAGTATAACTCCCACACCGCGGTACCCCCACCCCCATCAAATACACCACGCCACTACACCAATACTTACTCTAGTAGCACACCTCCCCCATCTAATCCTTCTAGCGCGCACCAACTGCATAGTTTAAACAACCGTACTCTCACTAACCGCAGAAGTAACTGCAACTGCCGTTACCCTAATGCATGCCCACTAAATGGACAATGCCTGACACCCAATATAGTTTATAGGTGCACAGTTAAAACTGCTTCGAATACCAGCTCCTATATTGGCTCTACCTCTAACCCTTTTAAGGTACGCTATAACGCCGACTCTTTTTCCTTCCGAGACCCTAACAATAGATGTTCGACATCTCTAACTAGGCTCATTAAAAACCTTAAATTAACCAACATTGAACACTCACTAACATGGGATATCTTGGTTAGCGCCCAACCGTTCAATGGACGAAGAAACACTTGTGACCTCTGCCTTACCGAAGCATATTACAATAACTCTATCACGACCTCTACCGATTAATGATAGAACGGAAGTAACCATTAGCTGTCAACATCGAAGGGCTAATTCCTTCGCCAACAGAATATTTGACCCAACATAGTCATCTAGTCCCATTTTTACTTATAGTTAATACGTTAAATAGTTATAGCTACTTAGATAATTATAAGTTACCTCCCTTACATTGTCTCTCAATTACATTGTCTCTCAATTAAAAAAAATTAGCACTTCTTAACTATAAAATACCCACAATTTCTAATTTCTCGAGGAGTTACTTCCCCTGAAACCACCCTCTAATTAGTAAGGTAAATATGTCCATAGGCGGCCATCTTGTTATCCATAGGCAAATCTCACACAATACAGCCTCGACAGAAGAATATTGCTCGATTATGGCAGACAATAGATATACCCAGGACACCATAGTGAAATACCAATATATGGAACATTACATTCATGTAACATTCTTTCTTTATTTTAATTTATATTCCTTTTGAAGTTCCGATGAGCTGCTCTAATTTTACCTAAGTTAATTATCTTCAACTGAACCAGATCAATAATGATCTATAATCATTTGATCCAGAAACATTATATGGAGTAGCGAAACAATTGTAAGCGGACATTATTAATATTATTAATTGTTTTAGTTTAATGTAAGGAAAGTAGAGAATAATAATAATAATAATTGTTTCTACTTTTGGCACAAGGCCAGCAATTACCTAGTGCATTACTGGTACTTTATTTTATCGACCCCGTAAGGATGAAAGGCAAAGTTTACCTCGGCAGGATTTGAACTCAGATCAGAAAGGGGCGTAACTCTGTGCTGCAGGACAACATGCTTTGACTTGGCCTTTCATCCTTACGGGGTCGATAAAATAAAGTACCAGTAATGCACTGGGTAATTGCTGGCCTTGTGCCTAAAGTAGAAACAATTATTATTCTTATTCTCTACATTCCTTACATTAAACTAAAACAATGTTGACAATCTTTTAATATCTTCCTTGTGAAATTTGTGGTCTTGTTTTGCTTAACTATATATAAATATATATATATATATATATATATATATATATATATATATATATATACACTTGATGTTTCTATTTCAATGCGCACCTTCCTACCCCAATATAATTGTATGGATACACACTAATGTATGTATATATGTATGTATGTATGTATGTATGTTCTTCTGGTTTTATAATTTCACACATTTTTTCCCAATAGAGAGAGAGTCGGTTTCTAACATAGACACAAGACTCTCTCATTGGAATTTACACAACATCAACTAGGTAGATATGTATGTATGCATGCATGTGCAGTTATGGATGTTATTGTGTGGATGTGTATATTTTGAGTTGTATGTGTGCATGTGTATATGCTTTGTATCTGTACATGTGTATATGCAGTTATTAGATGCAACATTTTTGGAATGTTTTACATATTTTTACTGTTCCATTAATGGATTGTACTTGTGATTTCCTAACTAGTTGTGTTCTTTCTGTTCCTGTGAAGCCTAGCTTCTCAAGATTTGTATTGAGGCAGTTACTAACATTCCTCAGTACCCCAATAATCACAGGCATAAATCTGAATGTGTAATCAGGGTGGAGTATCTGCAGATTTCTCATTAGTTCTGCATAAATATTCTCCTTTTCAATAATCCTTGATATTATATTGGCATCTACTGGGCAGCTAATTTCCACTACTGTGCATGCCTTCTTTTCCTTGTCCCATATCATAATATCTGGTCTGTTATGCCTGCATTTTATTGGGGGTTTTACTGGAACATTCCACCAGTACTCTTTCATATTATGTACATGGATGTCTTGCACATTACTGTAGCTTTTGATGTGTTTATTATCGGGGCTATTTTTTTACGAACTGCATTGTACAGTGTTTTGGCCACTACATCATGCCTCATAGGTAGATAGAACCGCGATAACATCTTTGGACAGCTGCTGATGGCATAGGTGATATCCTCGATGTTAGTTCTGCAGAGTTTGCACTTGTTATCACATCTAGGTGTTTTGCCTGCATCCCTATCTCTTTTGTGAATCAGGTATTTCGTGTTAATCTCCTGTTCTTGGATTGCAAAAGCGTATCCTTCAAAGTGGGAGCCAATATAGCTGTTGTTGGTCCAAGATAGACTACTTTCCTTATCTATATTACTCTCATTCTAGAGCTTCCTGGCAACATATCTATGCATGATTTTTTGCTGATGAGCATGCAGTTTTTCATCCATGGATTCACTGCGATACTGCTGAGCGACTTCCCTGGGAGTGAGTTTTTGATTATCACACAGGGAATATCTCTCGAGGATTTCCTTCCCAACTCTCATTATCTTATCTGTTTCATGCAAATAGACTTGCTCGAGAAACGGGCTCTTACGCTTCGAGGTTCGTAGATGTTGTCGGAGATATATGATGCGACATTCAAATGTTGTCTGGACTGATGTTAGGCCTCTGCCTCCCTGCTTACATTTCAAGTAAAGGCGGTCTATGTCACTGTTGATGTGGAAGTTTCCGGTGTTGTTTAGTATTTTTCGAGTTCCAACATCAACTGCTCGGATTTCGTCTATCGTCCAATTGAGTATTCCAAACGTTGGTGTTAGGACAGGCACAGCAAACACATTGTGAGCCACTGTTTTGTTTTGTGCAGAGAGTTCCGATGACCAGATCTTTCTTAATCGGGTGTAGTATTCCCTGGTTACGCGTTCTTTATTACAGATACCATTATAGAATATGTTCTCATATATCACCAGGCATCTGTAGCAGTCCTCATCAGATATCGGTGAAACAGTTAGGCCATTGATGACGATGCTGCTAGATTGGGTTGTTATTTTTCCCCGCTTTACAGTCATGTATGAGCATTTTTCTTGGCCAAACTCCATTCCTATATCCTTTGAAAACGTTGTAAGCAGGTCAAGATTTTTCTTCATCCCATCCATGTTCTTGGCATAGAGTTTCAGGTCGTCCACAAAGAAATTATGGGTTAGGTTCGTATTTCTGTCCTCCTGTGAGCCAATGATGTATCCCTCACATTTCTTGAGCAGAAAGGACAAGGGGTTTAATGACATGATGAATAATATCACAGAGAGACTGTCCCCCTGAAATATACCCCTGCAATATTTTATTTTATCAGTGAAAATATAGTTCTCCCTCTCTGTCTTTAACCTTAGGATAGTAGCCCAAGAAGAAGACAGCCTCTCTATGGCTCTGACAATGTCTGGGATTTTAGCAAGTTGGAGGACCTCTATCATCCAAGAGTGGGGAACAGAATCGAAAGCTTTCCTGTACTCCAACCAGACTGTAGCCATATTCCTCCTAAGTTGTCGCACCTCCGACATCGCAGTTTTGTTGATTAGGAGTTGTTCAGCACATCCCTAAACCCCTTTCCTTCCAGCTGCTTGTTCATCTGTGATGATGTTATTATTTTCACATTGATCTTGGAGGAATAGGTTCAGACAGGCTGTATACAGCTTATACATCAGGTTCTGGCATGCAATGGGTCGGTAGTTTTTTGCCAAGTGGGTGTCCATGTTTGTGCTAATGTCAACCATTCTGGTATAAGTGTATCTCCCTTAAGAACTTGTTGGTAGAGGTCAGTAAGATACCTCCGATAGAATATCAGATTTTTGTACCAGTAGCCGACAATCATCTCTCTTCCTGGTGTTTTCTCATCTTGGAGTTTTCCTATCACAGTCTCAAGGGTACCCTCACTTATTTCGTATGCTTTTGTTGTAGTGTAGGAGCAATAGTTCTTTCGGATTTCTCTCAGCCACACTGCATCTTGGTTGAAATTCTTCTTTTCACCCCATATTTTGCTCCAAAAGGAATCTATGTCTTTCTGAATGGGGCCTCAGTGACACTTATTAATTTGTCCTTCATATCTCTATAGACTGATGTTTGGTTTCGTCTGAATCTTTTATTAAGCACTTTTCTCTCATCTACCTTCTTCAGGTATCGGCGTTTTTCGCTAACAGCTCTCAATTCTTGTTTGAGGGTGATCAGCTTATATTGGAGAGTTCTGGTTCTACTGTTACCAAACATCGTCTCTATTTTATTTTTAACTCTTTGTTGGTGAGGAGTGAGGTTTTTGTGTGTTTGTTTGCATGTAAGGAGCATTGTCACATATCCTATGTTTTTTCGAAGGTCAGTAATCTTTTTTTCTATTTTAGTTATATATGATGGTATTTTTGGTGGTGTTCTGTTCTCGTTAATATCTCTGCTATCAGCAAGATAATGCTTCACTGTCGTTGCTAAGGCATATAAACAGGCGTTGATTTGCCAAAATGTTGGGCTTTTTATCCGTCGTAAATATTCATCCCCTATTTCGTCAATAACACGTAATATTTCATTATTTGCTTTTTTATTAAACATTGTCGTTTTAATACGTTCAGCAAGAGATATATTTATACATGAATTAATTTATCTCTGGAAGATTTGGTTGAGCGAACATTTCAATTGTTTATATTTTTGATTATTATCATTATCGGTAGTATTTTCCACAACAGTCGGGGTACACGTGGTGTCACATTTATTCGATTATTATTATTATTTCTACGATTATTATTATTATCGATAGTGTTTTCCCCAGCATTCGGCGTAGACTTAGATGGTACAGGTGGTGTCAAGTTTCTTACAAGCATAGTTGTTTCAAGGCGCTGTTCGAACTGGCTGCTAGGAAGTCTAGTAGCATGGCGACCTGTAGCACGTGTTGTTGATAACATGTTTGTTGTGGGGGACTTAGAATTAATAATATTTATGTTATTTTTACGTTCAACAAACGTCGCTTGCTGGCGTAATTGTTTCGCTGTGAGATAATTTAGCTCTGGGTGTATTTCGTCCCAGTGTAGCTTCATTCTGTTCATATAGCCAATGGAGGGATTGTTTTTTTGCCATTTTATAACAATTAAATAAATCATTATTAAGTTCGCAACTCCAAGGGAAATGCGATTTATGATTTCGGTTTCTTCTGTAGCTACAACTGAATAAAGTTTGTTTACCTTCCTTGTTATTTGTCTTCGGTACTTCCTTAATTTTATTGTTAATGTTGTGTACTGCCATGCTGTTTGTAGCAAATCCTTGTAAAATGAATTATGTATTTAGTCGGATATCTCTACGAATTCGAATAAAAGGTGTCTTCAGAAGATATAGTTAGAAGAATAACCAGTTATTCAACATGACTGTAGTTGTGGCATTACTGTCGGAGATAGTATTCATCTTAAATTTAATAAATAGTCTCCCACGCCAAAATATGCGACTGATCGCGTCGACTATGTATGTATGTATGTATGTATGTATGTATGTATGTATGTATGTATGTATGTATGTATGTATGTATGTATGTATGTATGTATGTCAGGTAACCAGTTGGTGCTACTGGTAACGTATTCCAGTACAACCTGTCCCATGGTCGTTGGCGACTAAACTGGCAACCCCACCAAGGTTTCTTGGTGAGGAGGGTGACTTTGGACATCCTGCAGGACTAAAAACAAAACCTGTCAAAGGGCAAAGGAGCTCTTAAGAGTCAATGGCCATCCAAAATCACCGGGAGGGATGACCCCTTAGCCTTTGTCAAAGCAGAATTCTAGGAGAAGGAAAACTCTGATATAACACCTGCAACTCTGATGGTATCCAATGATGTTGACTTGTTCTTCTTTTTGGTAAATATCATCTTGGTTAAGAGAGTGGGACTGGCTTTGTGCAGTGCCTTTGCTCACTATAAAAGCTTCACGGCACAGGCATTGCTTTGTATCTGGAGATCTCTCTGCACTTGTCGTCACATGGTACCAAAGGTAAAGCACTATGTGTCAATAATTGTCACAAGTGTAGTGTTTGTACCAGAGTTTTCAAGTCGCTGGCTGGACTAAAAAGTCACACTCGTTCAGCGCATCGGTAGGGGTTCTCCTACATGGATATAAAGTAGTGGCCGTACTCGAAAACGAGTTGGCAGCCATCATGTATGTATGTATGTATGTATGTATGTATGTATGTATGTATGTATGTATGTATGTATGTATGTATGTATGTCAGGTCACCACTTGGTGCTACTGGTAACATGTATCCCAGTACAACCTGTCTCATGGTCGGGTCGTTGTCGACTAAACTGGCAACCCCACCAAGGTTTCTTGGTGAGGAGGGTGACTTTGGACATCCTGCAGGACTAAAAACAAAACCTGTCAAAGGGCAAAGGAGCTCTTAAGAGTCAATGGCCATCCAAAATCACCGGGAGAGATGACCCCTTAGCCTTTGTCAAGGCAGAATTCTAGGAGAAGGAAAACTCTGATATAACACCTGCAACCCTGATGGTATCCAATGATGTTGACTTGTTCTTCTTTTTGGTAAATATCATCTTGGTTAAGAGAGTGGGACTGGCTTTGTGCAGTGCCTTTGCTCACTATAAAAGCTTCACGGCACAGGGATTACTTTATATCTGGAGATCTCTCTGCACTTGTCCTCACATGGTACCATGGGCCCAGCACTATGTGTCAGTAGTTGTCACAAGTGTAGTGTTTGTACCAGAGTTTTCAAGTCGCCGGCTGGACTAAAAAGTCACAGTCGTTCAGCGCATTGGTAGGGGTCCTCCTACATGGATATAAAGTAGTGGCCGTACTCGAAAACGAGTTGGCAGCCACTATATGTATGTATGTATTAAATATGAGACAATTGCCTTCCTTACCTATAGGGAATCTAATAATGTAAGGTAATACATCCCATATTTATAATAATATCAACTTATAACCACTACTCTGAGATATAATGAATCACATACGACTGCGTTTAAATATTTTTTTAATTAACTGGGACTATATTACTATTTTGATAAAGTGTCTTATTTAAGAAAACCATCTGTTTCACTCTGGCAGATATTTTGAAAAAATACAGCTACAAACCCAGGCTCTGATGCACTTCGGGCCCAGGAGGGTACACTATCCAAATATCGGTCGGTTGTTTTGCCTTTGCTCACTATAAAAGCTACACGGCCAGGTATTGCTTTATATCTGGAGATCTCTCTGCACTTGTCGTCACATGGTACCATGGGCCCAACACTATGTGTCAATAATTGTCGCAAGTGTAGTGTTTGTACCAGAGTTTTCAAGTCGCTGGCTGGACTAAAAAGTCCCACTCGTTCAGCGCATCGGTAGGGGTTCTCCTACATGGATATAAAGTAGTGGCCGTACCCGAAAACGAGTTGGCAGCTACTACCATGTATGTATGTATGTATATATATAAATATATATATATATATATATATATATATATACATATATATATATATATATATATATATATATATATATATATACATATATACATATATATATATATATATATATATATATATATATATATATGAAAATGTTTAACCCCGCCGGCAGAGCTCAAGCCGTTTCGACGGCTATTTCTGGACTAAATTAGAATTTTTAGCGTGGTAATAAATAGCCGAACTTTTCAAGGGTAATTCCTTATATGAGAAGATTGTAGTTGTCAAAATGATTGGTCAAAATTTCTTGTAAACACAATTAAATCTTTCATGACATGGGTGGAGGTGACTGGACTTCTCTTTAGAACAATGAGGGAGTGGGTGGAGCCGGCCAAGCGTTGAAAGTGAATTCTATACTACAAATTCTAAGGAGTGTGTATGAAATTAGGCTAGTTAGGAAGCAGGCGAAAAAGGATACTGAGTGTGGGCATTATAGAATGATTAATAGATTGAGATTAAAAGATAATAAATAAAAAAGTATAAAAATAATAAAATTAAATAGTAAAAATAATAAAAGAAATCTCTAGAGTCTAAAGCAGTTGCTATAATTTTAGCTGGTATTGCGTTTTCGGCCAATGCTATATATAATTTACTGGGGTGGGGGTACTGAGGCTACAAAAGCCCGATAAGCTGCCTTGGGGTAGGCGAAAGAGGAAAAAGGAAAAGGAAGTGGAGAAGGAGTGGAAGGAAGTGATAAGAAGTCAATTTCATAGACGTTATCCTCAACCTCGAAAATGAGCTGTACTTCCCATACAGGAAACCAAATGACAACCTTCACCAGATCCACCGGCGCTCTAGCCACCCTAGAAACATCACCAATAACCTGCTTAAACACATCTCCCTCCGCATAACTCGTTTGTCCGCTAACGAGCAGATATTCGATTAACATGCGCCTCATTACAACCAGACCTTCAAGAGAAGCGGCTTTCGGGAGGAAATCTCCTTCTATCGAGCTTCCCTTAGCGGAACCAGCAAGCGAAGCCGCCGCTCACGCCACGTAACGTGGTTCAACCCTCCCCACAATGCCGAGGTGGCAACACCCATTGGGAAAATCTTCTTTAGGCTCCTCGAAAAGCACTTCCCACCACAACAACGTTGCCACAGCATAATCAATAAAAACACTATCAAACTCTCTTACAGCACCACACCCAACTTCGCACAAAACATCGCCTTCTCAAACAACAAGAAACTCAACCCCCATGGAGGAAACCACCTAAACATTAGTGGAGAGCCGGCCAGGAGGTGTAACTGCCCTGATAGATCTACGTGCCCCTTAATAGATGCCGAGAACGTAACGTGATCTACCAGTGCAACATGAGGACGGAAAGCTCCAACAAAGCCTATATAGGATTAACCGCTTGCAACTTCAAGACCCAGCTCTACCAACACCGACATACCTTCAGAAACCCGGCCCGGAGACATGCCACTACACTTTCGGGCCACATCTGGGACCTCCAAGATAACAGCATTATGTATAATCTTACTTGGCGCTTACTGTCCAGCGCTAACTCCTACACGGGAGGACACGGTCCGTGTAACTTATGCTCGGAGGAAACATTACAAATGCTGTTTACGAAGGATCAACTCCTAAAAAAAAGATGAACATGTAACTGCATGTAAACACCGATTGCGTAGGACTTACCTCGCCCTCAAACCCCCTCATGACCTGGTGGGTAGACAATGGCTGCAACATCCTTCTTTTCCCCACTTGCCGAACAAGATAGGGGAAACCCCAGCATACATAGGTAGATGTACTTCTTTTCTTTTCTTCTTCCCTTTATCTCTTCTTATCACTTCCTTCCACTCTCTCTCCTCTTCCTTTTCCTTTTTCCTCTTTCGCCTACCCCAAGGCAGCCCATCGGGCTTTTGTAGCCTCAGTACCCCAACCCCAGTAAATTATATATAGCATTGACCGAAAACGCAATACCAGCTAAAATTATAGCAACTGCTTTAGACTCTAGAGATTTTAAAAATTATTTTTACTATTTAATTTTATTATTTTTATATTTTTTTTATATATTATCATTTAATCTCAATCTATTAACCATTCTATAATGCCCCACACTCAGTATCCTTTTTCGCCTGCTTCCTAACTAGCCTAATTTCATACACACTCCTTAGAATTTGCTGTATAGAATTCACTGTCAACGCTTGACCGGCTCCACCCACTCCCTCATTGTTATACAGACAAGTTCAGTCACCCCACCCCCCACTCACTGCCATGAAAGATTTAATTGTGTTTAGAAGACATTTTGACCAATCTTTTTGACAACTAAAATGTTCTCA
>OZ024740.1:156274632-156282132 GCA_964016885.1 Eledone cirrhosa
AAGACATATTTAATCTCACATCCATTTTCTTTTTTTATGTACTCCCCAAAGCATTAACCGTGACAGTCGGTCTAATATAACATGTTATCTTAGCAATATACATTGCAATATTTTTGTTATAATAATCTATGTAAATATATAAATGTAGGATGTCTTGATCAGGTCGTCTGAAGGGTGTTCATGTTTTCATGTCACCACAGGGAAACATAAACATACTTGATGTTTCTATTTCCATGCGCGCCTTCCTACCCCAATATATATGTATATATGTATGTATGTATGTATATATGTATGTATTTATTTATGTATGTATATGTATTTATGCATGTGTGTGCGTATCTAGCTATATATGTATGATGTATGTATGTATGCATATATATATATATATATATATTTATCTATTTTTACACACACACACACACACACACACACACACACACACACACACACACACACACACACACACACACACACACACACACACACACACACACACACACACACACACATGTATATATATATATATATATATATATATTTATTAAAATAACAGATTAAAGTTTAAGCAAAGAATCGCTGCTTTCACCCTTAACGGGATCTTCTGAAACTAACAAAGTCAATCTGTAAACGCAGAACTGGATATTTCAAAAAACGTTGCAACCGGAGGAAGACAGGAAGACGATACTTTGGTTCGTGGTAACGTTCGCTGGCAAAGAACGGGAAAAAACGAATAATACGTCATTAATAGGAGCGGTGAAAAACAATTACGCGCAAAGACAGAACCACGTTCTATTAATGACGTATTATTCGTTTTTTCCCGTTCTTTGCCAGCGAACGTTACCACGAACCAAAGTATCGTCTTCCTGTCTTCCTCCGGTTGCAACGTTTTTTGAAATATCCAGTTCTGCGTTTACAGATTGACTTTGTTAGTTTCAGAAGATCCCGTTAAGGGCGAAAGCAGCGATTCTTTGCTTAAACTTTAATCTGTTATTTTAATAAATATTTGCTCTACGGTTCTTATATATTTGATATATATTTTCCTTATCGAGCCCTCTTTGGATTTTAGTCTTCAATTTTATTATTATTACTATATATATATATATATATATATATATATGTAATATATATATTTATTTATTTCATGGATATATATAAGATATATATATATGTACACACACGCACACATATATACACGTGTGTGTGTGTGTATGTGTGTGTGTGTGTGCCAGCGTGCGTGTTATATGTGTGTATTGCATGTATTTGAGCGTCACAGTTTATATTGCTTCAGTAGTGCAATTGGAAGTTAATTTGCATGAAGGTTTATAAGACAATTGTAATTTCCTTTTGATATATAAAGTTCCCGCTTCGTTCCTTTGTCCGTTCTTGGTTGGTTTATATTCCAACGCATCGTGATGTCAAGAATTGCTTAATATGTTGCGGTTATACGAATAACTGTCTTTCGTTTAACAGTAGCTGATGAAGAAAATGCTGAATTACATTATATATATTACAAATAAACAAACACCGCCAACACAACAACAACAAAAAGTAAAACCCATTGGCTTGGTAGTTTGTATCTTCAGCATATTAAGAGCACTGATATTGAAAATATAATTAATTTTATCATGTCACCTCTAATATTGGTTTTATAGCAAGCCCCTTCACGCGAGGTTGTCCTCTGCTTGGAGTCGAAATTAGTAACACCAGTAGCACTTTAAATTATTTTTACCTTAGAATTTAGAACTATGTTATTTTAAAATTTATACTAAAAAATGTTAGCGGATCTTTCCTATTATTGCTAATTAATTCACGACCAGGTTATTTTGGATAAAAAAATAATGAAAAATATTAATGTTATTAATATATTACATGCTATTAAAACAAAACATATTACTTCATCAGTTCATTTCAACATAAATACGGAGAGAACATTGCTTTAGACTCAGGTCACTCTTGAGTCCTACTGGTAGCATGTAACGCAGTACAACCTGTTGCATGGTCGGGTCGTCGGCGACTAAACCGGCAACCCCACCAAGTTTACTTGGTGAGGAGGGTGATTTTGGACACCCTGCAGGACAAAAAACAAAACCTGACAAAGGCGAAAGAACTTATAAGAGTGAACGGCCATCTAAAAAAAAAAAAAATCCTGCCAAATCAATTGGTGGCAGTAGTTCCAGCTGCACGCATCGAAAGAGAGGTGTAGTGGTTCTGAGAATAATGCAGCTTTGCAGATGATCAATGCAAATTGACAATGGAAAGGCGCTCCCGCTCGAGTTAAAAGAGAACTATTGACCTTCAGGAGAAGCAGCAACCCCTGATTGTATTCAGCAACCGAAACGAATATGAAGTACACCAAACCCAATGCTCCTAGGGACGGCACTGGTTCTTCTTGCGAGTGTAAACTCGGCCAGATTAGATTAGATAGACTCTATATTAATGGTAACTAAAATTAAACATGAACTATATAAAATGACCAGTCACTCAAATCATAACAAACATGTTTTATAGAACTTTCCAGTGTGAGATTTACTCGAACAGTCATCCTGAATGTCCCAGCAGTAATCTGCAATTACTTATTATTCCAGTTTCTCTGACACCTCTCTTCCATTTCTTTATATACTGACGATATATTTTTATAGCTCTTCATGTAAATAAATAAAATAAAAAATTTAATGGAAAGCGATCTAAGTGACTGTGAAGGTAATGGGCCATGAGTCACATGCTACAGCCAGTCTTATTAAAATTGGAGATCATGTCTTCTACTAAATCAGATGTCTCGTCAAGAACAGTTTTGATAGCTAGAACAAATGAAGAATGTACACAGCTCCGTGTTATATAGTAAATCTATGAAATGTGAATCTTTTATAAGGTGTCTTTCCGGGGGGTTACACAAATTTCGCCACAAGTTTTCCTGTGCTCAATCCAGAAAATTTACTGTTTAAATAGCTAAAACCGACACCTTCTTTCTTTCTCCTGTCTTTACTTTTAGTTTTTATGCTGAAACTGATTTAGAAATATATGGTTCTTTCAATGAAATATATTTATAACATTAATATTGTTGTTATTTTATATTTAAATGGCAGATCACTAATTAATTATAGTTGATATGGCGAAACTGATGCCAGTTTCAGAGTCAGTGATTCAAACATACCCAAACATAGGTCTACATTTTAAGTCAAGTAAACTGAAGAAGTTATAGAGGTCTCTAACTTCAACGCATGAATGGATTTGTCAGAATATTAAGGAGTGTACTGTATCTTAAAAACTAGTTTTGATTTAAAAAACCTGATAGTTTATTTGGAACCAGCGCCCCAAATACACTTAAGACTAGGACAAATTTCTTATTCACGAAAATGTGTTAGGTCAGTGCAATTTTAATCGAGGTTGATTAAAAACTGGTGTGTCACAGAACGCAACATTTATGCGATAGGAAAAACAAACAAAAACAAAACAAAACAATAAAATTGTGGAGTTCACCCACATCCCTCGCCAAATACTCCGAAAGCCTATTTCTGATATAAATGAATAAAACCTGTCTTGACCAGTGTTATTAATGTCTTTGCCATATATCTATGACTTGGTCTGTGATACCTCAAGTGCATACACATATCAATCTCTCCCCCTCTCTAATTTCTTTCTCTCACCCTAACTCTTTATATATATCTACGCTTAGATAAATGCATACACACACATATATACATACATATATACATACATAAATAATATATACATTTATACGTATAAACATACATACAGACATATAGACACACACACATGCACACACTCACACACAAACACACACACATTCACACACCCATACACATATATTCTTTATTCTTTTATTGGTTTCAGTCCTTGGATTAAACCCATGCTGGAACAATGCCGTCAATAGATTAGTTGATCATATTAGTCTTTACTACACTTTAAGTTATATTGTAGTTATATTGTATTACTGGTTTTACTCACTGAACTGTGGTCATGCTGGGGCAGAACCTTACATCAATCTACACAATCTTTGACTGTTACTCATCGACATAACTAAATCCGTTGCCTGGTTTAACAACACCACTTAGTCCTTTGATGCCTTTAACAGAGTGGACTCTGTTGCAAGCATCTCTGGTCCACCTTCCAGATTTTGCCTTCTTCTCACCAGAATCAGAACACAAAGGTATGGTATGGTATGATACCGTAACTTCTGAAAGAGTCGTAGGGGCGCCTTATTGATATACGGCGTTTCTTGGGCATTTTAAGCCTGGGGGGAGACCATCCCTCTGCAGGCCTGAGTACAGTAGATATCTTCCAGAGAAAGATAGCAAGTGAGAGAGACAGGAAATGAGAAAGAGATATAAAGGAAGAATCGACCCCAGTACTAGACGTATTTTTTTTGTCGACCTCGAAAGGATGAAAGGCAAAGTTGACCTCGGCGGGATTTGAACTCAAAGAACAGAGAGTCAAACGAATACCATACAGCATTCTATACGACGTTCTAACGACTCTTCCAATTCGCCGCCTTCGTCTGAAAAGGAACATTACTAAACACAACACGTTTTCCCGGATACTCTGTCAATTGTACCAACCCACGGCTCTCTATGTACATTGTATCCACATTTTCGAGTCATGTTATTAATTCTCACCGGTATTGTTATCATTTTAGTAAAAGGATAGGCACTGTCTATTTGAAAGAAGGTTGTTCTAGTTTTTGCACTTCTGCTGTGTATAATTAATTTCTAGTTGTCAACAGCGTCGCTGTATGAAACATTTCATTGAATCATTGTCTAAAACTAAGATGTTAGCAATTAAGAATGATAGAAATTTAATAGCAAGTTATTTTCAAGATATTCTTTTACATTTCTTTACTAGCTTGTGTCATTTTACAGCAAGGAAGATATTTTGTATATTAGTTAAAAAAGGGTAATGTTTTCAATGCACCTATCATGTATATATATATATATGATTAGTATAGAGATGGCTTCTACAAATGCTCAGACACTTTCCCTCACGAACAACAGATACTAATTTTTAAAAAATCTCTTACAAAATATATACTACAATTAAATATGTAATTTTCTGCCACTACACAATAAATATTGATCTATAGGTGGGAATAACCAATTAACACACACCTGTATGGAAACATTTGCAACCACACACACACACAGCACTAGGTAAAAGTAAATATCAACACATCAAGGAAACCTTTTTTTCTGCCTTTCTCTCTTTCCTTCTTTTTTTTTCTCTCTCTTCTTCTACTAATACTTCAGAAACTTATCCTTTGACCATACCCAAGGAACCTTTTCAATCATATTTATAACTATATTTGTATTTATATTGTTATTTTTATTTCTCTTATTCTTGCTTATTATCGGCAAACTCCCAAAACAATCTTGATCTCTTGACACAAGGGAACCCCATGTGTGACCACACAGACCCAAGCATACACAGACACAAGCACACACATACCACAAGACAAAAGAAACATTCTATATCTACTCTTAGCTATTTCTAGCTACTTTTAGCTACCCTGAAAATAACCTGACCCTTTGAAACAAAATTTTGATACAATTGAACCGCAACTAAATGTTCACACACGCACATGAAAAATGCCACCTGGACCATTATTATGGTCGGTAGATTGGCAGTATCAGTAGAGTCGGACACCATGCTTTGCAGCATAGAGATACGGCCCTTTATGATCTGAGTTCAAATCCCGCCGAGGTTAATTTTGCCTTTCATCCTTAATGGGTCGATAAAATAAAGCACCAGTAATACACTGAGAGAATTGCTGGCCTTGTGCCAAAAGTAGAAACAACCATTATGAATACTAAAAGAATTTTCTATTTTAACCAAGTGAATTCAATTGAATCCTGATCTGGTGAACCCCATCTCAACTTTCATCACTACACCTTCATAAAGAACATATATATAAAAATAAATTTTGATAGAAAATTCACATATGCTCTAAATGCTAACAGAATATGTGAACACACTTTTAATATTTGATAGGATTGAAATACCAATGGAAACCAGTAATATTTGACAAAATTTACCCACTTAATGCAACAATTAAAGAATTATTCATTCTGTCGGATTAAAGAAAAACTATTTTAATATACCTCTACGCTTTTTCACTTTTATTTTTACCTATAAACTTTGATTCGTATGGGACTTTACCCACTGTTTTAACTACACACACACACACACACACACACACACACACACACACACACACACACACACACACACACACACACACACACACACATATATATATTATTGAACTAACTCTATACCGAATCCACCCTTTGGACAGACTGCTCTACCTACTAAGGATATAACCTCCCGGTTTTTACCACTATATATATATTAATTCAAATATTAACAAAATAGATATTCGTGTGATCAATTAAATTTTATTATACATATTTCAGAGGTACTTGAATCAAGTTCAACAATACGTCCTCATCACTACCTTGATTAAATCTTAACCATCTAACCATCTAACATGTCAGGGTATGTCATGTATCATTTTATTTTGTCTGATGAGGACGTACTGTTGAACTTGATTCAAGTACCTCTGAAATATGTATAATAAAATTTAATTGATCACAAGAATATCTATTTTGTTAATATTTGAATTAATATTAATAACTCTGGAAAATACTTTTTACTGTAGAGTGCTTCCAATCGACTGTAAAACTCATTCTTTGATGTACTCATTGAATCTTGTTTAACTATTTAATATATATATATAAACGGAAAAAATGAAACGAAATTTCATTTCTCACTCTTAGTACCGCTGTTACTTAAATATAAGTATGTATACGTACATACATATATGTATACAGACGTACAGTAGTATGTATATATATACATACATGCACACATATATATATGTACGTATGGATTTACCGAACATTTATTCTAATGCTCGGTGTGTTTGTAAACAAACATCCCGAATTAAACCGTACAGTGTTTAGCAACCACCGTTGCCCTTTTGTTCAACACTGACAAAGGAACGATGTACTAGTTTCAAGCTTATTAGCTATCGTCACCACCGTATACATTCCTGCCAGATGATTGAACGTCTGAAAGTATATACTTTCCTTATGCATATTAACGGCTGAGCAGCCTAATTTGCATATCGAGTGAGTTAATCGACTGGGCGCACCGAAAACGAAAACGGAAAAAATGAAACGAAATTTCATTTCTCACTCTTAGTACGGCTGTTACTTAAATATAAGTATGTATACGAGTGAGACATGAAATTTCGTTTTATTTTTTCCGTTTATCGTTTTCGGTGCGCTCGGCCGATTAACTCACTCGATATGTTTACAAGCACACCGAGCGTTATAATAAATGTTCGGTAAATCCATACGTACATATATATATGTGAGTATGTATGTATATATATACATACTACTGTACGTCTGTATACATATATGTATGTACGTATACATACTTATATATATAAATATATATATAATCTATAATTCCACCTCC
>OZ024740.1:156292132-156352132 GCA_964016885.1 Eledone cirrhosa
TTGATCTTTTCCGTGTCTCCTTTTACCACTCGCTTGCATTGTGAGTCATACATTAACACTGATTTAATATAGATATTATTGAGTCCATTCACAGTCCTTGAGAAAGATATTCATTCTGATGGCAAGAATATTTCTGTCAAAAGATATTAACGAGAGATCGGGTGGATTCCCAGAGTATAAGCATAGAGTCAGTCCTTGTCTGGGGAATACGTCATATGAGAGGTCCTCTTCATTTAGTAACAATACAGTTGATGGTGGTGGTGGGTACTTATGGCTCAAATGGCATCAGGTGATAACTATTAACGCAGACGTAGAGAAAGAGAATTACTATATGGTTACTGGCACAGGTATTGCCAGAAGGGATAGAAGATAGAGGCAATGACATCATTCGAAAACTATTAAACGATGACAAGTATTTTCGTACAAACAATCACCACGGTCACCACAGACACCACAAGATTCTTGACTCTTATAGATATATGTATATTGTCATGAGAAAGAGGGAGAGAGGGAGAGAGAGATGAAAAGAGAGTGTTTGTGTATATGGATGTATGTGAGAAAGAGAGAGGACGTATGTGTGTATTTGTGTGTGTGAGAGAGAGAGGAGATACTTAAGAAATTTGTTGTAGTGACAGTAACAAGAATAATACACACACTGTTAAAAACTAAAGGGTTGGGTTGTACCAATTCAAGGTGCAATGACAGTATGTAAGCATGTATTTAACAATAAATACACTTGATCGAGGGCGTACGTGCGTAGAGAGAGGGAGAGAGAGAGAGGGAAAGGGAGAGAGGGAGAGATAAAGAGGGGGAGAGGGAGAGAGAGAGGGAGGGATAGAGGGAGAGAGAGAGGGAAAGGAAGAGAGGGAGGGATAGAGAGGGAGAGAGAGAGAGGGAGTGATAGAGGGAGATAGAGAGGGAGAGATAGAGGGAGAGAGAGAGAGAGAGAGAGAGAGAGAGAGAGAGAGAGAGAGAGAGAGAGAGAGAGAGAGAGAGAGAGAGAGAGAGAGAGAGAGAATGAGAGATAGAGGGAAAGGAAGAGAGGGAGAGATAAAGAGGGGGAGAGAGAGGGAAAGAGAGAGAGAGAGAGAGAGAGAGAGAAGGAAATATAGAGGGAGAGAGAAAGGGTACGAGAGAGAGAGAGAGAGAGACAGAGATAGAGAGAGACAGAGAGGAGAGAGTAAGAAAGAGGAAAGTAACTTGTCAAGTTACACAAATCCTGCAAAACTCTCAATGCGTAATTTCATTACATCAAATAAGTAAAACAACACTTAAAGAAATTAACCCTTGCTCCAACAAACATCGCATATTTATATTAGATAAATGAAAGTCCGTCAGTTTCAACGATGAATATTTTACCTGTCAAGTCTACAGAACTACCTACTCGTCTGAGGAATGAGCCCCGCGTGGTGGGGTGGCAGTTGCAGCATGGCAGTGCTTTTGCGGTCCTCTCCGCGTGCGCAGCCCCATTACCGCCGCGCCCTAGGCCCAGAGCCCAATCATCCCCTTCCTCATTCTTCTGTGAAACTAGAGCCCATGCCTTTCCCTTCCTTTTTCTGTTTTTTTTTTTTATATTTTCTTATTTTACATTCCATTGAAAAATATTTCGTTGTTAAATTAACCTGCAAATGACACCTTTAACGAAATTTTCTGGGAGATTCTGCTGGCTATTTGAATTACAGACACAGCTCATCTGACGGGCTTTCAAACATTTCCTGTTGGCCAAATTTCACTCATAGCTTTGGTTCAACTCGAAGCTATGCCAGAAGACACTTGCCAAAAATACCATGCTACTTATACATCTATATTGCTACAAGTAAAAATATACATTGCCACAAGTAGCTTCGTTAATTTTTGATTTATTTGTTTTATTCTTAATACGTGATGTCTTGGGCATCGAAATCTGGCGGGACCCATCCCCCCCTAGCTCTGAACTCAGTCAATTTCCTGGAAAGAAAAAGAGTGAGGGAGAATAACAGAGAGAATGAGAATGAGAAACGAGAGAGAGAGAGGGCGATAGAGAGAGAGAGAGAGAGAGAGAGAGAGAGAGAGAGAGAGAGAGAAGGGCAGAGAGAGAGAAAAGGGGGAGATAGGGAGAAGGAGAGAGAGAGAAAGGAGTAAAGTGAAAGTAGAAGAAGAAGAAGAAGAAGAAGAAGAAGAAGAAGAAGAAGAAGAAGAAGAAGAAGCCTATTACCAAGGACGATACAAAGGAGCTCAGAATACAATGCTCTGGAATAATATTCTCCTTACAATCTCAAAAAGATGAAATGCAAAATTCAGGGCGAATTTGAATTGAAATCTCAAAAAGACACCAAATTACAAAGAGGCATTCAATCCTACGCTCCAACGCCTTTTCAATTAATTCATAAATCGAAGTTCAAAAGCAATTCTTATACCAAATGCTAAACTAATTCAAACAAAACCCAAACAATAACCATCACTTTTATTAATATCCCAGCAAACCAACGTGGAAGATTGATTTGCTTGATATAGCAGCTAAACATCCTTCAAATCATAATCTATCCATCTATCCTCTTAAAGGAAGTAATGACAAATTAAATAATTGTTTCTATTTTTGGCACAAGACCAGCAATTATCCCAGTACATTACTGGTACTTTATTTTATCGACCCCGTAAGAATGAAAGGCAAAGTTAATCTCGGCTGGATTAAAACTCAAATCGTAAAGGGCCGTAACTCTATGCTGCAAACATGGTGTCCGACTCTCTACCGATACTGAATGTAGAATTATTACATCTGAAAAGAAAACAACAAAAAACAAAAACAAAAACATGAATGGTTGGGTTTTGGTTGGAATGCGTTCATTGATTAAGCCTCAATCATAGCTGACTTGGATATCATTACCACTATTGCAACAACCTCGCCAACACCCTCACCTCCTGGTTCTTGGTTCAATGCCACCGTGCCTCACCTCGTGCATATAGTTTTTACCATAAATTCGGCTCTCCTAAAGGCACTAAAGTGGTATAATTTGGCCATCAGAAACGCTGTGAAAGCCAGTCAGCCCCCTTCTCCATTAGGCGTGCACATACGTGTATTCTGTCCCAAGATAATTACCTGTATGTCGAGGTCTTCGCCCTGTGTTTCTTACGAGATAATATGCACTAGACGAATTACTGAGTTCGACAGAACCTACAGCAAATCCCTTGAAGTCGGTGACCTGCACCATAACTACAGTCTACAAAACTGAGTCTAGTGAAAATGATGATTTCTAATTTAGGCCAGCAATATGGTGGGAGGAGAAAGTCGAGTAAATCGACCTCAGGAATTGATTAGTACTTATTTTATCGAGGCCGGAATGATGAAACGCAAGCTTAACTTCCGAAGATGGATAAACTCACAATGTAAAAAGCCGGAGATGCTGCAAATCCTTTTGAGTTCAATAAAGAAAAATAATTGTTTCTACTTTTGGCACAAGGCCAGCAATTATCCAGTATATTACTGGTACTTTATTTTATTGACCCCATAAGGATGAAAGGCAAAGTTAACCTTGGCGGGATTTGAACTCAGAATAGCAAGGGCCGTAAGTCTATGCTGGAAAGCATGGTGTCCGACTCTCTACCGATACTGCCAATCCACCACTTATTATCAGTAAAGAAAAGTAATAACAATTACAACAGTGAAGAAGTACTCGTTGTCGATGAATGGCAGTTATAAGTCTGTTGTAAATTGTAAAGGCGCATGTCTTAGTGGTTAGAGTGTTCGCCCCATGACCATAAATTGTGAGCATGATTCCTGGCGGTACGTTATATCCTTGAGCATGACAGTTTATTTCACATTGCTCCAGTTCACTCAGCTGGCAAAGAAGAATTGTACTTGCAATTCAAACACCAGATTTCTCACACATTGGATCACGTAGAATCTCAATGAGAACTATGTGAAGATTACACGTGTTTTGGGACTGCCAAAGCATCTGCAGATTAATTTCATGAGCAGGCTTTTCCGTTGTTCGAACAACAGGAACATTCATCGCTGGAACTGACGAATGTCCAACACATAACGTAGGACATATATACATTTGCAGTAAACTGAGATGAAAAACTATGCATTAAATTTGAGGGCACCTAATTCAATACGAAATGTATAAAAGGGAGATATGAAGCTAGCGAAGAGATACAATAGTTGTTGAGGTTTTACATAAATGTCGGGATTGTTAAATATTGCACAGAAAACAACGAATTGTATTTCATGCCTGACCTTTCAAAATATTAATATCCTATTACACACACACACACACACACACACACATATATATATATATATATAAGAAATGTAATCTATGTTTTTCGAATATTAATAATAACATTCGATTCGTTTGCAATTATGCAAAAAAGCCTCATTTTTAAAGCCATGTCAGCAGAATGAGCCCCTCATTCTTGCTCTTGTGTTGGCATGTAAACAGAATTGCAGACACTAATGTTTCTGGGTATTACCCTTCACCAGTACAGCTCACTGATCACCTGCCAACTGCCAGAGTTAGTGAAAATATATGCTATTTTCTAAAATATACAGTGACTGATCGGCCTGATTTGCATATTAGCCGACTAGCTGATCAGTCAGATCTGCATATTAGCAGATCTACTGATCAGCTAGATTTGCATATCAGCAGACTGGCTAGTCAGTTTCGTGTATACGAGCGATAAATGGCCGGCTTTCAAATAAAAGAAAAAATTTCGCTCTACATGGCTGAATACAATAAATGTAATCTGAGTTTTTTGAATATTGATAATAACATTCGATTCGTTTACAATTATGCAAACAAGCCTCATTTATAAAGCCATTTCTTGCTCTTGTGTTGGCATGTAAACACAAGAGAAAAATGAGGGGCTCACTCTACTGACATGACTTTAAAATAAGCCTTGTTTGCATAATTGCAAACAAATCGAATGTTATTATTAATATTCAAAAAACTCAGATTACATTTATTGTATTCAGCCATGTAGAGCGAACATTTTTTTCTTTTATATATATATATATATATATATATATAAGCGGAAAAAATGAAACGAAATTTCATTTCCCACTCTTAGTACGGCTGTTACTTAAATATAAGTATGTACACGTACATACATATATGTATACAGACGTACAGTAGTATGTATATATATATACATACATGCACACATATATATATGTACGTATGGATTCACCGAACATTTATTATAACGCTCGGTGTGTTTGTAAACAAACATCCCGTATTAAGCCGTAGTGTCTAGCAACCATCGTTGCTCGTTTGTTCAACACTGACAAATAAATAATTACAACAGTGACATAAACAGGTACTCAAGTTTCGTTGGTTTCTGGGCCCCAATTCATTCAGCCTGTCATCTCATGGGGCCCAGAACCCCACGAAACTTTAGTACCTGTTTATTTCACTGTTGTAATTATTTATACTAAACTTGTCCTATGGGCTGAGTGCTCTTACTCTTGGATATTTCCACTTAACCTTTACTTCAGTATATATATATATATATATATATATATGAATAAAGTGGTCCTTCATCAGTGATCTTCCAACCATCACCGGTATTTCTTCGCTTTAAAGACCATATACCTCCGGTTTGTGCGAGCAACGGCTAAAGAAAGTCGTTGGGACATGTAAATAAAGGGAACAGCGAGAGTGTAAACAAACAAAGATGGTGAAGCAACGAAAAGTGAGGAAGAACGAGTCAAGTCCCAAATTTCCATGAATATAAGTTCGGTGAAATCGTGAACGAGAGAGAATAAAGACCATCAAACCTGGTTGAAATGTGAGCAAGGAAGGAATTCCGCACAGGTCTAACGGGAGGAAGAAGGAGTCTAGTCTGTGAATTCGGTGAACATAGGTTCTGTGAAATCGTAGACGAGAAAGAGAAAAAAGGCGAACCGGCCTGGCCAAGCGTGCGAAAGAAAAGAATTACGCAAGGTCAAACGGGAAGAAGGAGGAGGAGGAGAGGTAGTAACAGAGAGTGAGTGAGTGAAGGGTGAGGAAGAGGCTAACAGAGAGAGTGACTGTTAGAGAGGGTAAAGATACAGAGAAAGAGGAAGCAGTAAGAACGAAATAGACCGGTCACAGCGGGGAAAAAATATGTGTAAATATGAGAATAAACGTGCTGCGTGGTTGCAAATATATATAAGAGAGTATTGAAGTTTGCTTGAAGCATTGTGGAATAATAAGGTAAATTCCTTTAAATCGTTTGGAAGCCTCGACAATGCAGATGGGTAAATCTCTGAGTAATAAGATCCGGTGGTGGAGAGAGAGATGTAAGTGGGTGTACGTTGAGATGCGTGGCGTGTATAAGACTGTCATGCATGACTTGGCAAGCTATTTACAACATTGAGAAATTTAAGGACATTTAAATAAATCTAAGGTAAAAGACTAATTGTCAACAATATACAAACATATACAAACGTTTATAAATATATATATATATATATATATATATATATATATATATATATATATATATATATATATACATATCAGGGGTGAAGGGTGCGTGCATGCGTTATAGAATCTTGAGTTGATCAATTGCGTCGGTTGAAGCAAGCAGAATTTTGGCTGCTTACTAAATCGTAGAAACATAAAAAGATAACACACACACACACACACACACACACACACACACACACACACACACACACACACACACACACAAACACACGACAGCGTCGGTTGAAGCAAGCAGAATTTTGGCTGGTTGTTAAATCGTAGACACATAAAAAGATAACACACCCCCACAAACACACACTAGATAACACTACATGCGGCTTTGACCGGGAGGGTCGTTTAGAGGGAATTGGGGGGGGGGGGAGGCTGCACAGCCCCACTTTCCGCCATGGCGATTGGACTGCATCCCCTGCTTTCCAGGCTACCCTTCGCCATATATGTATTACATATATACATATATATATATGCAGAGGTTATATTTAATTTGTTGGGATTCAACAAGCTTAAACATTTTTATAACTGATATAAAGCACTCAATAGATTAGTGGAGTAAATACACTATCCAGGAAGCTCCAACCATTAAGCTTTTTTTCCGGGTATGTCAATATTTATTTATAAAACAAATCTGTATTTTATCTGATGAAAGCGCACCATAATTTGCCTTGGTTGCCCTTGAACTATATATAATAAAATAAATATGGTTTTATAAATATAGTTTCCATTTATTAATATATTGTATATATATATATATATATATATATATATATATATATATATATATACATGCATACAGACATACATATATATAAATATATTAATGTGTATATATATATATATATATGTATGTATGTATGTATGTATGTATGCAGACACACACAAACACATACTCTAATCTGTTTCTGTGTTTATCTGTCTATTTATCTATCTATCTATCAGTCTGTTCGGTAGGACCTTCCGCCCGGGACCGATGGACAACTTCCAAAAGTCCCTGGCCTGGCAGTGCTACCGAGGAGCTCTACCAGTTCGAGACAAGCTCTACAGATATGGGCGCCCGGGCAAGGACCCTGCAAAAAAGATCTGTCCGAGGTGCGTGCGAGACGAAGAAACCGTCGCGCACGCATTCATACACTGCTCGGGCGTCACCGACCTGTGGGGCTATGTAGAACGACTATTGTCGCGGGTGGGACCAATCCTGTTGACCACCGAGTCCATTGTCATAATCAAACCGCCACCCTCCTTCAAAAACGAAGGAGCGGCGGTTTTCCTTTGTGTGATAGCTATGGCGAAAGAGGTTGTATGGTGGACGAGGTTAAAAGGGCTGAGGTCAGACACCTTTCTCTCCGGCCAACAACTGATTCTGTTTTTTCAAATACCACTTTGGAAGAAGAATCAGGATGGAGAGAGAGGTGCTGTACCCCAGCAAGTTTTATGAAAGGTGGGTGAAAGTGGCGAGAATGGTCCGAGTGAATGGCCCTTCTCTCTATATCAGCCTGTAGATTGAGGAAAAAGAGGAGGAGAGGAAAGGAGTACAAACTCTTCGTACTCCTGGAGATGAGGGTTGCACATTTTTTTTCGGGGGTATGTGTTACCCATATGAAATGTCTCCCCCTATTGGGGAAAATCGATTAATTTGTGATAATTACATTTGTGATAATATTTTACACGTTTTTATTGTATATAAAGTTCCCCCTTTGTATTTGTCCCCTTCTTTTGTGCCCTTGTGGCTAATAAAGAAACATATCTATCTGTCAGTCTCTCTCTGCCTGTCAGATAGATAGATAGATTTCTATTTATTTGCCACGAGGGCATGAAAGAAGGGGACACATACACAGTGGGGGAGTTTACATAAATCGAGTAAAGAAAAAAAGGAATAACAATAATAATATAATAATAAAAAGTCCTCAAAAGGGAGGGGACGTGTTGGGGATTGCACATACCCCCGAAAAGTGTGCAACCCTTTTCGCGGGGGAAGCCCAGAGAGGAGGCGCTCCCCCTTTCCTCTTCACTTCTTCACCTTCAGAACAATGTAGAGAGAAGGCCCATTTACACGAGCCATTCTCGCTTCTTTCACCCACCTTTCATAAAACTGTCTGGGGCCAAGCACTTCTCTCTCCATCCTGATCCTTCTTCCGAAGTGGTATCGGAAGAAGTAAACCAGGTGTTTGCCGGAGAGAAAGTCACCCGACCTCAGACCTTTCAGGCGCGTACACCACACAACCTCTTTCATCATGGCTATTACGCACAGAAAGACCGCCTCTGCTTCATTTCTGAAGGGAGGAGGCGGCTTGATGTTCACCACAGACTCGGCGGCCAATCGAATCGGTGCCACACGCGACAGCAGTCGTTCGACGAAGCCCCACAGATCGGCAACGCCCGGTTTCCTCGTCGCGCACGCATCTGGGACAGACCTTTTTAGCGGGATCCCTGCCCGGGCGCCCGTGTCTGTAGAGCTTTTCTCGAACGGGCAGAGCCCCCCGGTAGCACTGCCAGGCTAGGGACCTCTGGAAGTTGTCCATGGGTCCCGGGCCGAAAGTTCTACCGAACAGGCTGGCCAGTTCGTCCTCCTCCATGCCTAGCGACTCTCCAAGGGTGTCGTCGCCCCTGCTAGCCACCAGCCCTCTATAGAATGTCGAGGTGGATTCTCCACTGTAAGTCGGGTCCGCATGCCAGAGAGCCGTGAGCGCCTGGGCACACTCGGTGTGCCAGTTGCCCAGTTTTCTCGGTCTTTGCTTCACCCAGGATTGCAGCTCGGTGAGCGAGACGAGCTGTGAGAAGGCTCGCCTCACAAACGGGGCCCACACCGGCTGACCGTTGAGGAATACCTGTAGATGCCGTAGTCTCAATGCGTGCCTACGCATCAACAGCCACGGCATACCCAGCCCTCCTTTCGAAGGGTGCTGGCAGCAGATGGATCTCCTCACCATGGGAGGCCGCTTCTTCCAGAGGAACTGGAAGAGCATGCGCTCCATGATGGTGAGCGTTTCCTTAGGGCAAGGCACGACGGTCAGGTGGTAGTAGATGACGGACGCTATGTAAGCGTTCGCCACCTCCGCCTGACCTTTCAGTGATAGTTTGCACTTGGCCCACTTCTGGGTCAGCGCAAACACCCTGCTCGTCACCTCGCCCCAATTCTTCTCCACCTGGAGGTCCGGTCCGAACCAGACCCCGAGCAGCTTCACCGGGCCCTCCGTCCACCGTCCGACGACACCGTCTAACGGCATCGGTTTGCCGCTCCACGTTCCGAGTTGCAAACCGACTGACTTGTCCCGGTTCAGCCTAGCCCCCGTCAGCCTTTCGTATTCCTCCAGTAGGGTGGCGATCGCCCCGATTTCCGAGGCGTCCGCCACCATTACTGTTACGTCGTCGGCATAGGCCGAGACCGCTTTGTGCAATCCCGGTTCCAGGGGTATGCCCCGCAGCAACTCCAACTTCCGCAGCAGTGGCTCGAGAGCCAATACGTACAAAAGGGAGGAGAGGGGGCACCCCTGCCTGATGGACCGGGTGATTTGGAACGGCTCCGAGAGGTAGCCGTTTACTTTAACCCTAGAGCAGACGTTGCCACTGTGCATGGCAGAAATCCAGCCCCTGAAAACGGGTCCGAAGCCCGCCGCCGTTAGCACCGCATCCAGGTAACCATGGTCGACCCTATCGAACGCCTTAGATTGATCCAAGTTGATCAATCTAAGGCGAACCCACCAAAGCCGGGTTCGTTCCCAACCCTCTCTACGATGTATCGCATGAGGTGGAGGTTGTCGTTAATGGACCTGGACGGGATAGCGCATGTCTGCGCGTCTCCCACCAAGCCACCCACCACAAGCGCCAACCTCTTCGCTAACACCTTGGCCAAAATCTGTAACTCTGCATTCAGCAGAGTTATGGGCCTAAAGTTACTTAAGTCGTCCCCCTTGCTCTCGTCCTTCCTCACTAGCGTGACTACGCCCTTGGTCACAGAACAGGGAATTCTCCCGTTCTGTTGCCAGTTGCAATAGACAGCCTCGAGGAGTTCGGAGAACAAGACCGGCATAGCTAAATAAAGTTCGTATGGTAGACCATCGAGACCCGGAGATTTGCGTCTGCTGCATTGGCTGAGCGCTTCCCCGATTTCAGTGGCTGTGATTGGCCTTTCGCAGCACTCCGCTTCGCCGCTTGAAAGACGCGGTAGACCGTCGAGGTATGGACCGAAGTCCACATCCCCGTCCGGGCCCCCGCCCCCTCCGAACAGTCGAGCAAAGTGCCTTTGAAAGGCCTCGCACATCCGCTCAGGTTCAAGGATCACCCGTCCATCCTGGTCTCGCAAAGACCGAATGGTGGATTTAATCCCACTCTTGGCTTCTGTCACGCGGGCCCAGCTAACAGCTTTGGTCCCCTCGTTTCCTAAAGCACGTATTTTACTTCGGACAACGCAGCCTTCGTTCTTCGCGTCAAAAAACTGGCTCAACGCCGTTCTCGACGCTAACACTCTGGCCACGTCTCCGCTCCTAATCGCCTCTTCTAGTTTATCTGTCAACTCCCTTTCCCTCCTATTTCTATTCGCCGCTAGTTCCTTACTGTAACCTATCGAACTTACTCTAATCTCTCTCTTTAGAGATACCCACCACCTGCTGTTGACGATCGCTCCCGTCAACCGCATCTTAACTAAGCTACTAATCCGGTTCCTGTAAGCTTCCTTTGCCGGCAAGGACAAGTTCATCTTCCAGTAACTGGGACCCTGTCTATGCGTTCTATCAAGGTTGACCACGCAGGTCACTAATTTGTGATCTGAATAGCCAACCATGAGCAATTCTGGACAACTAAATACGTCCCTATCCTTACTCCTAACCAAAAACCTATCTAGGTACGATCTAGATTGACCACTGCGGTTTTCCCAGGTCCAGGTTGGCACAGTTGGAAAATCTAGTCGAAATCTATCGACCAGGTCGAATCGATCGAATAACCCCTTGAGGCTGCTACACCCCCCTCTATCGGGACATGCCCCTGCATAGTCCCAACGCGCATCTAGGATTCCATTCCAGTCCCCCACTAAAATTCTTTCAGTAGGGTGGATCGTTGCCTCAGCTACCCGCTCTCTTTCAGTTTGTTTAGTGGGCGTGTCATCGTTACCTGTGGTAATGGCTTCCATTACCACTAGCGTAGAGACAATTGCAAGATTTTTAGGATGAAAAATTTCACCCCAAAAGAGGTGAAATAAATTAACCCTAATATCCGAAGACCCAGGCAAGGGGGTTAATTAACACAATAACGCAAGAATACAGACAAACACTTACTGTTAACACGTAATATCTCCAATATTCGCGGAGCCGATGTGAAGCACGTCTATGCCATCCGGCGATAGATAGATAGATAGATATCTTTCTTTATTTGCCACAGGGGCGTACACAAATGGGACACTACAAGACGTGACGACGGGGGTTTTTACATAAAAATAACTTTAACATTAATAAATAACAATAAACAATATATAATAAAATAACAATTGAAATCCCCAATAGGGGAGAACGTTACTGCAGGGTTGTTTTACATCCCGTGGATAGAACAACCCTCAACACCAGGAACATGTTTTGTAGGTGTTCCTCTCTTCCCTCTGTTTATCTTCCTCAACTTACAGGTTTATATACAAAGAAGGCCCATTCACTCGAGCCATTTTTGTCACATTCACCCACCTTTCAGCGAATTTACTGGGGTGTAGCACCTCTCTCTCCACTCTCACCTTCCTTCTGAAGTGATACTTAAAGAGACAGACAGACACATAGATAGATAGATAGGTAGGTAGATAGATAGATAGATAGATAGAGATAGGTAGATAGATAGATTTCTTTTATTTGCCACTAGGGCATCAAAAGTGGGACAAGTACAAAGGGGGGAGTTTACACAAAAAGGCGTCCTCAATAAGGAGGAGGCAATAACAAAATATAAAAATAAAATAAGATATAACAAAAAATAAAATTTTTAACAAAATCCTCAATAAAGAGGAGGCGCCTTGGGGGATCGCACACACCCCCGAAAAAAGTGTGCAACCCTTCTCCTCAGGAGCACAGAGAAGGGGTGCTCCCTTGGTCTTTCATCTTCCTCACCTATAGTCTGATGTAGAGTGAAGGCCCATTCACACGGGCCATTCTCGCCACTTTCACCCATCTTTCATAGAAACGGCTGGGGTGCAGCACCTCTCTCTCCATCCTGATCCTTCTTCCGAAATGATATCGGAAGAAACGGACCAGTTGTTGGCCAGAGAGAAAGGTGCCTGACCTCAGTCCTTTCAGACGCGTCCACCATACAACCTCTTTCGCCATGGCTATTACGCACAGAAACACCGCCTCTGCTTCATCTTTGAAGGGGGGAGGCGGCTTGATCATTACAATAGACTCGGTGGTCAACCGGATCGGTCCCACCCTTGACAGCAGTTGTTCGACATAGCCCCACAGATCGGCTGCGCCCGAGCAGTGTACCAATGCGTGTGCAACGGTTTCCTCGTCGCACACGCATCTGGGACAGATCTTTTTGGCGGGGTCCCTACCCGGGCGCCCGTGTCTGTAGAGCCTTTCTCGAACGGGTAAAGCCCCTCGGTAGCACTGCCAGGCCAGGGACTTCTGGAAGTTGTCCATAGGTCCCGGGCTGAATGTCCTACCGAACAGGCTGGCCAGTTCGTCCTCCTCCATGTCTAGGGCTTCTCCGAGGGCGTCGTCGCACCTGCTGCGTACCAGCCCTCTATAGAATGTTGCGGTGGAGTCTCCACTGATAACCGGATCCGCCTGCCAGAGGGCGGTGAGCGCCTGGGCACACTCAGTGTGCCAGGCGCCCAGTTTTCTCGGTCTTTGCTTGACCCAGGATTGCAGCTCGGTGAGTGAGACGAGTCTGGGAAAGGTTCGTCTCACAAACGAGGCCCACACCGGTTGTCCGGTGAGGAATACGTAGAGGTGCCGTAGCCTTAATGCGTGTTTACGCATCATTAGCCACGGCATCCCCAGCCCTCCTTTCGAAGGGTGTTGACAGCAGATGGATCTCCTCACCATAGGAGCCCGCCTCTTCCAAAGGAATTGGAAGAGCGCGCGCTCCATCTTGGTGAGGGTTTCCCTTGGGCAGGGCACTACGGTCAGGCGGTAGTAGATGACGGACGCTATGTAGGTGTTCGCCACCTCCGCCCGACCTTTCAGGGATAGTTTGCAACTGGCCCACTTCTGGGTCAGTGCAAACACCCTGTTCGTAACCTCCGCCCAGTTTTTCTCCACCTGGAGGTCCGGTCCGAACCAGACCCCGAGCAACTTCACCGGGCCCTCCGTCCAGCGTCCGACGACGCCATCGGAGGGCATCGGTCTGCCCCTCCACGTGCCGAGTTGCAAACCGATCGACTTGTCCCGGTTCAGCTTAGCCCCTGTGAACTTTTCGTACTCCTCCAGTAAGGTGCCGACCGCCTCGATTTCGGAGGCCGTCGACACCATTACTGTCACGTCATCGGCGTAGGCCGACACCGCTTTCCGCAATCCCGGTTCCAAAGGGATGCCCTGCAACAACTCCAACTTCCGCAGTAGTGGCTCGAGAGTCAACACATACAGAAGGGAGGAGAGAGGGCACCCTTGTCGGATGGACCGCGCGATTTTGAACGGCTCCGAGAGGTAGCCGTTCACTTTGACCCTAGAGCAGATGCGGCTGCTGTGCATAGCAGTGATCCAGCCCCTGAAAACGGGTCCGAAGCCTGCCGCCGCTAGCACCGCATCCAGGTAACCATGGTCGACCCTATCGAACGCCTTAGATTGATCCAAGTTGATCAGAGCCCCACCAAAGCCGGGTTCGTTCCCAACCCTCTCTATGATGTATCGCATGAGGTGGAGGTTGTCATGGATGGACCTGGACGGGATAGCGCATGTCTGCGCATCTCCCACCAGGTTGCCCACGACAAGCGCCAACATCTTTGCTAGCACCTTGGCCAAAATCTGTAACTCTGTATTTAGCAGAGTTATGGGCCTGAAGTTACTTATTTCGTCCCCCTTGTTCTCGTCCTTCCTCACTAGCGTGACTACGCCCTTGGTCACAGTACAGGGAATTCTCCCGTTCTGTTGCCAGTTGCAGTAGACCGCCTCGAGGAGATCGGGGAACAAGTCCGGCATAGCTAGATATAATTCGTAAGGAAGACCATCGAGACCCGGGGATTTGCGTTTGCCGCATTGGCTCAGCACGTCCTCTATCTCAGCGGCCGAAATCGGTTCCTCGCAGGACTTCGCCTCCCTGTCCGAGAGGCGCGGCAGGCCGTCGAGGTATGGACCGAAGTCCACGTTCCCAACCGGCTCCCCGCCCCTCCCGAACAGTCGGGCAAAGTGCCTTTGAAAGGCCTCACACATCTGCTTAGGCTCAAGAATCGCCCGTCCATCCAGGTCTCGCAAAGACCGGATGGTGGATTTAGTTCCACTGTTGGCCTCTGTCACGCGGGCCCAGCTAACAGCTTTGGTCCCCTCGTTCCCTAGAGCACGTATTTTACTTCGGACAACGCAGCCTTCGTGCTTCGCGTCGAAAAACTGGCTCAAAGCCGTTCTCGACGCTAGCACTCTGGCCACGTCGCCGCTTCTAATTGCCTCTTCTACTTTATCTATTAGCTCCCTTTCCTTCCTATTCCTATCCGCAGCTAGAACCTTACTAAATTCTATCGAGACTACTCTAATCTCTCTCTTTAGAGATACCCACCACCTGCTGTTGACGATCGCTCCAGTCAACCGTTCCTTAACTAACGTACTAATCCGATTCCTGTAGGCTCTACTTGCCGGCAAGGACAAGTTGAGCTTCCAGTAACCGGGGCCCTGTCTATGAGTTCTGTCAAGGTTGACCATGCAGGTCACTAATTTGTGGTCTGAATAGGTAGATAGATAGATAGATAGATAGATAGAGAGAGATAGATAAATATATATATATATAGATATATAGATAGATAGATAGATAGGTAGATAGATATCTATCCGTGTGAATACTTAATAGCTTCATGCTTTACAATTGGCTATATAAAGGAAATTTTCTGTGATCTCGTAAATATTTTGAAAGCTTAAATCACAAAAGAAAAAGATTGAAAAAGAAATAGAGCATAACAATTTGTGTCCCAAAAGATCATTTCTGACGTGAAAACTAGCTCAACGTCAAGTGATTTTTATGAAAGCATGGTGGATTAAATGGGCGTCATGTTTTCACTACCACATTATTGTTTTCAATCATGGAAGTTTGAAAGTTTATTTTAAATTTATTTAATGTGGTAAATAAATATATACATATACATCTGGTCGAACTCAAGGGAGCTAAACTCCCACAATAATCTGCCCCCCGTCTCTCGCGCTTTCCCCATTTCTCACTATTATAATGGCGAGGAAGACGCACCAGAAGTGCCAAAGTTTATCTCAGTGTCATTCGAAGTCAATACACTAAAGTTAAAGATAAACTAAAGTTTATCTCAGTGCGATTCGAACTAATACCACAATATATCAAACCCAACGTTCTACTGATTCTATTAGTTAATCTATTTTTACAATATCATTATCTCTAAACAAACCTTTCCTCTCTATCAGCTGTCATGAAGACCATGCAAGGGTTATGTGCACTGCGCTTCCTTCTCTGACTACACAGTAAAAAAAGAAGATTCAGAATCTGGATTCATTGGAAAGATGCGGTCGAAAAGTTTAAAAAGCCCCTGCGTACGATTGAGTTTTTTCCAATCTACAGGAAGATTTGAAAGTTAATCAATAGGATGGGAAGTGCTTCCGACTCTTTCCAGAGCCTACATGGCAGATGGGAGGGAGGATAGAATCATCATAGTGGAGACCTTACCCAAATGTTTGCAAAAAATGAACTCCACTAAAGACACGCAAGGAACAAGTGAGGGTTTTAAACCGGATGAAAGATTAAGTCTACCGCACAGGTAGGAATTTTCGCTCAGAACATAAATGTTTGGGACAAATACCACAAGTCTAACGCTCTACCGCCACTGTCAATTTTACATTTTTACTGCTTCGTATTTCAGTAAGTGAATTAGTACTTGGATGGGATAGTGGCTATGAGTACTTTTTTGGCGGTTCAAGACTATTGAAGTTATACAACCTCAAACCGGGGATCTGTCCGGAATACTTGCAACAAAAATGACTAAATACATCAAAGTGCCAGATGGTGGTGTTAAACAAGATGATAAACTAAAACTGCTAGATATCAAGATATAATTATTCCGTCAGTCTATTACCCTGAACTAGTACAATATTCTATCGACACCCTGAAAAAATAAAAGATAAAGTTGACTTCAGTGGTAGCGCTCAAACGTAGTTAGTGTCTTCTCTAAATATTTCTCCTTTTTTACGCATGTTTATCTACATTAATGTACATTTTACTGAGGAGGTCTAATAGAGTGAAACACGTTCGGTGTTGTCTCACATATTTAAAATAATACCAGTCTTTGATTAACATTAATTTTTAAGTATCAATTGAATTGGATAGTTGCAGAGTAACAGCACATTATAAAATTCTGAAACATGGCTATTATTTCTATTAAAAATGATTGTTCATCTCTAGTTTTCTGATTTTTCATCTTTACCATTTCTAAAACTCTACGTTTCAAAAGGTTTAATCAACCACACACACACACACACACACACACACACACACACACACACACACATATATATATATATATATATATATATATATATATATATATATATATATATATATATATGTATATATATATGAAAAAATAAAGATAGAGAGTAGAAATGTTGATGCTCTGACGTGCGTTGAAGCTTCTAACTCTAGGTTAATTTTCAATAAATTCATATATATGTTTATATTGTTATAACGGCTATATCTGGAGGAAATGGCTACACACATGCTCTTTTCAATCCCTCTGTTACGGGTGACATTATCGCATTAATGTTTAAGTTAAACAGTTGCCACTTTACTGCTTCAGGATATCATGGTGAGAGGGGCAGTTTCAGATGGCCTATTATCTGGAAAGAAAGGTCTGGACGTAGTTAGCGCCGATCTTGGGGACCGGGCAGATTCAATATAAATGACGAAAAGGGAGACGAGTAGGTTGGAAAGGCTTAAGTGGAGAGGATACTAGACCAACTAGATCAGAGACCACAGTAATGATAGAAAATGCAGAGTGAGAAGAAGCACGTCCGTGTGTCATATTTTGGAGAGTGGTGGTAAGCGTATTTGTAACAAACAGTTGAGATGTTTTTTTATGATGTTTCATATACCACATCATTTAGCTGAAAATGAATGAACACAAGCGTTATCTGTCATTTAATCCAGTGACGGACTTACATACCATTCTAGATTGATGTCTTGTATTCTAAGATGCTGAATACCTCATGAAAGTGGATAAGCTCCCTCCTTTGTCCAATCCAAGCAAGCTTGGAATAACATGCTTTAAAATAATTGTTTCTATTTTTGGCACAAGGCCAGCAATTATCCCAGTACATTACTGGTACTTTATTTTATCGACCCCGTAAGGATGAAAGGCAAAGTTAATCTCGGCGGGATTTGAACTCAGACCGTAAAGGGACGTAACTCTTGCTGCAAAGCATGGCGTCCGACCCTCTACTGATACTGCCAATCCACCATCTGTATGTGCAGTTGCAATACTGTTCCAAATTTGGGAGCTCTATTTCATAGTAGGTTTCACTTTGAATTAGTTACTTGTTGGGAACTGAAGTATTTAGAGGTCTTTCCGAAGATGTGATTCAGTTTTTGACATGTAAAGGATAGTAGATCATAATCAGAAATGCGGAAGTGGTTATATAATTCAAAGGAATCTTAATATGTTTCATTTCTAGATATATTTACAAATGACTATGTTTAAGCGAGTTTCTACATTTTCCCGTATATTTATATTAGTAGCTTATTTATTGACATTATTGTATTTAATCGTTTTAGTTCTGCTGTCACCTTCACACATATATCTATATGCAAACATTATCCATGCATAGAGGCCACGCCTAGTACACACACACAAATACATACATTCATTTTATTCTATGCACTAACAACTCCTCCAATTCGAGCAAGAAGCGATTTCCTTCATGTATACGTAAGAATCTTTAGAATCTTTAGAATACATGTAATAGGAAATTTTTTACACTTCGTGTTCGAGTTGGCAGAGTCGTTAAGACGTCGGATAGAATGCTTTACAGTATCTGTCCCACCTCTTTGTGCGCTCTGAGTTCAAATCCCACCGTGGTCAACTTTGCCTTTCATCCTTTCGAGGTCGATAAAAAAAATGACCAGTCCAGTACTAGGGTCGATTCTTCCTCTATAGAAAAAAATCAGCTGTGTTGAGACCTGGAGAGGGTTGGGCTCCACCAGGTTTAAAAGTGCTCTACACACGCCATTTGACGCCAAGGAGTTATAGACACGCCAAGGAGTTATGGGATCTTTATCTTTCATCCTTATATATATATATATATATAAAATCTTAGAACACTGAGACCTCAAACGACACTGCCAAATCAACCAGTTTGTAAACATATTACATTCAATATAAACATATTGTATAAGTAATGTATATATAAGTGAAATGTGTAATTCCCAGATGAATCATATTACGTCTCGTAATTTTAATAATTGCAATTGTGAGCAAGTGTGAGATAGGGGTTGCAAAGTTCACTTGTGTTACCACAAACTTCAGCACGTTGAAAATCTTTTTTGTTACCCAACAACTTGTGCGCACGCATATAGATATATTTTTATATTATTTTTCGTGAGAATCTGCAAAGTCATCCAACATACTTGTCTTTGCTATTTGTTAGATTCATGTACAAAGACACGGAAACAACGACACTATCATGTACCCACAGATGGCATAGCTTACACACGCACTCACCCACACGCGTATATATATATATATATAAGGTAAGATATTCCGGGTTGAATCGGAGGTAACCACAGTAAGTAAGGCACTCAATACATAGCAGAGTATAACAGTTTTAATATAGATGAGATTCTACAGGACTAGAACTGTTTCATTTTCTAGAAATCATCAGGTATCCCTATATATATATATATATATATATATATATATATATATATATATGTGTGTGTGTGTGTGTGTGAATCGGAGGTAACCACAGTAAGTAAGGTACTCAATACATAGCAGAGTATAAAAGTTTTAATGTAGATGAGATTCTACAGGACTAGAACTGTTTCATTCTTTAGAAATCATCAGGAATCCATATCTATATATATATATATATGTGTGTGTGTGTGTGTGTGTGTGTGTGTGTGTGTGTGTGTGTGTGTGTGTGTGTGTGTGTGTGTGTGTGTTATTATGTGATTAACTTGTGATTACTAGCGGCGACGCTCGTCGAAACACTCGTTGGGTTGTGCTCCAGGTTTAAGGCGGCTATAATTTGCAGAGTGAATATATAAAGTGACAAGAAGTAGTCAAATTTGCAGCTTGTTATGAAACTTTATTGCATATTACAACTATTTCGATATCGATCAGCTTGGGATCTGTTCGCCTGATCAAACCAAAGCATAACAAGCTGCAAATTTGACTAGTTTCATAAAAACCTGCAATTCTGAATTCTCTCTCTCTCTCTCTCTCTCTCTCTCTCTCTCTCTCTCTCTCTCTCTCTCTCTCTCTCTCCCTCTCTCTCTCTCTCTCTCTCTATCTCTCTCTCTCTCTCTCTCTCTCTCTCTCTCTCTCTCTCTCTCTCTGCCTCTGTATATATATATAAATATATATATATATATATATATATATATATATATATATATATATATATATATATATATATATAATGGAAAAATTTGAACAGGGACAAAACAGAGAGGCAGTACAACGAATGTTTATTAATTTCACGCTCTGGAGAGTGGGGTGTTGGTGGGGGACGACGTTTCGGGCATAAGCCCTTCCTCAGGTGAGAAGTGTGTGGGAACAGAGTTCAAAGGGTAAAAACGTAGGGAGGGGGAGTAAACACAGGAAAATTAAAGACAAAAAATCATAAAGGTAAAAACACAGGCGATCATGAACAAAAAATCATAAAGGTAAAAACACAGGCAATCGTGAACAAAAAATCATAGAAATAAAATTGTAAGAACACAGGCAAAGAATCATATACGGAAATAAACAAGTACAGTAACAAAATCAAACAGAGGTAATGCGTGGAAGGAAAGACCAAGTGTGGGAAGGTGTGTAAAGTTCGGAGAAAGGTCACGGCGGATTAGATCGGGGTTGAGCCGGTAGTTAAGTTATGTTCCAAGGAATGGAAGCCGTGTGAGCGTGTATTATATATATATATAGTTAAAAGAATAGAGGTGTAACACACAAGTTATTATATATTGGTAAACGGAATAGAAAATGCTGACAAATTGTTCACAGTTGAAAAATGGTTTAATTAGGAATAAAAGAGTATTAGTGATTGTATGGGTTAGTATTCAGTTGTGGTTTTAAGTTTTTAAGTTTTTACCGGTTGCGCATTTCTAAATGCTTTTCAAAAATAATTTTGAGATAGAGTGTCCGTGCTGTTTGCTCTGATCTGATTAGTTTTGGGAATTCTACCTGTTTTTATGTTAAAAAAATGGCTCCAGCGTTATTTTTGTGTTGCAAAAATGCTTGTGGTCAAAACAATTTTGATTGGTCGGTAGAGGTCATGTGAATGTAAAAAGTTGATTTTGCGCCAAGACTGTTTTTATGTTAAAATGTTAGAAAAGTGGCTCCAGCAAAAAATATGGTCAAAACAATTTTGATTGGTCGGTAGAGGTCATGTGGATAAAAAATTGGTTTTGCGCCAAGATTGAGAAATGACTCTTTCACAACAAATGTGTGTGTGTGTATTGTCGCAGCATCGAACACCTTACTACTACTACTACACACACACACACACACACACACACACACACACACATTTGTTGTGAAAGAGTCATTTCTCAATCTTGGCGCAAAACCAATTTTTTATCCACATGACCTCTACCGACCAATCAAAATTGTTTTGACCATAATTTTTGCTGGAGCCACTTTTCTAACATTTTAACATAAAAACAGTCTTGGCGCAAAATCAACTTTTTACATTCACATGACCTCTACCGACCAATCAAAATTGTTTTGACCACAAGCATTTTTGCAACACAAAAATAACGCTGGAGCCATTTTTTTAACATAAAAACAGGTAGAATTCCCAAAACTAATCAGATCAGAGCAAACAGCACGGACACTCTATCTCAAAATTATTTTTGAAAAGCATTTAGAAATGCGCAACCGGTAAAAACTTAAAAACTTAAAACCACAACTGAATACTAACCCATACAATCACTAATACTCTTTTATTCCTAATTAAACCATTTTTCAACTGTGAACAATTTGTCAGCATTTTCTATTCCGTTTACCAATATATATATATATATATATATATATATATATAAATATCAGAGTAAACGAGGTAACGTTTAAGGTTATCCAAGTAGAGCTTACGAGTAATCTGTACCGTGGAGGATTCTTACGTGCGGAGTTGGTTGACGGTAAGCAGTTCCTGGAGTATTAATAACGAATGAATGAAGATTAATACGGATAAGATACGTAATAGGGTTTTATTCCATGCATTAACATATGTTTCATTGTCTAGTGTGTAATCGATTGTGTCTTAAAATTGCTATCTACAATGTTATTGTGAAATTCGGTTTTAAATACTGTTTATACGAGGCAAATTATCAAAATACTGATTTTGGATTGAGCAGTACAACGTATTTATAGTGAGGTATACAAACACCAAGACGAAAATCAAAATAAATAAACTTAGGGACTTTCATGTCTGATAAAATAATATGATAATTAAAGTGAAGAATGATGTATACAATGTATGTTATAAAATAAAAAAATAAGTAACTCAGACCATATGCGAGAAGAGAGGAGTAGAGGGTGGAATTCTGAGAGAAATCTCGTATTCAATGTAGATGTGTCTTTAGATTGTCAGCTTCTCTTGCAAATTTTGGAACAGAATTGAAAGAATTAAGAAGAAGGCAACTAAAATAAACTCATGGTATGATAGCAATAAATATCAGAGTGTAATGTTCGTCAATACAACCCTAGAGGCGAACTAGTTTATAGATTTAGAAGGACCCTAGACAAGCTCAAATTAAATATTAAGATAGTTGAAAAACCAGGTATTCCCATAAAAACCCTAATTAGCAAAACATACCCATTTAAAAACTTCTCCTATGCTGATAGGAAATGCATAGTCTGCAATTTAAGCCCGCAAATTAACTGCTAAACTAGGAACGTAGTATATAGCATAAGATGTACTGAGGGACAGTGTAGGAATAAGAGTATAACATACATAGGTGAAACAGTCCGTAGTATAGGAGAAAGGATAAGTGAAGACTGGCGAGAACTCCAGGATGGGAAAAAACTCATCAGTACTCCACCAACATGCCAAAATAGAACATAGGGGTATATTAGAGAACATAAAGATAAAAATTATATCCACACACAGAAAAGATGCAATGCTCAGACAAATCACAGAGGCAACAAATATAAACGAACTCCAACCAAAATTAAACAGAAAACATGAGTGGAATAGCAACATCACAACTATCATTTAAGGACAAAATGAAGACATACAGACACATACAAAAACTAAACTAACAAAACAAATCAGACACACACAGATAGAACAAACAACCAACTAGTGACAAATAAATAAAAACATACACACGCACCAGGATGTAACGCATACGCAAACTAAACACAACACATAACACACAAAAACAAAATGGTGTGGGACAGAACAAAGGAGAGACACGCAATAAAAACCTAGTCACTGAAGAAGTCACAAAAAGAGTTTTGACAATGTATAAACAACCTTCCAGTTATCGAACCAACCAATCGGAAATTTATAATAAATTGAAGTGAAAACCAACAGGTGTGTGTATTTTTATTGGCAATATGACCCTCCCAAAGTATAACAATATTTGTTTCAACACATGTTTTCAGATAAGAAATCTCGCAAAACAAATTTAAAACGAATTATATATATATATATATATATATATATATATATATATATATATATATATATAACAAATAGTTTATCGCTCTACATGGCTGAATACAATAAATGTAATCTGAGTTTTTAGAATATTAATAATAATATTCGATTCGTTTGCAATTATTGAAACAGCCGCTTTTTAAGCCATGTCAGTAGAATGACCCCGCCATTCTTGCTCTTGTATTGGCATGCAAACAGAACTGCAGACACTAATGTTTCTGGGAGATAATCCTTCATCAGTACGGTATACATCATCAAGCACAGCAACATAAGAATCTTTGCAGATGATTCCAAGTTCAAGGTCATCAATGCAGAGAGTGGCTTCAATCAGATCAACTGGCTATTATCCAATGGACGAAAAAGAAAAATATGCTGCTGAACGAGGATAAATTTGAGTTAACCCACTTTGGAAAAGAGGATGCACTCAAATTCCCACACTCCCTTCCTTCAGGTTAAACTCTCGTGGCATCCAACGATAAAAGAGACATGGGAGTAATTGAGGACAACAAGATATGCTTGGCCACTCATATAAACACCAAAGTTGCCATGGCCCTCAGAATGTGTTCCTGGATTCTCAGAACTTTCCAGTCGAGATATATCCACACCATTATCTTTCCATTCTTCACCTTTGCCCGACCCCACATTGAATACTGTTGTCCCCTGTCGTCTCCCTACACGAAACAAAGTATCATGAAAAATGAAGTCCCTCAAAGATCACTCACAAAAAATAGATGGCATGACAGGCCTTGACTATTGGAGTCAATTAGAAAAGCTCAACCTTTATTCTTTCCAACGCCAACATGAGCACTACATTATCTGCATGATTGTGGAAAATATTCCATCAGCATTGCCCAAATGATGTTGGCATCATCTTTAAAGTACACATAAGGCATGGGCCCTTTTTGAAGTGTTCCAAAAAAGAGGTTTGGACTAATGTTCTTTAACTATCCTTGAAAACTCTTCGAGATAGTACCTAGTGCTCCTATGACAATCGGACTTTGATCTCATGACAGTCCCAAATCTTACATAATTTCCACTTTAAATCCTGGTATTGGTTAATTTTCTCCCTCTCCTTCTGTTGCACTCTCGTGTCAAATGGGCAGGTTACATCTACAATCAGCTACGATCTTTTTTCCTTGTAAAAAACCACCAGGTCAGGCCTATTGTGTTCTAATTTCTTGTCTCTCATCTCAACAACAATACGGCAAAATTATTTCAACTCAATTGGACCCGCTCTCTTTAACATTACACCAAAACACATTAAAACAGAAACAGACCCCATAAAGCTCAATAAGTCTTTGGAAAATTCCTTCAAGAAATCCCGGATAAAACTCCTACACCCAGATATGTTTCCATAAACAATAACACTCTACTTGAGTGGGCCATGGTGTCCAAATCCTGATTTGAAAGACTTCGCCAGGTGGTGCTGTTAAGTTAGATAGGACTATGGCCAATACTGGCAGAAACCTAAAAATGTTATCTCCCCCCCCTCTCTCTATATATAGTAAAAATAAATACAAAGACCAAAATCCGAATAGGGCTTAATAAGGATTCTATCTATCTATCTATCTATCTATCTATCTATCTATCTATCTATCTATCTATCTATCTATCTATAACCACAGCGGAACATCTAGATCGTACCTAGATAGGTTTCTAGTTAGAGTTAGTGATAGGACATGTTAAGCAATCCACAAATGTTCATGGTTGCCTATTCAGATCACAAACTAGTGACCTGCTTAGTCAACCTTGATAGAACCCATAGACAGGGACCTGGCTACTGGAAGCTGAACTTGTCGTTACCGACATGCAAAGCCTACAGTAGACGGATTAGCACTTTAGTTAAGCAGCACTTGACGGGGGCCATTGTCAACAACAGATGGTGGTACTCTCTCAAGAGGGCAGTCAGACTAGACTCGATAGGTTTTAGTAAAGAATTAGTGTTAGATAGAAATAAGACCAAAAAGGAACTGGTAGATTAAGAAGAAGTGGCACTTAGGAGTGGCAACGTGCTAGCGACGAGAACGGCCTTGGACCAGTTCTTCGACGCAAAGCACGAAGGCTGCGTTGTCAGGAGCAAAATACGTGCTCTGGGAAACGAGGGAGCCAAAGCTGTTAGCTGGGCCCGAGTGACAGAGGCGAAAAGTGGCAACAAGTCCACGATTCGGTCTTTGAAGGACCAAGACGGACGTGTGATGCGTGAGCCGAAGGAGATGTGCGCGGCTTTTCAGCGGCACTTTGCTCAACTGTTTGGGCAAGGCAGCGCGACGAGAGGGGCTATGGATTTCAGTCCATATCTCGACGGCCTGCCGCGACTCTCGGACAGCGAGGCGAAGTTCTGCGAAAAGCCGATTTCGGCCGCTCACATAGGGGACGCGCTGAGCCAATGAGGCAAATGCAAGTCTCCGGGTCTCGACGGTCTACCCCACGAATTTTACGTAGCAATGCCGGACTTGTTCTCCGGACTCCTGGAAGCGGTTTACTGCAACTGGCAGCAGAACGGAAGAATTCCCAGTTCTGTGACCAAGGGCGTAGTCACGTTCGTCAGAAAGGACGAGAATAAGGAGGATGACATAGGCAACTTCCGGCCCATAACTCTGCTCAACACAGAATTAGAGATTTTGGCCAAGGTGTTGGCAAAGAGGCTAGAGCTTGTCGTTGAAAACCTGGTGCGAGAAGCGCAGACATGCGCAAGTTGGACCAGGTCCATACACGACAACCTCCACCTCATGCGATACATCATAGAGAGGGTAGGGTGTAAACCCGGCTTCTCTGGGGCCCTGATCAACTTGGATCAGACTAAGGCTTTCGATAGGGTTGACCATCGTTACCTGGATGCGGTGCTCGACGCGGCAGGCTTCGGACCCGTGTTCAGGGGCTGGATTGCTGCAATGCACAGCAGCAACTTCTGCTCAAGGATCAAGCTGAACGGCTACCTTTCGGAGTCGTTCCATATCACGTGATACATCCGACAGGGATGCCCTCTCTCCTCCCTACTGTACGTACTGACTCTAGAGCCACTACTGCGCAAGTTGGAGCTATTGCAGAGCATCCCTTTGGAACCGGGACTGCGAAAAGCGGCGTCGGCCTACGCCGACGATATCACAGTAATGGTGTCGAGCACCTCGCAAATCGGGGAGGCCGGCACCTTACTGAAAGAATACGAAAGGTTCACAGGAGCGAAGCTGAACCGGGACAAATCCGTCGGTTTGTAACTCGGAACGCGGAGAGGCAAACCGATGCCTTCCGATGGCATCGTCGGACACTGGACGGAAGTACCGGTAAAGCTGCTCGGGGTCTGGTTTGGTCTGGACCTCCAGGTAGAGAAGAACTGGAACGAGGTGACAGCCAAAGTGTTTGCGTTCACCCAGAAGTGGGCCGAGTGCAAACTATCCTTGAAAGGTCGAGCGGAGGTGGCGAACACTTTTATAGCGTCCGTCATCTACTACCTCTTGACCATCGTGCCTTGTCCAGCCAAAACGCTCACCAAAATGGAATGCGCGCTCTTCCAATTCCTTTGGAATGAGCGGGCTCATTTGGTGAGAAGATCCATCTGCTGCCAACACCCTTCAAACGGAGGGCTGGAGGTGTCGTGGCTGACGATGCGCAAACTCGCGCTCGGGTTGTGGAACCTCCACGTATTCCTTACCGGACAACCAGTGTTCGTGAGGCGAGCCTTCCCACGACTCGTTTCGCTGACCGAGCTGCAGTCCTGGGTCAAGCAAAGACCGAAGAAAATGGGTGACTGGCACATCGAATGTGCTCAGGCGCTCACAGTCCTCTGGCAAACGGCCCCGGCGATCAGTGGAGACTCCACTTCGTCATTCTATAGAGGATTGGTCCGCAGCAAGTGCGACGACGCGCTCGGAGAAACTCTAGGCGTAGAGGAAGACGAACTGGCCAGTCTGTTCGGTAGGACCTTCCGCCCGGGACCGATGGACACCTTCCATCTTGTTTTTGATTGGCGTAGGACAGAACAAAGGAGAGGCACAAAACAAAGAAAAGAATACCAGTCACTGAAGAGGTCACAGAATGTGTGACGAAAGAACTTTGACAATATATGAACAACCGACCGGTTGTGGAACCAACCAACCAACCAACCGGAAATTTATAAAAAAAAAAAAAAATATTTCTATTTATAATAAATTGGAGTGAAAGCGACTGGTGAGTGTGTTGCTTATTGGCGACATGACCCTCCCAAAGTATAACAATATCGGTTTCAACACACGTTTTCAGATAAAGAATCTTGCTAAACAAATTCAGAAACGAAATATATATATATATATATATATATATATATATATATATATATATATATATATATATATATATATGTATATATATATATATATATATATATATATATATATATATATATATATATATATATATATATATATATATATATATATGTATATATAAGTAGTAAATCCATTCTGACGTTGATGAGACACAAAGTTGTGTATGACACGAGGATATAGAGAGCCCTCACAGAATAGAAAGCCAAACTCTCACGTGGTGAAGAATCTGCTAAAAGCCAAACTTCCACGTGATGAAAAGAATCTGCTGACCGGTGCTGGAGACCCATATAGAGGTAGAACACTGGAAGGTAATATCCGTAGCAGTAGAGCACTCAGTCTATGGGACGAGTTCTACCAAACTCGTCCCATGGACTGAGTGCTCTACCACTACGGATATTACCTTCCAGTGTTCTACCTCTCTCTCTCTCTCTCTCTCTCTCTCTCTCTATATATATATATATATATATATATATATATATATATATATATATATATGTATACATAAACCACTTGTCGTCGAAGATTTGGTTGGGGAGGCGCAAACTTGCGCAATCCCGATCAGGTCCATACACGACAACCTCCACCTCATGCGATACATCATAAGGAGGGAAGGGTGTAAACCTGGCTTCGGTGGGGCTCTGATCAATTTAGATTAATCAAAGCATTTGATAGGGTCGATCATTGGTACCTCGAGGCTGTCCTCAAGGCAGCTGTCTTCAGCCCCGTCTTCAGAAGCTGGATCGCTGCAATGCACAGCGGCATCTACTCGGTGGTCCAAGTTAATGGCCACCTAACAATTAATTAGTAAATTATCACGTTTTATACCTTAAATTTATTTTCCGTTCCTCTGCACGGTACTATCGTTCAATGTACGGATAATATATCTGTAACATCCAATGATGATCCACTTTCATAATTTCTAACTATAATTTACTCATCTTCCCGTTTACTATATATTTTATTTACTTCAAGCTAGATTTTAACTTTTAATGTCTAATTCTCAATCTGATTACCAATTCTAATTTCCATTGTGAAACCATAATATCTAGACCCCACAATTAAGTTCATATTCTGTTCGCGAGTGATAGTCAATTCTATTGTCCATGCATAGTTTTGGAGTAGTATTGAAATAGATTGAAAATCATTGACTTCCTCTACCACAGAGTTTCGGTCGGTTGCCACTAGACTGGCAGTGGGTTACAAATTAGTTGGCTGGCATCTGCGACCGTGTCACCATACCAGCCTGGGTGGGGGAAGGGGGACATGCCTACAAGACAACATGAGAGAACGGTTTGTCGACCTTTTGCGATGGACATCCCAATGTGGGTAGCAGATCCCTTCATAGCTAACGTCGATGATTTGGACGTTATATTTCAGGAAGAATTCATTGAACTTCAAGCAGATGACATGATCAAAATTAGATTTCCCAAAATAGGTGAACCCCTTTTTTGGATGCAAGAGGAAATTCAGACTGCACAGTAAGGCTCACAACCGCTACAATGTAATTACATGTGGAGATCTCCGGTACATCTTACGAAAATCCAGCCTGACGTCAAAGAGTTAGCTAGACTCCATGAAGTTCAAGGGTCCCATTGAAATAAGGTCAAAGTTAAAGTAAGTTGATTTATCCGTAAACATAGATATGCTATTGTTACAAAGCAAACTAACAATTTTTTTTCATTTGTAGTTGCAGTCTGACTGGACTGGAAACCATCTACTACAATTCACTTACTCATTTGTTGTATATATTTTACCATTTACTAATAAATATACCCTCCCGCGTGGTCATGAAAACCCTCCTCCGTGGTCTCTAAGCTCACAAAGCGGAGGGGACATCAAGTTAGATATCAACATTTATTCTGTCTGTTTCATTAAAGGGAAAATTGGAAAGCTTTGAAATGATATAATTGCCACTTTCTTCCAGATAAGAGCACTCTTTGGATAGAGTTGCTCTTGTATAAATGTTCAAAATAGCTGGTATCGCCTGGTCCTTATTCATAAAAAAGAACATTTATGTTCCTTTTTTTGAAATTTATATATTTCCTTTCAAGGAATGTATTTATACTCTCAGCTGCCTGCAATGGTATCTTTGGAATATTGTTAATCAATTTTTTAGTAATCTACAGATATCAAAATCAGTAGTATATTGAAAAAAAGAAAAATAGGGTAGGGGCGTTTCGTGATTTCGAGGGACAAAAGGGGGCGTTTGGCCTAAATGGGTTGAGAACCTGTGATGTAGATATATATAATGGTTTCTTATATAGGCACAAGACCAGCAATTTGGAGGGATGGCGAAGTCGATTAAATCGACTACAGTGTCTTACTGGTACTTTATTTTATCGGCCCCGTAAGGATGAACGGCAAAGTTAACCTCGGCGGGATTTTAACTCAGATCATAAAGGGCCATAACTCTATGCTGCAAAGCATGGTGTCCGACTCTACCGATACTACCAATCCACCGACCTCATGTAGATATATATAATGATAATAATAAATGTACTCACTCATAGAAAGAATCAACTCGAGATTGTCTAAAGTTCACTTACACGGCCGTTTTATGAGTTCCAAAAATATAATGTTTATAATCGATCCATTGATTGGGTTCAATCACCAATCATCGAGCTTATTAACACACATTATCAAGACTATGGACTTTGGTAGTATCGGCAAAGCTTCAGACACCATGCTTTGTAGCATAGAGTTATGACCCTTTACGTTCTGAGTTCAAGTCCCGCCGAGGTTAGCTTTGCCTTTCACCCTTACGGGGTCGATAGAATAAATATATGTATATACATACATATATATATATATCCCTCCACCCTCTCTCTATCTCACTATATATATATATATATATATATATATAGACGAGATTCTACAGGACTAGAACTGTTTCATTCTTTAGAAATCATCAGGAATCATCAGTGATTCCTGATGATTTCTAAAGAATGAAACAGTTCTAGTCCTGTAGAATCTCATCTATATTAAAACTTTTATACTCTGCTATGTATTGATTACCTTAATTTCTGTGGTTACCTCCGATTCAACCCGGAATAACTTATATAAAATAAATATATATATATATATATATATATATATATATATATATATATATATATATATATTTACATTGAGCTATTTAACTTACTGGTAATAAGGTAGTAATAAATTACTGTCTTTCACTGTTTAGGTAGTAATATATATATATATATATTTACATTGAGCTATTTAACTTACTGGTAATAAGGTAGTAATAAATTACTGTCTTTCACTGTTTAGGGTTTAAAATATATATAACTATAAAAAGTTTTAGTATATACATAACCATAAATAGTATCCTTAATACAATATATATATATATATATATATATATATATATATATATATATTTACTGTTTTGTTTATATATGAAATAAATTGGTAATTTATCTACAAATGCATTTCCTTTCCTTTTTGGAAAACCTCTCTCAATCATAAATCTATAATATAACATAAGTACAATTAAAGAACTTACATTTTTTGATGTCAGAAACCGATGTTGTTATTGTAAATATCCCTGTACAAAATTAAATCCAAGTTCGAATGTGGTCGAGTTAAACTTTCCTTTGTTTTTTTTCTGTTTACAATATATATAGTCTTTATACTCACATATTCATATGTATACATATATGTATTTATGCCTGTATATCTATAACTCCTTTAATGTTTACAATTAATTATAGTCTCTTTGTCTTTATGTTTGTGTATAACTATGATATGTATGTATATATATATATATATATATATATATATGAACGTATGAGGTTAAATATTTAATGTATGCAGAAGTGTGTGTGCATTTATGTTATTGAAAGACCTCGCACATGTAGAAACACCTGTGAATGTGTGAATGTATGAGTATGTGAATATACGTGTGTGTATCTATAACTCAGTGTGTGTGTGTGTGTGTGTGTGTGTGTGTGTGTGTGTGTGTGTACGTGTGTACGTGTGTAAGTGTGTGTATCTTTCTCTAGGTCCGTATTTCAGAGTTCGCACATGGGAAGAATAAGTAGAGCTACAGTCTTAAACAACTTATTGTGGGTCAGTGTGGTATAAAATACGATATAAATGTGTGCGACTGACTGACAGGTCCAATAAACTTTAGGTAAAGAAAACTATACGGGACAAAACTGTAGCAGCAGCAGCATGAGCGTCACCAACAACGATAACTACAATAACTATTAGAATCCAAACAATAAAAACTAACCAAACAAACAAGTACAGAGAACAACAAATAAACTTAGGTGTGTTGTCATCTTACATCCTGCTAGCCTGTATTTGTAGCTTTAGAAAAAAAAAAAAAAAAATATATATATATATATATATTTTTTTTTCTAAAGCTACAATTAACTGTTCTACTCTGCTATGTATTGAGTACCTTACTGTGGTTACCTCCGATTCAACCCGGAATAACGTATATATATATATATATATATATATATATATATATACTTGTAGTTCTAAACAATTTAATTTTATAATATTACTAGCAGTAAAGCCCGGCGTTGCTCGGGGTCGCTCAGTAGCTGTGTTAAAGTTACAATGTTAAGTTTCTTTCTTGGCTTAAAAACTGTAGTGTCTACTGTGCAGACTTGCATGTGGTGTTTTTGATTAATATTCCCTCAACCAACAATATGCCTTATGAAGTTAAGAAAACATAACGATAACCCGAATGTTATAACAAAAGAGGATGCTGGGGATAGAAACTGCACTGGTTATTTATTAACAAAGATCGAAAATGTAAACACTGCAACGCAGAGAAAAACATTAGCGTAACCAAATTATCAGTTATGTCTGTCTGCACGCCTATATCACCTCTCTGCACGACTGTCTGTCTGCACGCGTATATCACCTCTCTGTACGACTGTCTGTCTGCACGCCTATATCACCTCTCTGCACGACTGTCTGTCTGCACGCCTATATCACCTCTCTGCACGACTGTCTGTCTGCACTCCTATATCACCTCTCTGCACGACTATCTGTCTGCACGCGTATATCACCTCTCTGCACGACTGTCTGTCTGCACGACTGTCTGTCTGCACGCCTAACGACGAAATATTTGCTTGTTTTACGTAGTCTTTAAATATACTTGTTTTCAAGTAAACATATTGTTTTAAAATGCTTTTAAATGGAAATGAAGCAAAACGGAAGCTTAGTGTTCGAATGTTCGTGTATTGTGTTAATATCATTTTAAACGCTGAGAAAGCCAGCGTAATTTTTTACGTAAGACGCTCAATGTAAACAGAACAAAGGGAAATAACTGATCACTTACGCTCAAAAATCGATACATTATATTCGATTTCGTCACATAGGGTGGGTCAATTTGAAATTATTTTTTTTCCGATGTCTTCGCTAGGGCTCAATGTACAAGTATAGCAATTTCGGTGCAATTCCATGAGAGATTCTAAGAGGAGATGTGTGCCAAAAATCGATAGACAGACAGACAACCACAGTTTTATATATATAGATAATTTTACAGTGGGTGGATTGGCAGTATCGGTAGAAGGTCGGACGCCATGCTTTACAGCATAGTTACGTCCCTTTACGATCTAAGTTCAAATCCCGCCGAGGTTAACTTTGCCTTTCATCCTTACGGGGTCAATAAAATAAAGTACCAGTAATGCACTGGGTAATTGCTGGCCTTGTGCCTAAAGTAGAAACAATTATAACTTTACAATTATGGTTCAATACGATCACATGATCAAACCCAAGCTGATCGATACAGAAACAAATTGTAATATGTAGTAAAGTTTATAAAAAGCTGCAATTCTTATTGTCACTTTATATATATATACATATACATACACCCCCCCCCTATATATATATATATATATATATATATATATGGGGGAGGTGTATGTATATATATAACTTTTTGTAATATATATATATATATATATATATATATATATATATATATATATATATATATATATATACACATATACATACACCTCCCCTATATATATATATGTATTTTTTTGTGGAGTGTGTATAAGTGATCGATCAGCTTGATCAGATATGAGAGTTTATATGGGTGGTCCCACCCACGTAAACTCTCATATCTGTGTCGATTAAGAGTCGAGATCTGATCACATGATCAAACCCGAGCTGATCGATATCGAAATAATTTGTAATATGCAATAAAGTTTACAAAAAGCTGCAATTCTTATTGTCACTTTATATATATATATATACATATATACATATACATACACCCACCCACCCCCCATATATATATATATGTATAGGAAAAAGTGAGACCCCGACGGCAGAGCTCAAGCCGTTTCGACGACTAATTCTGGACTAAATAAGAATTTTTAGCCTGATAAATAAACGACAACCTGCATTACATCCACCGCCGGTCGAACCATCCTAGAAACATCACCAATAACCTGGTTAAAAACATCTCCCTCCGCATATCTCGTTTGTCCGCTAATGAGCAGATATTCGACGAACATGCGCCTTATTACAACAGGGCCTCAAGCGGACTGGCTTCCGGGAGGAATTATCCTATTATCCAGCTTCCATTAGCGGAACCAGCAGGCGACACCGCCGCTCACGCAACGTAACGTGGTTCAATCCTCCCCGACAATGCCGAGGTGACAACACCTATCGGGAAAATCTTTTTTAGGCTCATCGAAAAACACTTCCCACTACAACACCACTACCACAACATAATCAAGAAAAACACCATCAAACTCTCCTACAGCACCACACCTAACTTCGCACAAAACATCGTCTCCTCTAACAAAAAAAAAATCAACCCCTATGGAAGAAATAACCTAGACAGCAGTGGAGAGCCGACCAGGAGGTGTAACTGTCCTGATAGATCCCTTTGCCCCCTCAACAATAGATGCCGAGATCGTAATGTGATCTACCAGAACAACGTGAGGACGGATACCTCCAATAAAGCTTATATAGGATTAACCGCCTGTGGCTTCAAGACCCGGCACTTCCTACACCGAGATACTTTCCGAAACCCGGCCCGGCATCATGCCACTACACTTTCGGGCCACATCTGGGACCTCAAAGATAATAATATAACCTACAATCTCACTTGGAGCTTACTGTCCAGAGCTAACTCTTACACGGGAGGACGCCGTCCGTGTAACTTATGCTCGGAGGAAACATTACAAATGCTGTTTTCGAAGGACCAACTCCTAAACAAGAAAGACGCACTGGTGACTGCATGCAAACACAGATTGCGTAGGACTTACCTCGCCCTCAAACCCCATAATGACCCGGGGGGAGGGGGCGGTAGACAAGGGCTGAAACACCCCACTTGCCGATTTTGTAACCCCTGCTTACAAAGGTAGATGTAACTTTTTTTAATCTTTTCCTCTATATTTCCTTCTTCCCCCCATCTCTTCCTAGTCCTTCCACCCCAGATCTCGTTCCTTGTCTTTTTTTCACCTTTTCGCCTACCCCAATGCAGCCCATCGGTCCTCTGTAGCCTCAATACCTCCACCCCCTAATTTTAAAATAGAATTGGCCGATTACACTTTTTATAGCAGATGTGTTAGACCCCAGTAAATTGTTTTCTTTCTGGTTGCTGCTCCATTTCTGTGATTTCTAAATTTCTTTTTGTATTAGTATTCTTGAATTAGTATTTCTGTATTAGTATTCTGAATTAATATTTCGTATTAGTATTTTTGTAATAGTATTTGTAAGTATTTGTAAGTATTTTAGTATATTTTGTTCTCAACTTATTAACCTGTCATTGTAAGATAGCATTGGCTGATTACTAACTAACTATAGCAGTGGTGTTAGACCCCCTGTAAAGCCGGCTTTATCAAATTCTTTCACTACAATCTCGTATTTAGTATTTTTCTCCACCTCTTAAACTTTTCTATAGCTTAGCAATACCAATGAGAGATTTGGTGATTGTGGAAATGGAGTAGTAACCAGAAATTGTTTTTTTATATTTATTTCCTTATTTTTATAATGTTTTTTTTTGTTTACTCCCTTTCGATTTACCTATTCTTTCAACTTCACCCCTCCCCTTCTCCAGTACACTTTTTTCGACCTTCTATACACTATCCTTAGAATCTGCTGTATAGATTTCACTTTCAACGCTTGACTGGGTTTCCCCCACACCCTCTTTGTTCTACCGGCAACTTCAACTACCCCTACCTCCCCCCAAATGCCATGATAGAATCATCTGTCTTTACAACAAATTTTTGACCAATTATTTTGACAATTACTATCTTCCCATATAAGGAATTACCCCCTGAGAAGTTCGGCTATTTATTTACCATGCTAACAATTCTTATTTAGTCCAGAATTAGCCGTCGAAACGGCTTGAGCTCTGCCGTCGGGGTCATACTTGTTCCTATTACCTACTCTACTACCCTAAGTATTGAGTACTTTGGTGCGTTATGGTCCATCTGGTTCCTTACCACATTTCCTTCGTATATATACATACACCTACAGATTTTTAAAGATTCCTGGTTAACTTTCCTGGAGAATTTTCTCGCATTCGTCGGTGGCGATTGTCAAACTGATCTCAGGTTGTGTTGTGGTGTGTGACTCTATATATAAGAGATTTGGTTGTGTCAGTGTGTGTGTGTGTGGGGGGGGGGGGTGTTAATGAGTGTGAGAGTAAAGGAGTGTCAATAAAGATTTAAATGAAGAATATAGTGAATTATCAACACGAAATGCCAGAGAACAGAATATTTCACCACAACAGAAACATCCCTATCTCAAATGGAGGAATCACTAGTGAAAAACAAAAAAAACTTCAAATCCCCCTTAAATAGAGACCGACACCTGGAAGCATACATAACCTGCCTACGACGATCGGTACAATCAAATATTGCAGAGACGAAACACAACGGTAACATCCCTACAGACCAATTGCTAGCACTAAACAAGCCACAAAAAGACTCCTCAATAATCATAAAAGAAGCTGACAAAGCAATCGTCATCATGGACAAAAAACACTAGAACAGTTGAATGACGAGGGTTTTTACAGGAAAATCAGCAAAAGCGAAGTAAGAAAATCGATGATTCAAATAGGTAAACTGACGACAAAGTACCAAAATAACCTTACGCTAAAGGAAATCAATTACTTAACCAACTTCGAAATGAAAACCAGCAATTTTTAAGGATTGCCGAAAGTTCACAAATCCAGAGAAATCCAAAACAACATAAAAGGCAAAAATACATCATATGTTGAAGTACAAAACCGACAGATTTAATATTATGCCCAATTGTTGCTGGTCCAGCTTCAAGCACACAACGTCTAAGCAACCTATTAGACATACTGAAACCCTTATGCAATAAAGTGCCAAGCTCCATCAGAGATGATATGGAATTCCTGAACTATATCCCCCAGAAAGTACACCAAGAAACAATCTTAGTCAGCTTTGACGTAACAAGCTTATATACTAACATCCCACACGACTAAAGAATTGAAGTTGTTGACTTCTGGATTACAAAATACCCAGACTACATTTCAGAGAGAGTTCCCAAAATGTTTATTTTGGAAGGTTTCAAATTAGTATTGGGGAACAACCACTTCCTCTTTGATAACGATTTGTATTTACAAATAAAAGGAACGGCCATAGGCACCAAAGTGGCCCCAACATATGCAACACTCGTTATGGGACTCCTAGAGGCAAAATTATATTCCCAGCTGCAGGAAACATTCAATCATGACTTCGCCACCTACATTAATCACAACTTGGAATGTTACCTAGACGACTGATTCATCTTCTGGAATAGAAAGGCCTGCAAACATTCCATCATAAACAGTCTTCACGAAGCAATAAAATTTACCATGGAATATAATAAAAAGGAACTACCGTTTCTGGATATCCTTATCATTAAAGAAGGGGAAAATATCAAAACAGACCTATTTTACAAACCAACAGACACACCAATACTTGAATTTACGATCAGCACACACCTCACATACCAAAAGGAACATTCCTTTTAACATGGTAAGACGCATTTGCACCATACTAACATACCCCACACTACAGGAAAAAAGAGTAAATGAGTTCCTTAAAAGACAAGAACATCCGGTGAACCTCATCAATGCGACCATCTCCAAGGCCCAGAATATCCGAGTGACAACACTGAGAAAAACATACCAACAAAAAAACAAAAAAAAAAACAGTTATCCCTTTTGTCCTCACACACAATCCAAGGACCTTCAACATTGTGAAAGCCGCTAAACAATATCTCCCGATCTCCAACAGTCCCCCAAAATGAATGCACTCATAAAAGACTTACAAATAATACATAGTAGACGCCACGCACCCAACCTAAAAAAACTGCTTACCAAGGCGAAATGTACGTCTGATAATGAAACAATGCAAGTTAAGAAATGCGGGGACCCTCGATGCGGAAATAGTGAACACATTGAAGAGAGTGGATAAATCTCCTTTAAAAACAATCAGATTTTCAAAGTTAATGTAAACATGAATTGCAAAACAATAAAAAATTAATTTACTGTGCAACTTGTCCACAATGTAAAGATATTACATTAGTGAAACCGGAACGGGTCTACATGACAGAGTTCGTGTACATAAAGAACAAATTAGAGATCCTTCTGTCAGAAACACCACATGCAGTGAACACTTTGCATCATGCGGAAAGGGAAAATTCACAATCTCCCCTTCTATAAGATATGGTCGGCCAACGAACATTTTTCATTAGAAAGTGCAAACCGCTACTCTACACAAACAAAATGATATTCCATCTTCAAATAACGGGATTCTCTCCCTTTTCTTTTTAGATCGCTTATTTAAAAAAGAAAAATATCCAAATAGTAGTGGTTGACACCCACACTTTCAAACATTCGAACGTTGAAGAGGAGAACAACCCTCGGAGGTACACTACCATTTCACTAATGCCCCTCCTCCAATGTATATGTGAACTTAAATACTTGAGTAGATGTATGTGTGTGTAGATGTGTATGTATGTATATGTCTGTATGTCTGTAGGTGTACAGGTACGAGTGTGCATGAGTGTGTATGTATGTGCATGTGTGTGTGCATATATATATATATATATATATATATATATGCATACATGTGTGGATATGTGTATGTATGTGTGTATGTATGCGTATATATGTGTGTGTGTGTGTATATATATATATATACATACACACATATATATACGCACACACACGCACACATATATATATATATGGATGTGCGTGTATATATGTGTGTGTGTGTGTGTGGGTGTGTGTATGTATGTATATGTATATGGGCTGTATGTATGTTTACATGTAGGGAAGTAAATATGTGAGCTAACCTGACCCCCTTCCCCACTTCCCCTCCCAAACCAATATCAACAACATACATTTCTATCAACAAATATTTCAAAACTAACCTTATTTTTCTCTTTGCTGTCATCCCCTATTTTATCAAAAGACATGTATCTTACCCCCCCCCCCCCCCCACTACCCAAATTCATCTTTAATATAGAAAATTGTCGAAGTTATTCTATATAAATTTAAGATAGTAGATCCAGCCATAAGAAACGAATTTGAAAAACATCCTGCCATTATATTCATCAAAGGTTATTTATTGAAATGGAACCAGCAGGAAGTCACTTTTACAACACTTTCTAAAAAAAACCTTAAAACCCCAACACCTCTCAACTCCACTCCCAATCAATTATCTTGCTGTTACCATTCATATTTTCGGTGTATATATATAAAGAAGAGAAGTGGCTGTGTAGTTGTTAGATAAGGTATGCTTAAAAATAAGAAGAAATCAAGAACGGGAGAAATTATATATATATATATATATATATATTAAAGTGTTAAACGATATTCAATGATTATGTCAAAGAATGAGTTTTACAGTAGATTGATTAAATCTTAACCACTTAACATCTCAGGGTATGTCATGTATCATTATATTTTGTCTGATGAGGACGTACTGTTGTACATCCGAAATATGTATAATAAAATGTAATTGATCAAAAGAACATCTATTTTTTTATATTTATATTTTAATATATATATATATATATATAATAGAAAACGAAAAATCAATGATGCATCTGAACCCAATTTATTGTGTGTTACAATTGTTTCGCCGGCGGACAGCTTGAGGCACGATCATTGTGTGGATCTGTCTGATTCTGGACCCGCAGGTTCGACAGACACGTCTAATGATTTCGGAGCATATTCTCTCACTGGGGTATCTGACCCTCTAGGCCAGTACCGTCACAAACATCATCCTCTTCGCGCGTCCTGTGATTGGCCGCTGGTTATCGACGTCACCATAATTCTGACCACAGGTACCAGTCCGCTGACCATCAGGGCGTTAGCTGTCCCATGTCTGCTACACTTCAATAAATTACTGCTGTGTTTGGTTGTTCTCACATTCACGCGCGCGCGCACACACACACACACACACAATCACATAGATAATGACAGTCATACGCATAGTCACACGCTATAAACACACATTTAAGGAGAGCATAGAAATATATGCATACATGCATCCAGAGAGGCACGTACACACACAGACACATACCCACATGCTTATATACATCAACATACACACACACATACATGTGTATACACATGCACACGCGTATATATACCCGTACACACAAACACATACAGACATCATATACATAGACCCCCCCCCCCCCCCCTCCAGCCACTCCACACACATATACACGTACACATATCCATATATACACACACAGATACACACTCGCGCGCAAACACACATATATACACAAACAAGCCCTTTCCCTACACGCGTGCTTGTACACACACACACACACACACTGGCGCATATACACTCTTACAAATGCTATATATATATATAGAGAGAGGGAGAGAATTCAGATTTGCAGCTTATTATGAAACTTTATTGCATATTACAGCTATTAAAAAATATATATGTACGTCAATACTTATCTTTTTCCATTTCTCCGAGGGTTCTTAACCCCACTATCAGGCTAAATAATTTCTTTAATTTCTTTAGTCAAAATACGGCGATAGCTAACATTTCTAATAATATATATATATATATTTTAATAACTAACAAAAGGTTATCGCTTTACATGGCTGAATACAATAAATGTAATCTGAGTTTTCCGAATATTAATAATAATATTCGATTCGTTTGCAATTATGCAAACAAGCCTCATTTATACCATATCAGTAGAATGAGCCCCCCATTCTTGCTCTTGTGTTGACATGTAAATGAGGGGCTCATTCTAGTGACATGGCTTAAAAGAGGCTTGTTTGTAAAGGAATAAAATATTATTATTAATATTCGAAAAACTCTGATTACATTTATATATATCTTAATTCCTTTAAATCTTTATCAACACTCCTTCACTCCCACACTCATTAACACCCCCACATAACCCCAACACAACAACATCTCTTATATATAGAGTCACACATCACAACAGAATCTGAAATCAGTTTCACATTCGAAAACAAGAAGATGGTCTGATCGAACCTATAATGACGTCTGATAATATACAGTTATATAACTGCTATATATCAGTCTATATGTCAATATGATCAACCCTCCGAAACGATCATAAAACAATGATATGAATAGTTAAAATAACTTGACCTTGTTGTTATTATTTTCATTGTTAAATTAATATCGAATACATACATACATTCATACACACATACATACATACATCAACACGAAATCAACACGAAATACCTGATTCACAAAAGAGATAGGGATGCAGGCAAAACACCTAGATGTGATAACAAGTGCATACTCTGCAGAATTAACATCGAAGATGTCACCCATGTCATAAGCAGCTGTCCAAAGATGTCATCGTGGTACTATCTACCTATCAGGCATGATGTAGTGGCCAAAACACTGTACAATGCAATCAGTAGAAAAGATAGCCCCGATAATAAACACATTAAAAGCTACAGCAATGTGGAAGACATCCATGTACATAATATGAAAGAGTACTGGTGGAATGTTCTAGTAAAAACCCCAATAAAATGCAGGCATAACAGACCAGATATTATGATATGGGATTGGGAAAAGCAGGCATCACAGTAGTGAAAGTTAGCTGCTCAGCAGATGCCAATATAATATCAAAGATTAGTGAAAAGAAGAATATTTATGCAGAACTGATGAGAAATCTGCAGATACTTCATCCTGATTATACCTTCATATTTATGCCTGTGATTATTGGGGCACTGGGATATGTTAGTAACTGCCTCAATACAAATCTTGAGAAGTTGGGCTTCACAGGAACAGAAAGAACACAACTAGTTACGAAATTACAAATACAATCCATTAATGGAACAGTAAAAATATGTAAAACATTCTAAAAATTTTGAATCTAATAACTGCATATACACATGTACAGATACAAAGCATATACACATGCACACATACAACTCAAAACATCCACATCCACACATACAATAACATCCATATCTACACATGCATGCATGAAGACAGTTGATGTGTAAATTCCAATGAGAGAGTCTTGTGTCTATGTTAGAAACCGACTCTCTCTATTGGCAAACATTTGTGAAATTATAAAACCAGAAGAACATACATACATACCCCCCCACCCCACCATATATATATATATATATATATATATATATATATATATATATATATATATATATATATATTATATATATAGTGAAAGAATGAAGAATAACATGGTCGGCTGTACAAAAAGAGTTTATTTACAGTATTAACAATTGTTTCATTAATCAGGTGCGTCTAAAGGCCGCTGATCGCTAGAAATTGCGTCACCCGATCGAAATTACTGTGTGTGTCTCTGATCAAATCATCATGACGCAATTTCTAGCGATCAGCGGCCTTTAGACTCACCTGATTAATGAAACAATTTTATCAAACGGCATTCCTTCAATGAACAAATTTACCGGCAACTGTGCCAAGATAATGACGAAGAATTCGTCAAGTTGCTCCTTCATACTGAGGTGAGGTGGCTTTCAAAGGGCAAGTGCTTTACTCACTTTGAACTCTTCGACTCTATCATTGAGTTTCTGCGAGGACGCAACACAGAACTGTACAAGAAAACCCTCGATGTGAGGCAAGACTGCGCCTACCTCACCAACATCTTCGACAAATGCAATAGCGTCATTTTGGCTTTGCAGGGGAATAAGTTCACCTTGGTTAAAGCAAGGAATGCTGTGAAAACATTCCTGGCCAAATTGAATGTCATCGAAAGGAATCTTTGTTGACGGGAATTCTATAATTTTCCTAGTGTCGCCAATGTTCAAAACATTGTAAGCGATGACCAACTCCAAATTTATACCACTCACCTCCGTGCACTTCAAGACAACATGAGAGAACGTTTTGTCGACCTTTTGCCGATGGACATCCCAATGTGGATAGCAGATCCCTTCATAGCTAACGTCGACGATTTGGACGTTAAATTTCAAGAAGAATTCATTGAACTCAAGCAGATGACATGATCAAAATTAGATTTCCCAAAATAGGTGAACCCCTTTTTGGGATGCAAGAGGAAATTCAGCGTTAATTTCCACACCTACATGCAGAGCCTAAGAGATTTGCTTTGCCTTTTCCAAGCTCATACTTAGTCGAGAGGAGGTTTGATGCTGTTTCCAGACTGCACAGTAAGTCTCGCAACCGCTACAATGTAATTACACGTGGAGATCTCTGGCTACATCTTAGGAAAACTCAGCCTCACGTCAAAGAATTAGCTAGACTCCATGAAGCTCAAGGGTCCCATTGAAATGAGGTCAAAGTTAAAGTAAGTTAATTTATCCGAAAACTTGGATATGCTATTGTTACAAAGCAAACTAACAATTTTTTTATTTGTAGTTGCAGTCTGACTGGACTGGAAACCATCTACTACAATTCACTTACTCATTTGTTGTATATATTTTACCATTTATTAATAAATATATCCTCCAGCGTGGTCATGAAAACCCTCTTCCGGGGTCTCTAAGCTCACAAAGCAGAGGGGACATCAAGATAAATATCAACATTTATTCTGTCCATTTCATTAAAGGGAACATTGGAAAGCTTTGAAATGATATAATTGCCACTTTCTTTCAGATAAGAGCACTCTTGGGATAGACAGAGTTGCTCTTGTGTAAATGTTCAAAATAGCTGGTATCGCCTGGTGGGAATATAACAAATTCAACTGGTCCTTATTCATAAAAAAGAACATTTATGTTCCTTTTTTTGAAATTTATATATTTCCTTTCAAGGAATGTATTTATACTCTCAGCTGCCTGCAATGGTATCTTTGGAATATTGTTAATCAATTTTTTAGTAATCTACTGATATCAAAATCAGTAGTATATTGAAAAATGTAAAAATAGGGTAGGGGGGCGTTTCGTGATTTCGAGGGACAAAAAGGGGCGTTTGGCCTAAATGGGTTGAGAACCTGTGCCTTAAACGGTACCTTGTTATCCTATATATATATATATATATATAATGAATCAAAACATATTAAATATGTTTAGAATTTTGTGTTTCTTAATAAGCAAGCTCAATAGACTCTATCTAGAGCCATAATAACCAAATAAAGAGATATATGTGTATACAGAGATAGAAAAAGCCACATATTGCACAAGAAACACGGTATATATACATATTCTATAGAAGAATATGTTTACAGGTGGGATCATATGTGAAACCTTATAGCGCTATTTCATACCTGGAGAGTATGGCTAAAAATCAATCTATGTAATCGATCATCGAAAAAAATCAATCAATATAATCGATCATCCAAGACGAACTATCGATTATGATTAAACCACATGAGACTCAAGTACTCATCAGATGTCTAGTCTCAACATTCCAAGGGAAATATAGAATAAAGATTGTAAATAAATCAATACACCTGGGAATATCCACAGCTAACTCCAACTCGTTCACATGCTAAGAAGCACATAGTGAAATACGCTAGACCCGAGACAAATAAACATCCACAAGGTGGACGATAACTCCGCTAGAAATAGGAACGGTAATTATAACCACCGAGCTCAACAAGTTAAGCGGTTTGGAGCCGTTAAATACAAATAATGAATCAAAACATATAAGATATATTTAGAATTCCGTGTTTCTCCCTCTTGCACCAATGGCCAGCCAACACAGGCTGGAGATAGAATGTGTAACAACAAGAGCGGTGCCCCAGCATGGCCTCAGCCGGATGGCTGGAACAGGTAAAATATATATTTTTTTAGGAACGATCGACTTTCGTCAAATTAGACCGAGGAAACAATGTTTCCATTGGTCTTTCCAATTGCTACTACTATCTATCGGTCGCAACTCCAGGTAGAAGGAGCAACGTGAAATAAAGTGTCTTGCTCAAGAACATAACGCATCGTCCGGTCCAGAAATCGAACCCACAACCTCACGATTGCGAATCCAATTCTCTAACCACTCAGCCTCACGCCTTCACTAAGATATATATATATTTATATATATAATAAAGAGGAAAATGCGATGTGGAAGATGTTAGGGCCTTTTAATAAAGGACCCTAACATCTTCAACTTCGCATTTTCCTCTTTAGTAATATATTCCTTCATCCTTGTTTTTAGGAAGTAATATGACGTTGAATGCTAGAAATGAATTGCATCCTTATTATTCAGTGAATTACTAGTAACCGTTAAGTTGGAGTACGATTCTACTGCTTTGCATTTCGAGCAAGTGTCATTTACCATAGACTAGGATAAAACCATGCTTAAACATGTAAAGCTAGAAAGATAGAAACTGTTTGGAAACCTGACGAATGGACTGCACTTATAACTGAAAGGGCCAGCCTTGTCACACACCGTGTAACGTTGAACCTACCTGAGAATTAAATTAAGGGTATATATCTGTGTGAAGTGCTTGGCCACATACACGTTCATTACATGAACAGGCTGTTCCTTTGATCGTACAACTGAAATACCCAGGGAAAGCCTGTTCATGTAATTAACGTGTATGTGGCTAAGCATTCCACAGGTAGAAGTACCCTTAAGTTAATTCTCCGATTGATTCAACGTGACACAGTGTGTGACAAGTTTGGCCCTTTCAGTTACAGTTGCACTCCATCCGACAGGCTTCCAAACAAATTCTGTCTTACCAGCTTCACATGTTTAAGCATGGTTCTATCCGACAGATGTCTATTCCAGTTCTTTAACAATTCTATTAGGGGCTATTTCGTTTGTGAGATGTGACACATCCTATTAGAACTTTTAGAGCGGTAACTAATTCGTTGATTTTATTTGTTAGCTACGCACCTGTTTTAATCTTTGCCAAATCTGATGTTATCTTTGCCAAATCTGATGTTATCTACCGAGTAAATGGTATATTTTTGGTATATTTTTGGTATATTTTCCGAGCCGTACAGAGCTAATTGTGTTTATATATCAGTTTATTTCCTCCACACATGAATACGTTAAAGTGTCAAGGTTTGTCATTAATGTTAATAACATAAGGCGGTGAACTGACAGAGTCGCTAGAACGTCGGTGCTTAGCTGTGTTCATTCTTGCTCTCTGTGCTCCATCGATGTCAAAATTGGCTTTCGTCCTTTTGAGGTCGATAAACAATGAACCAGTCCAATACTGGAGTCGATTCTTCCTCTGTATATCTCTCTCCCTCTCTCTGTCTCATTCTTCTCTAGAAGAAATGGACTGTGTCCTGGTGTGATGTGGGATGATCTCCGCTTGGTTTAAATGCCCAAAGCGCCATATGTTACATCGTCGCCGTTAGGACTTCATTATGAGTTATGGCTACATGATGTATTCTTAAGTAATTCGAATACAACAATACTTTTTTTTCGTATTAATTTGCTTTGAGGTGGAAGTATAAGCTGAAATTGAAAAATTTGAATAATTGAGTGCCGTGTGAGTTTAACATATTTGTCTTCTGGTTTAGGCAACAATATTTTCCAGTTATAAAAACTGTTACGTTTCAGCTTATTGTTATTTTTTTATTCGAGGAGGATGTAAAGATTCTACATTGTCGATGAGAAGATATTTAGTAAATATTTTTTTAAGATCGATTATTTTTATGTCAATCCTAAGTTATGGAATTTCTATTGATAATTTTCCCACGACCTGTCTCGCTATAGCTATTTCACCACCGATCAAGTTTTAATGGGATTCTAATATATATATATCATTTAGAAAACGTAAGAGAAACACAAACATAAATACAAGGACAATTTCCACTCATTGGCTGTCTTCTGTGGATCACTAATGTTTCGAACGCATTAAAGACAGTAAATCTCACCACAGTGGGTTGATAACTAAGAGGGATAGGTATCCGCCCCCCCCCCCCCCTCACACACACAAAAACACACAGACGATAACGCAGAGAACGACAAACAAAAAAGAAAGACATACCGATAGAGAATGGGAAACACTAGACAGTAGTACATGTAATTTGCAGTAACCAGAGGGAGAGAGGCAGAAGTCAATACAGAGACCGAACGTAAGTCCTGAACCCGTACTAACAGCACGAGGTGAGCCAAGAAAAGAAACGTCTGATCATAGCGAGAACAGGCGCAAAGTGGAAGAGACGAAGGAAAACGGAAGTGAGAACGGGCAAGTGGTAAGGGAGCAGAGAGAGAGAGGGGGAAGAAAGGAGATATATGGTAAGAGAGAAAGAGAATAAGTGAGAATAAGTATTGGACTGGTTCATTGTTTATCGACCTCAAAAGGACGAAAGCCAATTTTGACATCGATGGAGCACAGAGAGCAAGAATGAACACAGCTAAGCACCGACGTTCTAGCGACTCTGTCAGTTCACCGCCTTATGTTATTAACATTAATGACAAACCTTGACACTTTAACGTATTCATGTGTGGAGGAAATAAACTGATATATAAACACAATTAGCTCTGTACGGCTCGGAAAATATACCAAAAATATACCAAAAGAAAGAAAAAGAAAGAGATAGAAGGGAAGAAGGAAAAGAGTTAATACAAATTTGCTGAACTTAAGTTCAAAACCGAATTAACAACAACAACAGATATAGGGAGAATAGTGAGGAGAGAACGGAGGTCACAGCAATAAATTAATATGAATAAAAAAGTGACAAAGGCGCTGTGTGGTTCCTAATAAATATCATTCAGCCAATTTGGATTAATTCTTTGAAAACAAGTGCTCCGAAACAGGGAGAAATGAGGCAAAATGGGGAGATTTTACATAATGAAAACTATACCCATTTTCAGAAGAGAAAGCATCTCTCATCCACACCAAAGTAGGTAGGAGATCTCCCCGTCCGACGGGAAGAGTTATATATATATATATAACAACTTTTCTTTCAAACGTGTTATAATGAAGGCACGTCTGTGTTTGATGTAGGAAAATATAAACAATCATTAATGAAAAATGTACAAAAGCAGTACAAAAGTCTAAATGAAGTATAACTCATCGAGATTCCTAATTTTGAGTCATGCGTTTAAATATCTACAAGTATCTACAACATACGCCTATATTGAACAAATAAAATGGAAAGAACAAATTTGAATTCCAAGAAAAATTATTCGGAGCCAATCCCTACGCTGCACTTATAACTGAAAGGGCCAGCCTTGTCACACACACCGTGTCACGTTGAACCTACCTGAGAATTAAATTAGGAAGATGTGTAGATTCTGTTTCACAGAGCTATTTGAAACTATATAATCAAAGACCCTGTAGTCATCAAACATTCCGAAAAGCTGTTTTGTCGCAACCATAAAGTCTACGGAACTTAAAATAAATTCAAATTCATAATCTCCCTATGTAGAACCCTGAACCAACACACACCAATACCACACTCTTATGCAGTTCCTTAACCTCCTCCATTCTCCCCTTACTACCTTACAAACCATCATATCATTGACTGTAATTCCACTGGCTTTAGTCACTGTTAGACCCATCCCCTCATCATACGCAACACTCTAACGCCCATCACTTCTACACAACGCACAAATAGTCCACCATGTGCTCCCTTTTACGTCTTCCCTTTGTATTTTCCCACGTAATCGTCACGTATTGTTTCACATGTATCTCCCGCTCGATTTTCCTCATTTTTTCGCGTGAGTTTTCTAGTGTTTTTCCATGTACTTTCTTTGTAATTTTCTTATACTTTTCCCATATCCCCTTTAAATCATATTCGTATTAGGGCGGTGGATTGGCAGTATTGTTAGAGCGTCAGACACCATGCTTTGCAGCATAGAGGTATGACCCTTTATGTTCTGATTTCAAATCCCACCGAGGTTAGCTTTGCCTTCATCCTTACGGAGTCGATAAAATAAAGCATCAGTAATTACCTGGTTTCGATTTAATCGACTTTACCCTCCCTTCAAATTGCAAGCCATGTGCCTAAAGTAGAAACAATTATTAGTATATCCTTTTTGTAAAATAATTTAGTATCACTCAATTATATCATCGTAGGATTTTATTGTATCATTACAATATTACTGAGCGGTGGATTGGCAGAATCGTTAGAGCACCAGAAAAAAATATTTCGCCGCGTTCGTTCGGAGTTTTTATATATTGAGTTCAAATCACTGGCTAAGTCAACTTGCTCTTCATCTTTCCGGACTCGATAAAATAGAGCACCAGATAATCAACTTTCCCCTTCCCTGAAATTGTGCCAATGTTAGAAAGAATTATTTCCATGTTATATCTGCAGACCTATATTATGGATTTCCCATGGTTGCTAAAGGTGTCTTCGCTATTTCTAGACCCCTTCATTTCATCTTTAACTTCACATCCTCAACTTCATCTTTCCTTTCCTACCATGTATCTCCGTTTACCGCTCACAACGAATAGCACTTAATCTTCAGCTCTCTTTCCATTTATTCACCCTTTCCTTTTTGCTTCATATATATATACATACATGAGACAGTAGACTGGGATATATATGTTTCTAACTTAAGTACGGTGATAAACATACACACACACACACACACACACACACACTTGTCTCTAATTTAAGAACGCCAAGACGCACACGCGCGCCAGTGCACACACACACACACACATGCTCTCATACACACGCAGTGTCATAAGGACTTTTGTGAAAGACAGAGAGAAAGAGAAGTAACGTTAAGAAAGGAGTTAGTTAAGAAGCATTTAATAAATAAATAAATAAAAGTTAGTTATCGAACTATGCAATCATTTTTCTGTTTTCTTTCTCTCTCTTCCCTAACCGCCCTCTCTCTCTCTTTGGCTCTTTCTCTCTCTCTTTCTCACCCCCTCTTTCTCTCTTATACTCTCTCTCATCATCCCTTTCTCTCTTATTTCGTCACTCTCATCCCCTCTCTATCTTTCTCTACAGAATGAAGAACAAAAAAAACAAATAAGTTGTCTCGTTTTGAAGGACTGAGTTGTGGGAGGAGAAAGGAGAGTAGTGGGAGGGAGGGTTTAATATCCCCATGGCTTCCATTATTGATTTTTATTAAAATTAGCCAGTCCTGTTCCTGAATATTAGCTTAACATGTGTGTAAAGTTTCATCAGGATCGGATTAATAGTTTAGACGCCAACTGGTTACACACAGACAGACAGAAATTGCCATTTATATAGTAGATAACGTCTACCCTTTCATTATAATTTATTTTGGTTTGAATTTTCTCCATGAGCTGAAATATTTTAATATATCTATTACCATCAATTAATATCAGAAGGTTTCTTTAAATTAGAAATTATAAATTTTTTTTTATTCAAGTCACGAAAACGCTATATTTTAAAACTGTTATCCCATCATCATATATAACAAATAGTTAATCGCTCTAATTTAAGCCATGTCATTAGAATGGCCCCGTCATTCTTGCTATTGTGTTGGCATGTAAACAGAACTGCATGCATATATATATATATATTTACATACACACATATACATACATACATACATACATACATACACGCACACACACACACATATATATATATATATAGTTTTAATATAGATGAGATTCTACAGGACTAGAACTGTTTCATTCTTTAGAAATCATCAGGAATCTGGCTTTCCAAAGATAAATGTTGTGGTATTTATATCTTTTCAAGTTGTAGGAGAGGGTGGGAGGTGGAATGGGTGGAGGTCATTGGTTGAAATAAAGGGGAATTCATTAAAAGCTAATTCATTTTTTCTTAAACGCCAGCCGACAAAATAGCCCCTCTACCTCCTTCCCACCCCACCCCTACCCTCCTCAGCCTGAAACACGCCACTATGGTTATGTAACTACTTCTTACCTATCTGCATTTTCTGCTTGTAGAGCTGTTTTTATGTGCCTGTGTAAATGTGTATATTTATGAGTACATGTTTCTATGTATATGTATGTGTGCATGTATATATATATATATGTATATATATATATATATATATATATATATATATATATATATATATATATGTATATATATATATATATATATATATATATATATATAGATATACTTTGGGAGGGTCGTGTTGCCAATAAGAAACACACGCACCAGTTGCTTTCACTTCAATTTATTATAATAAATTTATAAATTGAGGAATTTATAAATTTCCGGTTGGTTGGTTGGTTCCACAACCGGATGGTTGTTTATATATTGTCAAAGTTCTTTCGTCACACATTCTGTGACCTCTTCAGTGAATGGGGATTCTTTTCTTTGTTTTTGTGCCTCTCCAACTTGCTAAACAAATTCAGAAACGAAATTTATATATATATATATATATGAATGAAGTTAATATGTCCAAGGATACTAAGTACCCCTAGAAATACATAGGTTGTCTATGATTCAAGGTTGTTCAATGGTATTAATTTGACATACCAGAACTTTAATATATATATATATATATAATTAAGTTAAAAATGTACATCCACATATGTATACTGAAATACTAGTATGCATATGAATACACACACGTATACATATGTAGATGTACCGAGTTTTTCACTGGTCACTTTACTGTGAGTGTCCAGCTATTCTGTATGTAAACACACAGACAAACCGGTTTTTAGAGTCATACTGGTTTTTGAGGAAACACCTTTCCTCTATTCTCCAGAAAGCCAGACAAGGAATATTGAACTAGTTTCGATGTTGTTACATCTCATCAGCAATATTTACCTATCTTCCGGCCTCTCTAGAGAATCGTAAAAGCACATATCGTTATATGCTTTTTCTATGAAAATTAGTAGTGGGCAGACCAATTTGCATAGAGCGTGAGTACGTACCGGTTCAACGGAGACGATAAAAACAAATAACGAAACGAAATTAAATTTCGTTTCGTTTGTAACTCACTTTTGTATGACTGACGCTTAAACAATTAAGTTAAAAATGTACATCCACATATGTATACTGAAATACTAGTATGCATATGAATATACACACGTATACATATGTAGATGTACCGAGTTTTTCACTGGTCACTTTACTGTGAGTGTCCAGCTATTCTGTATGTAAACACACAGACAAACCGGTTTTTAGAGTCATACTGGTTTTTGAGGAAACACCTTTCCTCTATTCTCCAGAAAGCCAGACAAGGAATATTGAACTAGTTTTACAAATAAGCTTTGACGCAGCCTATTAAAATGCAACAATTGTTTTTGGAAGTCATCCGGATAGTGAATTGTTTATATAACTTTAATAAGTCATAGTGTTAAGGACAATTAGAAAAAGACGGAGAGAAAGAAAAAAAGAGAGAAAGAAAAAAACGTGGAAAAATATCGGAGAGAGAGAGAGATGCATGGAGAAAAAAAGAAAGAGATAAGTAAAGACAGGAGGAAAGGAAGAAAGAAGAAAAAAAGGAAGAAATAAGAAAAACAGAGGAAAGCAACAGAGAGGTGTTAGGTCAACAGACAGATAGAAAAACTCAAGAGAGAGAAATGTTATATATAGAGAGAGGGAGATTATGAAAACTTTACGTCATGTCATGTTAAGTTGAGTTAACAATTCATATGAAATGAATAATAAAAATATAAATATTAATATTCATGAATGGGACATAGATATATAATAATATGAGAAATTAAACATTGTTTAATAATGACTATATGTTTAGTTTAAACCTTGAGATCAATATACCAAAATTTTGGGTTTAATCTCCAAAATGTACACATTGCTAGAGAAGGAAACACAAATATATATATATATATATATATATACGCACGTCCTGAAAATAGAAATTATATTTACTCAAGTCAACATATAAAGCGCAGACGATTTCTCTTAATCACTGCTATACATTCGTTGTCTTATAAAAAGTTCACAGTATATATACACATAAATATATACGATTAACATTCATGACTTCGTATATATGATTACCATTCATGCATTTAACATTTCTGCAATCCAAACTGCGTGGTTATGCAACATAACGTTTACCCACACATATACATACACACACATATATACATATACACCTATATATGTATAAATAAATATCTGCGTGCGTCATCAGGCATCGCTCATGTATACATACAGACATATATACAATCATAAAAAACCTATAACACTTTTATATGCATGTTAATACACACATATACTTTTGTATAGAGATAATCAAATATCAATATATTACTAAGGATTATACTTTGGAAATATAATTAATATTTAGTGAGAAAATAAAAAACCATAATATGTTTCTAGTTCTATTTCTTTTTCGGCTTTTGGAATTATTGTAATGTTTTCTATTATAGTTGCTAAAGTTGTTACCATAATTAAAATTGTTATTATTTTGGTTAGTTTGCTTATTATTATTATTATTATTATTATCAATGTATTTAATTTCATTTCTATATCCAGCTCTACCTAACGCTTCGTTGTAATACTGCGCTTTTTCATCAAATATATTTTTATTAGATGAAATTCTTGAAATTCTTTCTTGAACAGAGTTCACTATAGTATTTTTAACAGATCTGGGGTGATTAGAGTTAAAATTAACATAATTCAAGTTCTCATTTAGTTTGTGAAATGGATAATGAAGACATGTGTTGAGATTTAGTGTTACGTCAAGAAAATTTACTATTTTATGGTTATTCTCTATTTCTACTTTTAGATTATGGTAATTAAAAAATTGTATAATTTGTTTTCTTTTCCTATTTAGTTCACAGCTATTATTTTGTATAAGTAAAAGCATGTCATCACGATATAAGCCTCCGGTTACACCTGGTATTTTTCTATGTAGCGAATTAATTATAAATAGGCTCACAAGGTCCGTTACCTGAGCTGAGTCTGATGATCCCATAGTTATGTCGAAATTATTATTTCTATCTGCTCTAGTCCAGAGTTGGTTATTAAATTCTATCAATGTTTTCCTTGCCGATAATATAATGTGCATTTCATTGCTAGTTAGGTCAGTATGTTTAAATGCGTAATTTAGTGCCTTATTCAGTAGATTAGGAGTGATAGATGAGTAGTAGTTAGCAATATCCAGCTGAATAAACTTATTATTATAGTTATATTTAATTTCTTTAAACCAATCGATAACCTCACTAGTCCCTTTCCATAATTTTAAGTAAGACAAATTAGGTAAGTTTTTAATTTGTTGTATTACCCTGTCTAGAATATTTTTACTAAGTTTGCCCAGGTCAGATTTAGATGGTGCAATTAATCTGACTGGTAAATCATTTTCAAAGTTTCTTTTGTGATCCTTCATATTGATCTTAGGTTTCCTAGGCATGAAGGCACATTATATTATCGGCAAGGAAAACATTGATAGAATTTAATAACCAACTCTGGACTAGAGCAGATAGAAATAATAATTTCGACATAACTATGGGATCATCAGACTCAGCTCAGGTAACGGCCCTTGTGGGCCTATTTATAATTAATTCGCTACATAGAAAAATACCAGGTGTAACCGGAGGCTTATATCGTGATGACATGCTTTTACTTATACAAAATAATAGCTGTGAACTAAATAGGAAAAGAAAACAAATTATACAATTTTTTAATTACCATAATCTAAAAGTAGAAATAGAGAATAACCATAAAATAGTAAATTTTCTTGACGTAACACTAAATCTCAACACATGTCTTCATTATCCATTTCACAAACTAAATGAGAACTTGAATTATGTTAATTTTAACTCTAATCACCCCAGATCTGTTAAAAATACTATAGTGAACTCTGTTCAAGAAAGAATTTCAAGAATTTCATCTAATAAAAATATATTTGATGAAAAAGCGGAGTATTACAACGAAGCGTTAGGTAGAGCTGGATATAGAAATGAAATTAAATACATTGATAATAATAATAATAAGCAAACTAACCAAAATAATAACAATTTTAATTATGGTAACAACTTTAGCAACTATAATAGAAAACATTATAATAATTCCAAAAGCCGAAAAAGAAATAGAACTAGAAATATAATATGGTTTGCCCCCCCTTTTTCACTAAATATTAAAACCCCTATTGCTAAACTATTCTTTGAAGCTCTTGACAAACGCTTCCCTAGAACACATAAATATTACTCAATTTTTAATAGACACACTATAAAATTAACTTACTCGTCCACCAAAAATTTAGCACAAAATATTAATAGAATTAATAATAGAAATTTAAAACCTAACCAAAATACCAATAATAACCCAAGCAATGTTCAATTGCATAACTGTAACTGTAGAAATAAATCTAACTGTCCGTTAAATAACAACTGCTTAGCTAAAAATGTAGTGTACAATTGTAATGTTAAAACTAATTTAAATTCGTTCAACTATGTTGGTTCTACCTCGACTGAATTTAAATTTCGCTTCAATAATCATAAAAATTCGTTCACAGATCCAAACAAAAAATCTTCAACTTCGCTATCTAGCCTACTATGGGACCTAAAACGAGATAATGTTAAATATTCGATGACTTGGAATATTACTTCAAAAGCTACTCCTTTTAATTCCTCTTCTGAAAATTGTGATCTTTGTATTGAAGATATATTCTTTATATTAAAGTCCAAAAATTCCCTTAATTTAAGGAACAATTTATTCAGTTGCTGCAGACATAGATTGAACTCAACGTTTAAATATAAATATAAATTTAAAATGTAGTATAATTAATTAAGTAATTTAGTTAATATATAAAACCTGTCGATAAATCATTAGATTCCTTCACCTTTTTCTTTTTAAACTTTCTTCCTAAATATAAACATAGATATAATAAACTACTTTAAAACATCTACACTTACAATATCTTAAATAAAATATACGTAGGATAAATTTCTATACTAAATATAAAGATATCTGTAGAATCCTTGGTTTTTTTAATCTTTTAAATTTTTGAATTTTGAAAGTGTTTTAAATTCTTTTTAAAATTTTTTTAAATTTTTAGATCTTTAAAATTTTTTTATTTTTATATTATATTGATATAATATTTATTTAACTTCTATTTAATTTTATTTTTATTTATTTTTATTAGTTTTGCTTTGATTCTGATAGCTTCTCATAATTCTCATAAGTCTACTCTTTCAATATCTTGATTTTCTATACTAAATATATGAAACATATTATTTTAACTTAAGATACTCTATAGTGTTTTAAAGATATTTAATGGTTTGACATTTCTAGAATTCGTTTGTCCTTTTGACTATACTGATATAGTTGTATTTCCAAAATATAATCCTTTAGTATTTTAAATTTGTATTGGTATAATTATATTTCCAAAGTATAATCCTTAGTAATATATTGATATTTGATTATCTCTATACAAAAGTATATGTGTGTATTAACATGCATATAAAAGTGTTATAGGTTTTTTATGATTGTATATATGTCTGTATGTATACATGAGCGATGCCTGATGACGCACGCAGATATTTATTTATACATATATAGGTGTATATGTATATAGTGTGTGTATGTATATGTGTGGGTAAAAGTTATGTTGCATAACCACGCAGTTTGGATTGCAGAAATATTAAATGCATGAATGGTAATCATATATACGAAGTCATGAATGTTAATCGTATATATTTATGTGTATATATACTGTGAACTTTTTATAAGACAACGAATGTATAGCAATGATTAAGAGAAATCGTCTGCGCTTTATATGTCTATATTGTTGACTTGAGTAAATATAATTTCTATTTTCAGGACGTGCGTATATATATATATATATATATATATATATATATATTTGTGTGTCTTTCTCTAGCAATGTTTACATTTTGGAGATTAAACCCACAATTTTGGTATGTTTAAACTAAACATATAGTCATTATTAAACAATGTTTAATTTCTCATATTATTATATATCTATGTCCCATTCATGAATATTAATATTTATATTTTTATTATTCATTTCATATGAATTGTTAACTCAACTTAACATGACATGACGTAAAGTTTTCATAATCTCCCTCTCTCTATATATAACATTTCTCTCTCTTGAGTTTTTCTCTCTCTCTGTTGACCTAATATCTCTCTGTTGCTTTCCTCTATTTTTCTTATTTCTTCCTTATTTTTTCTTCTTTCTTCCTTTCCTCCTGTCTTTACTTAACTCTTTCTTTTTTTCTCCATGCATCTCTCGCTCTCTCCGATATTTCTCCACGTTTTTTCTTTCTCTCCGTTTTTTCTTTCTCTCCGTCTTTTTCTAATTGTCCTTAACACTATGACTTATTAAAGTTATATAAACAATTCACTATCCGGATGACTTCCAAAAACAATTGTTGCATTTTAATAGGGTACGTCAAAGCTTATTTGTAAAACTGTTATATATTGTATTTTGTCTGATGAGGGCATACCATAATTTAATTTGGTATCCCTGAAATATGTATAATGAAATAGATATGGTTTTATAAATATAGTTTCCATTTATTAACATCGTATATATATAAATATATATATATATAAAAGTTCTGGTATGTTAAATTAATACCATTGAACAACCTTGAATCATAGACAACTTAGTATCCTTGGACATATTAACTTCATTCATATATATATATATATATATATATATATATATATATATATATATATATATATATATATATATATATATATATATATATATATATATATATATATAGTAGGTATAGGATTACCCAAGATGTAGTAGTGGTTAATTACTACGCTGGATATGGTTGACGTACGGTGAGAGGTTACCTTACGAGTTATGGAAGAATTGTTGAAGAAACTTAGTTCCTGATCCTTCTGTATTCCGGAGTGTATATTAAGAATGAATAATAATAGGTAGACATCATAAAAAGGTAATTTATTCCGTGTGCTTACAAATGTTTCTACGGTGGTACTACAGCCTAGTTATGCTATGTGCAAATTTACAAGAATTTGCAGAACTCAAATATCCAATGCTGTGACCACTTTATCCTCAGAGCAGAATGGTAAAATGTACAATGTAAATACCCTTAAGTGGGGTTGTTGGGGAAGATAGAGTAGAAAAGGAAGAGAGAAAAGTAGGGGAGAGGGAGAGAGAGAGAAAGATATGCAGGGGTTGGAGAAGTAGGAGAGAGTGGTTTGTAGATATCTTAATCAAAATGTTATGGTAGGAGTTTTATTGTACTGGTTACTTTTGGAGAGATGCGTTGATAGTTAAAGTCGGAATTATTTATTGCCCCAGAGGGCAGGTTCATAGATGTGGAGAGGTAGGTAGGCCAAAGGCGAGAGAGAGAGAGTGTAATGGACGAAGTTTATGTGGTGAGTGAACTTTGGGTTTGTAGTAGTAATCTGTGAATTGCACTGAGTTACCATTTATAGTGATAAGCAGTGTATTGTCTTGTAGTGTGGGGGAAGAGAGGGTGATTAGCTAGAAAGCGATGTTATAGTTACGGGTTCGAATGTTAAGTTATTTTATAGTGAGAGAATTTAGCTTTTAGTTTGTGGTTGCAGTATAATGATCGTTCAATTCTATCTTTAAGTAGTTTGTTTTGGGATTTTAATATGTAAAAGAGTTCAAGGTTACATAACCTGCAGTATTTCAATCCACTCCGATATGCACTTGCGCTGGAAAGTATATCCCATTTTAAAGTGAACTGTTGGTTGCGTTCACGGAGTTGCCAGGTCTTGTTGGCGAGCGTGGTCACAAAACGGTGATTAGGATGTTTGATTGAGAATCGATGACGGGACCAGCGAGATTTATATATATATATATATATGTGTATATATGAGTGTATGTGTATATGTATATATGTATATATATATATATATATATATGTATGTATATATATATATATATATATACATGTAAAGTTATATTTAAAATTGTTGGGTTACAACTAGTAAATATTTATAACTGATATAAAAGCACTCGACAAATACTTGGAGTATATTTACAATATTAAATAAATGGAAAACTATATTTATAAAACCATATTTATTTCATTATATATATTTCGGGGATATCATATTAACAATATGCTATGCCTTCATCAGACAAAATACAATATAAACAGTTTTATAGATAAATATATTCGACATACCGTAATAAACATCAACTTCATTTGAAGAGGTTCACTCTAGCAGTGAAAATACAGAGAGAAAGAAAGAGAGAGAGAAAAGAGGGAAATAAGAAAGAAAGAAAGACAAAACGAAGAAAAGGAAGAAAAAGAAGAAATGCATGGGACAAAATAGAGAGATGGAAAAATAGATAAAGCGAAGAGCTTCATGTAAAGAGACCGAAAGAGATATATATATATATAGAGAGAGAGAGGAAATAGAGATAGATACATATATAAATATAGATATAGAAAAATTAGGTAGTGGGAGGTCATTTTGAGTAAGTGTATCAATGATGCATTTATTTATTTATTTATTTATTTATTTAGCTCAAGTATTAATGTAAGGGAGATATAGAGAGATATAGAGAGATATATAGAGAGAAAAATTTAAAAATAGCCAGACATATTCGAGGCGTAGAAAACCCTATGTTTTAATGTATTAGTATTTATAAAACTTACACTATATTGTAAATATCAGTATTCCTGAATGAAACAAGTATTCACAATGCGTGAAAATTCATTATCTTATGTTTAGTTTTTTAAAAATTCATATGTCTATGTGAATCCAACTGATTCACTCCGCAAATTCAAAGTTACCGGAAAACATTCTCAATGTGGTATAAACATTTGAGCGTATTATTATTCTTGCGATTACTCTACAAGATTATCTATCAAGCAGAAATAGAGAGCAGATTTCAATATACTAATCGAAAATATATATTATATTATAAGCAGAGATAACAATAATAATGATAATAAGTAAAAATATATAAAAATATAAAAATATAGAATAGAAAACTAAAAAAGAAAAAGAATATTACGAAAGAATATTACATAATAAAAATATTG
>OZ024740.1:156359632-156404632 GCA_964016885.1 Eledone cirrhosa
TCGTCAGTGGTGCTATTGTTTCCTCCCGTTACATTGTATGTATACGCCATCTTTATTTAGTCGGTTTATATATTTATTTATTTATTTGTTTGTTTGTTTATTTTATTTTGTCTTCTTTGCGCATGCGTTTGCGCGTGTGTATATTGTTTTGTTTGATGTGTGTTCGTGATTGGGTGACTGTGTAGTGGTTAATGTATTCTATCTTTACTAGTGTGTGTTTATATGTGTTTGTTGTTATTGTGCTTGTGTATGTATTTATTTATTTATTTATTTATTTATACTTCTCTTAGGTCAGTGTTGTTTGTTTGGGTGTTGTTGTTATTCCATTCATTCTTGCTGTTTAGCCTTGGCCTTCTAAGTTCTATTTCACTGGCCTCTCTGATTTGCCTATCTGCTGGGTCATTTCTATGTTTAGATATTATTCTAATTTCTATGTTGTCTATGTTACCGTCGTGTTGCAGATGTTGCAACGAAAGAACTTTGATAAACTATATATATGTGTTTGTGTCTATATTGTATCTGTATTATTTTTGACCGTTGGTCAGTCAATGGCAACATTGAGGACCGAATAAATTAGATTACCGATATAAAAGACACAGAAGCGAAAAGCGAAAACCAACCAAACAGTGAGTGTGTTCTGTTATTAATTCTGGCAATATTACACAAATATGACCCTCCCCAAGTATAACAATATATATATATATATATATATATATATATGTGTGTGTGTGTGTGTGTGTGTGTGTGTGTGTGTGTGTGTGTGTGTGTGTGTGTGTGTGTGTGTGTGTGTGTGTGTGTGTGTGTGTGTGTGTGTGTGTGTGTGTGTGCGTGTGTGTGTTTGCGTGTGTGTGTGAGTGTGTGTGTGTGTGATCTTAATGTATTGTTTGTAATTAACACCAACAAATGAAAATACGTCTTGGTAAACTTTCGTCACACAAAATTATTCATTTCTCGTGTTTTCTTCGATAATTCTCTTGCAGTTGTTCAACACCACCCCACTCACTCAATTATAAATATTAGAACTAGCCATATAGATAACTTCATAAAAATAGTTTACATTTGAAGTTTGATGCATAGAAGATACATAGGCTAGTATTTAAATCAATAGAATATTTTAATCACTGTTTAATCAGGGAGAGGAGAACAGTGAACATGATCCTTTTCAGGCGCCTTCAAGATTTGTGATTTATGAGAGAGAGCATATCTTCAATCACTTGGCGCAAAAACTTGTAACAGCGTATTCCACTAAAGGCACCAAAGGCCACGTGGTAGTGTTAAACCCCACAATTGGTTATGCTTTACCTCAAGTAGACTGGTGAAATTTAATTTCCGAATCCAAAGAACCGGAACATATGGTCTGTATAAGTATGTACACATGTAGGTTGGTTTGCATATGAACTGACTCGTGCAAAGAAAGTAATAAACCCAGGCTAGATGTGAAAAGCAAGGTCCTATTTCAAAAAGATTATTTTGTAATTTAGCAAACAATGCTAAATATATATCCACACATTGTAACACGCACACACACACATACTGTACTCGGCGTTTTGTAGGGCTTTGCTATATCTGGCGGAGGTCTGAGTACAACCTATTTCTTCGATAGAAGGATAGAGAGTGAAAGGATGGCAGCGAGAAAGAGATATAGTGGACGAATGGACCCCAGTACTTAACAGGTACATTTTTTATCGACATCAAAAGGATGAAAGGCCAAGTTGATTGGCGGTATTTGAGCTCAGAGTGCAGAGAGCCGAAACGAATACCACAAAGCATTTTATCCGACGTCCTAACGACTCTGTCAATTCGTCAACCTTACACCACACAAAATGGGATGGACATATTCGATGATATAGCCCTAGACCTCGAGAGAATAACTGAATTGACATAAAGTAATTTAACAATTTAAAAAAAATATCAATAATAAATCTGGTTCGTATGTCATACCTATTTATATGTTTTCCACATATTTCTAAAAATTCCGTATGATATAACAAGCTATTAAATTAATTTGTGCAATCGCTAACATTCGAGGTGGTTAGACAGTAGTAGTTAGCAACCAAAAGGAATAAAGCATAATAACATCACAAACGTTTAGTGGCCGTCTTCCATATTAAAGCAGGGATTACCCCTGCAGGTTTCATGACAGGCCTAATGAGATAGAGAGAATGCGAGAGAAAGAGAGAGAGAGAGAAGAAGGAAAGAGAGTGTTAGAGAGAGAGAGTTGGAGAGAGTGAGAGAGAGTGAGAGAGAGAGAGAGAGTGAGAGAGAGAAAGAGTAAAAAGGAAGTTGACACTCGTACCAGAAGGATGCAAATAAAAGTATACCTCAAAAGGATTTGAGCTCAGAGTGCAGGGAATCAAAACCAATACTCCAAGGCGTTTTACTTAATACTAGTGATTCAGCCAATTTATATAATATTAGATTTTTGTTTAAATATAGATCTTTTTTCTTTTGTTATGTCGACTTTGGGCGGGCCGCGGATGATATAAATGAAATATCGAGACAACAAAAAATAGTTCACTGTCACTACATTATATTGTCAGACATGTTGGGTGTGCTAAGAAGAATTTCTTTACAATTTCTGTTCATATCAGATTTTCTACACTATGAACATAACCTATCTTAACTATAATAAAGTAAGGTCTGCGGGATTGCGTCCAGAATATGTTTTTTTACCCCGTTTGTAAAATAAGTTGGATTACTTTGAATAAATAATGAATGAATATTACATAATTTATGAGTTAAATTTCGTGGCTGTTGATTAAATATATTTTATAGCTTAATCTTTAAAATTCCCTTCTTTAAAATTATTAAATGTCAACACTTCCAGTTAGCGGCTGTTATATTAAAATATCAATATACACACTACACATGCTAGCAGAAAACCACCCGTATGGTGGTTTTTCTGCTAGTTATGCTAATGGAAACAACTAGTAATGTTTAATAGTCGGTCCATCCACCATATGCTATTTCTTCTTATGTGTTAAATGTTCCGTGGCTATGTACAAAAAGTAAATGAACTGTATATCTCGATTCAATCATAATTCAAACTTGTGAGGCATAGACAGGTCTTATTATAGAGGCATAACCTATAGGCATTTATGGAAATGGCTCATAGCTTTTAGTATGTCATAGAATACTATATATCTAAATATCTAAATTTAGCACTAGGTTAACTCTAATCGAACAGATTTCTAATCGCAGGCGTTTCAACTGTGAAGATCCTGCTTTTATCTTATATATAGATGTATCTAAGACAAGATTGTCTAATGTTTCATTAGATAAACGAATACAGTATGGTGGGAATTTAGGGAAATTTGGCTTCTATTTTTAACAAAGTCAAATGACCACACTGAGGATCGTGTAGCATAACTGGATTGTGACAGACGGACTTGAAAATGTTGATACTACATGGTGTAATACAACATATAACGAAGGCCATTGGCAGATAGAATACATAGTAGTATTCGTTCCGGCTTCCTGTGCTTTTTGTTCCAATTCCGGCCGCTGAAGTTAAATACGCCTTTCGACATCGATAAACAAAATAACAAATTAGTGCTGGGGTCAACTCCTCTTTGTCTGGAAGAAATCGACTGTGGTTAGATCTAGAGAATGATGGACTCCGTTAGGTTTGGATGTACTTTACGTACGTTAAGACAGTGCCCATAAGTCTACAATAGGAGTTGAAGGAGTAAAGCAATACTAAATATGATATACCTGAAAAGAACACGGGATGCTCATGGTTAGTATGCTGGCCAGACAGTAAGTTCTTGATATATAGAAACATCTATATCAGCACTTATGAATGGCATAACTGGATGGATCTGTTGACCACATCTCAACGTTCGACCTACAAATCGTGGAACTACTTAATCACGGATAGGCAACAATAACACAACGAACTAATAAGAGAAACGGTTGTGTCAGGTTGGTTTGGATTGAGGTGGTGATATACAACTAGCTAACTGTCCTATAGGCCGTTGTACTAGCGTTCGGTAAGCCAGAGAGCAGTGACAGCACGATTGTAGTAGTGAAGTTGTAGTTTGTTGAGAAATGAGTTTTCAACATTCAACAATTTCGTTAGGATGTTGATGTGTATCTGTGTCTGTCCACAACAATAATAATAATAATGATTTCATTTATTGGCCACAAGGGCCGACATAGAGAGGACAATACAAAAGACTGGGACAGTGGGGTTTTACAGAACAATCGAGTAAACAATATGAATAACAATAACAAAGTAACAAGAAAAATTCCCCAATAGGGGGGATGACCACCCAGGGTTCGCCCAGATACCCCACCAATCCTGAACGACACGACGCTTCGAGAGCACCCTGGAAGGGCACCCCTCTCCTCCTCAAATTTACCCACCAACAGGCGCATGACCAGAGTAGGCCCACTCACACGGGCCATTCTCTCCACATTCACTCACCTTTCAGCAAATGTACTGGGGGGTGGGGGCAGCCCTTCTCTCTCCACTCTCACCTGCCTTTCCAAGTGAAACTTGAAAAAGTTGATGAGGGATTGGCCGAAGAGAAAAGTGTCTGTCTTCAGTCCTTTCAACCTCGTCCACCATACAACCTCTTTCACTACTGCCACCAGACAGGAAAATTGCCTGCCCTTCCTGACCAAAAGAAGGCGGCGGATCGATCTTCATTATGGACTCGGCCGATAGCCGGATTCGTTCCACACGCGACAACAGCTGTTCGACATAACTCCACAAGTCAGTAATGCACGGACACTGGACGAGTGCGCGCAGAACGGTTTCGTCGCTCTGCGCACATCTCGGGCAGGTCCGTCTGACAGCACTTCCGTGCCTGTAGAGTTTATCTCGAACCGGCAGTGCCCCCCGGTAGCACTGCCAAGCGGCGGATTTCTGGAAATTATCTATCGTCCCGACTCGAAAGTCCTCCGGAACAGACTGGTTAGTTCGACTTTGTCGACTCCCAGAGCCTCTCCGAGTGCGTCGTCGCACTTGCCCACCACTAATCCTCTATAGAACTCGAGGATTAGTGAGACTGGGTGAGACTGGCTACCCTGCCCGTCACCTCGTCCCAATTCTTATCCACCTGGCGGTCTGACCCGTACCAAATCCCGAGAAACTTTACCGGTCCGTCCGTCCAGCGCCTAACGACGCTGTTGGACAGCATGAACTTGCCTCTCCAGGTGCCGAGTTGCAAGCCCACCGACTTTTCCGGGTTAAGTTTTGCTCCCGTCAACCTTTCATATTCCTCCAATAAGTTGCCGACCACCTCGATTTCTGAGGTGTCCGACACCATCACGGTGATGTCGTCCGCATAAGCCGACACAGCCTTTCCGCGTCCCGGTTCGAGCGGGATGCCCTGTAACAGCTCCAGCTTTCGCAGTAAAGGCTCGAGAGTCAATACGTACAGAAGGGAGGAGAGAGGGCACACTTGATGGACCGATCGGGAGACCTAAAACGATTCCGAGAGGTGGCCATTCATGTTGACCACCGAGCAGGTGCCGCTGTGCATTGCAGCGATCCAGCTTCTGAAGATAGGGCCGTAGCCAGCCGCCTTGAGGACAGCCTCCAGGTACCGATGGTCGACTCTATCGAATGCTTTCGATTGATCTAAATTGATCAGAGCCCCACCGAAGCCAGGTTTACACCCTACGCTCTCTATGATGTATCTCACCAGGTGGAGGTTGTCGCGTATGGACCTGGTTGGGATTGCGCAAGTTTGCGCCTCACCAACTAAATCCCCGACGACAAGCGCCAACCTCTTCACTAAAACCCTGGCCAAAATCTTAAACTCTGTGTTAAGCAGAGTTATGGGCCTGAAATTGTCTAATGTGTCTCTCTCTTGTTCTCGTCTTTCCTTATCAGTGTCACTACGCACCAGCTCACAGAACTGGGAATGCTCTCGTTCTGCTGCCAATTGCAGTAGAGGGCTTCGAGGAGATTGGAGAACAAGTCTGGCATATTTACGTAAACTCGTAGGGTAGACCATCCAAACCGAGTGACTTGCGCCTCGTGCAGCATACAAGGGCATCCTGAATCTCGGCTGAAGTAATCAGCCTTTCGCAGCGCCCAGCCTCGGCCGTCGAGAGTTGCGGCAAGCCATCGAGGTAAGGACTGAAGTCCGCCATCGCTTCTGACCCGCCACTTCCTCCGAACAACCTAGCAAAATGTTGGCGAAAGGCCTCACACATCCGCTTGGAATCGCTCAGCTCGTGTCCATCTCGGTCCGTCAAAGACCGAATCGTGGTTTTATTACCACGCTGCGTCTTATCTATGCGTCTTATCTAGGTCGACTATACAGATCTCAAACTTGTGATCTGAATAGGCGACCGTTTTAAAACGTGGACAGCTTACACTATTTCTGTCTATTTTCCTAATGAATATCCTGTCTATATACGATCTAGATGACCCTATGCGGTTAGCCCAGGTCCACACTGGCGTATTAGGGAAATCTAGTCGGTACCTGTCAGACAGTTGGAACTGGCTGATCAGGTTCTTGAGGCTTTTGCACGCCCCGCTCCTATCGGATACTCTCACACAGTCCCAGCGTGCGTCTAAGATGCCGTTCCAGTCCTCCGCTAACAGTAAAGGGCGAGACGTACCCAGAAAGACTTCCAGGCGTCTAAAGAAGTCCGGCCGTCCTGCACCAGTATGGGCGTAGACGGCCACCAGTCTAAAGGCACCAGCTTCGTTATTGTTCACGTCCAGGACCACTAACTTCCCGTCCGGGTCCCGGAAGATCGACCTTACCTCGAGATCCAGGCCTTTCCTAAACAACACTGCCACCCACCTCCCATTCCTGGTCGACTAACAGATGCAAAGATCTGATAGTCGTCGAAAATTAGGGCTAGTGCGCGCGTGTCGGAAATCCTGGTCTCGCTGACGGCAATTACATCCATTTCTAGAGACCTGAGGTCGTTGAGCAGGTGACCCTGCTTCCAGGACGATCCCAGGCCTCGAACATCTAAACTTCCTACTCTTAATACGGCCATGTTGGCAGGTTAAAAGAGAGAGAGGAAAGGTTTACTTACCTTCCGGGTTCCATAGTTGGTGGGGTTTCTTTTGGTAACCCCTTTAAAAGTCTTTAAGTGGGTTTTATGTTCGGGGTTCCCACGTCCCGAGGAAAGCTGTCTCGTATCTCTTTGTATAAATCGAGCGACACGCGAAATGTGCTCGATTTAAAAATTTTCCCCTCTTTTTGTATATTTTCACTTCGTTCCTTGTTGGCCCCCCTGACGAGCATGAAGTTTTGTATGTTTTGTTGGTGTGATTTTATTTGTTTGCGTGGCTGTGGTGGTGATTGTTTTGGTGGTGTTGTTTCGGTTGTGAGTGCGGTGTCTGTGGTTTCAGATGCTTGTGTGTGTATTTGTTCTTGCGTCTGTTTAGGTTGTTTGCGTTTGGGGGATTCTGGTGATGGAGATGGGGATGGGGATGTTGATGTTGGTGTTATTGGAGAGATGTTTGCGTGGGTGGTGTCTGCATTTTTTATTGTGGGTGATTTTGTGCTTTGTTGAGTTTTGTTTTCCTTTTTGAGTTTCCTTTTTTGTATTTTGGGGGATTTTGGTTTCCCCTCATCTTCATTACTGGTAGATAAGGGGTCTGTGTCTGTAAGTGTGTCTGTGTATGTGTTTATGTTTATATTGATGTGTGTATTTTTTTTGAGGGGGGGGGGGGGGGGAATTTGACAACTTTCCTCGTTTCCCCCATGGGTGGTCAATGTTGGTGGTGGTCTTTCTATTGGTGTCGTTGTTGGTGGTTTTGCCGGTGCTGGTGTTGGTTGTGGTCCTCGCCTCGGCGTCGGCAGCAGTGGAGCCGTTCAACCCCTTGCATCTTTCCGCAGTTGAAGACAGAAGGCTCGCAAATGGGTTATTCCCCCACAAACAAAACAATGCCGCTTTTTGGCCTCGGTCATAATATGAATGACCGTCCCATTCTGAAGGCGGATGTGGTCCGGGATTGTCTTCACATTCTCGGGCCTGATCTGGAGAAGTATCTCCAGGTCAACCCCGGACCAGTCCTTTCTGGCCGTTCTTGCCACTTCTATCGGGACGGTATCCGTCTTCTCCACAATCACACATCCCAAAAGCCACCACATGTCAAGTCCTGGTGGGATTCTGGGAATGCGGAGACGGGCCGTTATTTTTCCCATGTGGGAGGGGTACATTATGACCTTGCTGGTTTTGCAAGGAGTCATAGCGTGTTTCATAGCGAGGGCTTCTGACTTGAATAGCACCGAAATGGTGCCGTACTGTCTGCCCCTCGCTATGTATTCGGTGTCATCTCTGATGCACCTCAGCGCGGCTTCGGCATCTGCTTGTGGAATTAAAGCTGCCCTTTTGATTTGTGCTGAGATTCATCTATAATGCACCGTTCTGCGCTCCACTGCCTCAATAGCTTCTACCGGGACAGTTAAGAAGGCCCAGGTTTGCTCTTGCTTGATGAGCTTCCATGCCTGGGCCAACTTTTCATCTTTGTTTGAGAGGCCCATGTTGAAGCATGGTCTCTTTTTTGCTGTTGCCGCTGCGAAAGTGTTCTTCTTGTTGTCGTTGGGGGTGTTGTTGTTGTTGTCGTTGTTCTTGTTGGTGTTGTTGTTATCACTGTCGCTGTTATCATTGTTGTCTTTGGTGCCGCCGTTGTTCTCGGTGCAATTGGTATTGTTGCTGTTGTTGTTGTCGCTATTTGTTTTCATGTTAGTGGTGTTGATATTGATGTTGCATTTGTCATTTTTTTTGTTATCTGTATTTTCGTTTTCGCAGTTACTGTCATTTTTTTTCAAAATTAGAGTTCTCAGTGTTGTTATCATTGGTGTCTTTATTCACATTGTTTGTGGTGGTGTTTGTTGTATCAATTTCTGTCAATTTTGCCGTAGCACTCCTCTCAAATTTTACGTTGTTGTCGCAAGACAGCAGACATATCGCTGAGGGGCGTGGCTCAGCCATGTTTTTTTTTTTTTTTTTCGATAATTTTTTTTAAATGTAAAAGAGTTCAAATATTTAGGCCAAAAGGCCCAAATATTATTATTTCCCCTTCACAGGGCAAAAATCCAAGGGCTTGTATGCCTTATACAACAACAACAAATTCAATAAATAAGTTTTGACAGGTAAATAAATAAACTTACGAGTGCGAGCAAAAAGACGTCCGTTCAGACTCAATAATAATAATAATAATTGTTTCTACTTTTGGCACCAGGCCAGCAATTATCCCAGTGCATTACCGGTACTTTATTTTATCGACCCCGTAAGGATGAAAGGCAAAGTTAACCTCGGCGGGATTTGAACTCAGATCATAAATAATAATAATAATAATAATAATAATAATAATAATAATAATAATAATAATAATAATAAAGAAGAAGACGCACGAGGTGGTAGAAGGTCATGAAATCGCTCCCGTAAGATTTTGATTTTTAACATATTTAAATCAATTGTGAAATAACAATTCTTAGTACAAATGTTGCATGAACCACCGAATGAGGTCCCATAAAGTTTCGGATCCATATTATATTGTTGTATCGCTCAAATATTCAATTTTGTATTATATATTTTGTATTCAAAAAAAGAAAATGGTTATAAATGGAAGAAAACACCCTCTGTCTACACTATATAGAACAGCCAAATAACAGCAATTTCACCAACACCAGAAACTTGATACACCACCTATCCCATCACACTAAATATAACAGCCAGATAACGGCAATTTCACCAGCATCATAATAATAATTACTATTATTATTGTCTCAAATTAAAAAAAAAATGTTTAATTCCAATTTTACGGGAATATGTCAACACAATATATAATAAAAATATATATTAAACATACGAACACAAACTCATAGATACTACATAGCAGTAACCACAACGCCACCGCTGCCACCACCCCACCCCATCCATCATTGCTACCACTATCCCATCGCCGCCGCCACCACTCCTTCATTGCTACCACCACTATTCCCCTGTTAACTTGAGAGAGAAAGGGGAAGGTGGCGGTATCACTAGACAAGGGAGAGGCTAGCAAAAGATATAAATAGATTGACTTAGTGACCTGGCCACCGGCCAAACGTCAACATCAACAACTATGGGACTGCTGGCTCACCCCTTCCTCACCAACAATATAAAAAGCCCCGGCACCACCACCGACATAGCCAACAACAATAACAGCCAACTACAACAAAAAGTATATTATATTATTGTAATGCAGGGCGGTGAATTGGCAGTATCGGTAGAGGGTCGGACGCCATGCTTTGCAGCAAAGAGTTACAGCCCTTTATGGTCTGAGTTCAAATCCCGCCAAGGTTAACTTTGCCTTTCATCCTTACGGGGTCGATAAAATAAAGTACCAGTAATGTACTGGATAATTGCTGGCCTTGTGCCAAAAGTAGAAACAATTATTGTAATGCACTGGGTGATTGCTGGCCTTGTGCCTGGAGTGGAGACAATTATTAATAATTTCATTCTTAAGCCACGCAATGCTCACATTAAGGAACCACTCATGATAATAACAATTTAAAAAAACAACAAAAAGAAAACCCCGTGACCAAGAAATACCGGGTTGGCGGCCGGCGGGGAATAGCCGTGTCTCTAGGGGAGAACGACCCCTCTAGTCTTGGTTGACACTCGTTCTAGAAGTGGTTGGTAACACGAAATGCTTACCCCTTGGCGGATAAGGATAAAACGCGACAAAATAAAGTAAATGTCTAATGATAAAATCTCATACCGGATCGGCCGTCACCCGGGTCAAAAAGGGCCGCGTCCCTCAGAGAGGAACCAGACTGGGGTCGAAAAATCAGCTAATGGTTCAAACCTTCCCATCACTTCGGAGCTGGAGACCTCCCATAACCGGAATACTCCTACTGTTGGCCCTCCATGCTCACCACCAAGAAATCCAAAGAAAAAGAGAGAAAAATGGTCAAGGGAAGATAATAAAGAAGTCCTTGAGGCTTTCTACACTGCCATGTACTACCCATCAAATACATCGAATACAGAATAGACATATATCAACTGGAAAAAGAAACATCCCGAAAACAGAGGCTATATTAACAGTAACAAACTAGCCAATATACGAAGAAATATTGTAAGCAAAAGTTACTAACTGATATAGAAATTGATCAGATCAAGCTATTAGCACAAAGTCAGCGAAGGGAAAATGAAACATGTGTCAGTGAAAACGATGTAAACTGTAACACTTCGAATCCCAGGGTTGGGGCGGAATCACTGGCAACAGAACAAATTAAAGAAAGGATCGAAAAAGTGGAGGGAGTGCATGCTCAGGATGAAACTCCAAATGAAAATAATGAGATCGTAAATGATAGAGAAATGAATGAGAATGAACTTGCCAACTTGAAGGATGAAATTATGATCGAATGGATGAAAATGAAAGAATCTGACATGGGGCAACGAGACACCCTCCCTAAGATCCAGAACTCCAAACAGAACCAAAAGATAATACACAAGACTAACATAATTCTCAAAAACATTATCATCACAAACAAACTAAACATTACTGATTTAAATCATCTCTATTATGCATCGGCTAAAGTCACCACTCACTTATGTGGAGTGAAGATGAAAAAACAAAGGAATTCCCACAAGAAATCTACTTGGCAAGAGAACATCAATCGCCAAATAAACCTTCTCCGATCTGACATAGAAATTTTAACAAACTATAAAGTAGGTGAACATGTTAAACAAACTAAACTTAGAAAATTGAAAAAAAAGTACAGTATAAAATCAACATGTGACATAGATATGCTGATAGAAATAATCAAGCAAAAAGTGTCGGCCAAAACTGCTCGTATAAGGCGCTTTGAAAAACGATCTAGATTCTATAAGGACAATAATATGTTCAAAAACAACCAAAGAAACTTCTACAGAAAAATTGGTAAGTCAACAATAACTGCTAAATCAATACCACCCAAGGAGGAAGTGCAAGAATTCTGGGAAAAGATCTGGGCCGAAGAAAAAGTTCATAACATACATGCCCCATGGATAGACAGACAAATGAAAGATACAGCTCACCTTGAGGAACAAACATGGGAAAATATAACAGTTGAACAGTTGCGCTTGGCTCTAAGAAGAACCAGCAAATGGAAATCCCCAGGAAAAGACAAAATACAAAACTTTTGGATAAATGCCTTCACAGAGTCTCATGAGCTGTTAGCCCAACTTTACAATGAAATAGTTAAGGAGCCAGAAAAGATGCCATCATGGCTAGTTAACGGCATTACATTCCTGCTTCCGAAGAATGATGAGACAAACAATCCCAAAAATTACAGACCGATAACTTGCTTGACCACAATGTATAAAATTTTAACATCAGTCCTAACTGAATACACATATGACCACCTGATAACAAATGACCTATTTCCCATTGAGCAGAAAGGGTGTAAACGAGGCTCATATGGCTGTAAGGATCAGCTTCTGGTTAACAAAATGATACTGGAAGATTGTCATAATAGACACAAAAATCTATCGATTGCTTGGATAGATTATAAAAAAGCATTCGATAGTTTGCGACACAGTTGGATTGAAAAATGTTTAGAGATTTTCAAAATATCCCCCGTTGTCAGGAGGTTTTTGTCATTCAGTATGAAGACATGGAAAACGACACTCCTTTTGAATAGTGAAACAAAATCACTGGAAGCTGGAGAAGTTAATATTAATTGTGGAATTTTTCAGGGTGACTCTTTATCACCGCTTTTATTCTGCATCGCACTTATACCATTAAGTAAAATGCTCAATGAAACAAAACATGGATATAAAGTCTATGACAAAACCATTAATCACTTGTTCTACATGGACGACCTGAAACCATTTGAAAAAAATGATGAACAATTGCAAGGGCTATTATCCACTGTGGAGCAGTTCAGTGATGACATTAAAATGGAGTTTGGACTAGATAAATGCGCCAAAGCAACGTTCACCAGAGGAAAGCTGCTGAAGAGTTAAGACATTAATCTTGATCGCGGGAACGTGATAAGAGAACTTGATCAAGAAAAAACTTACAAATATCTAGGTGTTTGTGAAGGAGACGGAATCAAGCACTCGACAATGAGGGAAAGGATAAGGAAGGAATGTTACCGCAGAGTAAGAGCAATCTTAAGAACGGAATTGAATGCAAGGAATAGGATCTATGCCATAAACACGCTTGCCATACCAGTAGTAACCTACAGTTACAATGTCATCAACTGGTCAAGCACAGAGATCCGTAGGCTCGATACAAAAATTCGAAAATTCTTAACCATTCACAGAATGCATCACCCTAAGGCAGATATAGAGAGAATATATCTCCCTAGGAAAGAAGGAGGACGTGGGTTAATGCAGTTAGACATTGCGTTGAAAACTGCAACAATTGGATTATCTACATATCTAAGGGAATCACATAATTGGATGATCAAACTCGTTTTGAAACACGAAAGCATCAAAAGATCATATTCCATTACAAAAGATGCACAAAGATACAGTAATGGACTACAAATTTCAGAAGTCCCATTTACTGCTGAAATGGAAAACACAGAAAAAGCAAAGCAGGTAAAAGTAACTTCAAAGAAAGAACTGCTACAGAAACTGGCTAAGAAATGGCAAGAAAAGCCTCTGTATGGAAAATACCCAGAGCGAGCTAACAATCCTGATGTTGACAAAACTTTAACCCATCAGTGGTTGGCATCCTCTGGACTGAAATCGGAGACTGAAGGACTGATTATATCGGCACAAGATCAGTGTCTGCCAACAAAAAATTACCAAGCCAACATAATAAAAAATGGGTGCAGCCCATTATGCCGTGTATGCAAAACCAACCAGAGACCATTGACCATATAATTTCAATGTGCAGTCCTATAGCTCCAACCGAATACCTAAACAGGCATGACAGAGCTGCACAATACATACATTGGATACTGTGTAAGCATTTTGACCTGCCCCATCAAAAGAATTGGTGGGAGCATCAACCACCTCCCATACTTGAAAAAGATCACATCTCAATCTTGTGGAACTTTAGCATCCAAACAGACCGAAAAATAGATGCAAATAGACCTGATATAATATTGAAGGACTTTCAAAAGAGGGTATGCCTGCTAATTGATATGTCTGTTCCAATAGACAAGAATGTATCTATAAAAACATTTTAAAAATTGAGCAAGTATAAGGACCTGGAGATGGAAATTGGAAAAATGTGGAAATTGAGAACTAAAACAATACCAATGGTTGTAGGCGCTCTGGGAATGATACCTAAGGGGTCTAATGATTACTTATCGCAAATCCCAGGAAACCCGCGTATAGGAGAAATACAAAAGATAGTACTAATGGGAACTGCCCATATACTAAGGAAGATTCTGTCAATATAAGTACATCACAAGTCTAAACACTAAAGATGCATGTGTGAATATGTATGTTCTTTCTTGAACATGGCGGACCTTGTTGTCTCTTGAGGTCACTGGTTGTGACTTGGTGATAACTCGTATGAACATAAAGCAAGATAAATGCAACTGTAATAATAATAATAATAATAATAATAATTGTTTCTACTTTGGGCACAAGGCCAGCAATTACCCAGTACATTACTGGTACTTTATTTTATCGACCCCGTAAGGCTGAAAGGCAAAGTTAACCTTGGCGGGATTTGAACTCAGAATGACAAGGGCCATAACTCTGTGCGTCAAAGCATGGCGTCCGACCCTCTACCGATACTGCCAATCCACTGCCAATAATAATAATGATTTCTTTATTAACCACAAGGGTTTACATAAAGTAGACATTAAGGACAGTACAGGACAATACAGGACGGTACAAATGGGCATTTCTGCGTGTAAAAAAAACAAAAACAGGATGTAACAAAAATATAACAATGAAAAATTCCCCAATACGGGGGAGACTTCCGAGGGTCATTCGTGGAGAAAGCCCATTAAAAGGCCACAGTGACCCTGACCACAAGGGCAAGTGCCCTCTCCCAGTTTTCCACCTTCAATTTACAGGCATATACTCAGAGTAGGCCCATTCACTCGGGCCATTCTTGCCTCTCTCACCCATCTTTCAACAAAATGCTGGGAAGAGAGCACTTCCCTCTCTACCCTGATTTTTGAAATTTGAAAAAGATAATCAGGGCATCAACGAAGAGGTAAGTGCTCGTCTTCATCCCTTTCAAACGTGTCCACCATACTATCTCTTTCGCCATGGCCACCAGACATAAAAACTGCTTGCCCTTCCCGGCTAAAGGAAGAACGCGGGGCATCCTCACGATGGACTCAGCTGATAGCTGGATCCGTCCTATACGCGACAGCAGGTGTTCGATATAAACCCACAAGTCAACAATGTTAGGACACTGAACGAGTGCGTGCAGGACGGTTTCGTTGCCCTACGCGCATCTCGGACATGCCCGGCTGACGGCACCTCCATGCATGTAGAGTTTATCCCGAAGTGGCAAGGCTCCTCGGTAGCACTGCCAGGCCAGGGATTTCTGGAAGTTGTCCATAGGCCCCGGCCCGAAAGTTTTTCCGAAGAGATTGGCTAGTTGATTTTCGTCGACGCCTAGAGTTTCCCCAAGTACGTCGTCGCTCTTCCCCTCCATTAATCCTTTATAGAACGCCAAGGTGGAGTTTCCACCGTTCACATTGCCCGATTGGTCGAGGGCTGTGAGCGCCTGAAGACATTCCAGTCTCCAAGCACTCCCTATCGGTCTTCGCTTGACCCAGGACTGCAGCTCCGTCAAGGAGAAGAGCTGGGGAAACGCGTCTAGTAAACGGCGACCACACCTGATCACCGTCGAGGAAGAGGTGGAGATGTCGTAGCCTGAGCGCGTGTCTGCGCGTCATCAGCCACAGCATTCCCAGCCCTCCACGTAGCGGGTGTTGACAGCAGATGGACCGCCTGACCATCGGAGCGCGCCCTTCCACAAAAAGCGAAAGAGCAAACACTCCAGCGCAGTAAGGTGGGGCTTAGAACAAGGTACGACGGTCAGGCGGTAGTAGATGACGGACGCGATGTACGCGTTAGCCACCTCCGCTCGACCTTTCATGGATAGCTTCCTCTCCGCCCATTTCTGGGTGAGAGAAGCCACCCTGCTCGTCACTTCGTCCCAGTTTTTGTCCGTCTGGAAGTCCGGACCGAACCAGACCCCTAGCAATTTAACCGGTCCGTCCGTCCAGCGCCCGACGACGCTGTTGGACGGCATGGACCTGTCTCTCCAGGTGCCGAGCTGCAGGCCCACTGACTTTTCCTGGTTGATCATTGCTCCTCACACCGCTTCGTATTTTCTTAGTGCAGTGCCGATCGCCTCGATGTGTTTGGCGTTCGACACCACTACGGTGACATCGTCCGCATATGCTGACACGGATCTTCCGTATCCTAGTTCGCGCGGGATCCCCCTCAACGTCTCCAGTTTGTGCAGTAATGGCTCGAGAGTCAATACGTACAAGAGGGACGAGAGGGGACATCCTTGGCGAAGCGAGCGCATGATGTTGAACGGTTCCGAAAGGTGACCATTCACTCTCACCACAGAGCAGATGTCGCTGTGCATGGCAGCGGTCCAGCCTCTGAAGACGGGCCCAAAGCCAGCCGCCCTCAGGACTGCCGCTAGTTAACGATTTTCGACCCTATCGAAAGCTTTCGACTGATCTAAATTGATCAAGGACCCACCCGTGCCAGGTTCCCTAGCCACCCTCTCCACGATGTATCGCATGAGGTGGAGGTTGTCGTGGATGGATCTGTCGGGAATGGCGCATGTCTGCGCCTCTCCTACCAGACCACCAACGACAAGCGCCAACCTCTTGCTAGCACCTTGGCCAAAATCTTGAACTCTGTGTTTAGCAGAGTTATGGGCCTGAAATTATCTGTTATCCCCCTTGTTTGGATCCTTTCTCAGCAGCGCCACCGCTCCTCGGCTCACAGAGCTGGGATTTCTCCCGTTCTGTTGCCAGTTGCAGTAGACGTCCGCCAAGAGGCCTCCGAACAAGTCTGGCATCTGTACGTAAAGTTCATAGGGCAGACCATCCAAACCAGGCGATTTACCCCTTACTGTGCAGCCAGTCATTGCCTCCCATACTTCAGCTGCTGTTTCGGCTTTTCGCAACACTCTGCCTCAGTGGCCGAGAGCCGCGGCAGTCCGTCGAGGTAGACACTAAAGTCCATCCCTCGATCCAGCCCGCCGCTGCCCTCGACCAGCTGAGCGAAGTGTCGCTGAAAAGCTTCATACATTTGCCCGGGATCGAGTAGCATGCGCCCGTCGTGGTCCACTAGAGACCGGATCGTGGCTTTGTTGCCACGACGTGCCTCCGCCACTCGGGTCCATTGAACGGCTTTCGTCCCTTCGTGTCTGAGAGCACGCATCCTAGCTCTGAAAACGCAGCCTTCGTGCTTTGCATTGAAGAATTGGTCAAGGGCCAATTTCGCCGCAAGTACGTCGGTCGCGATGCCTTTGCTAAGCGCCTCGTCTAATTTTCTAACTAGTTCTCCCTCTGCTCTATTTTTCTCTATTTATTGCTAAAACCTTACTAAACCTAATGGACTCCGTTCTAATCGCTCTTTTCAGAGCAAACCACCACTTGTTGTTGACGATGGCCCCCGTCAACGCCCGCTTAACTAGTTCGCTAATCCGGTCTCTGTTGGCCTTGCGCGCTGGTAAGGACGCGTTTAGCTTCCAGTAGCTGGGTCCTTGTCCATGAAGCCTATCTAAGTCAACCACACAGATCAGGAATTTGTGGTCTGTGTAGTAGCTTACTATCTTGAATTGTGGACAGCCTATGCTAGACCTATCTATTTCCCTACAAAATACTCTATCTAGATATGATTGGATGACGCGATGCGGTTTGTCCAAGTCCACATTGGCACATTCGGGAAATCCAATCGGTACCTGTCAGATAGTTCAAAACTCCTGAGCAGGTTGGTGAGGCTCTTGCACCCTCCTCCTCTATCCGCTAATCCCACACAGTCCCAGCGTGCATCTAAGATCCCGTTCCAGTCGCCCACTAACACTAAAGAGCGGGAAGTTCCAAGAAAGGTCTCCAGACGCCGGAAGAAATCAGGCCGCCCTGCTCCTGTCGGGGCATAGACGGCCACAAGCCTTAAAGCTTGCTCGTCTCCGCTGGCCACGTCCATCACCACCAACTTACCCTCTGGGTCCAGGAAGATGGCCCTTATGGCGAGATCCAAACCTCTCCGAAAAAGCACAGCACCCCCCCCCCCCCGATCCAGGACGGCTGGGAGATGCGTACACATCGTAGCCGCCGAAGATCGGTGCAAAGGCCCGTGCTTCGGAGATTCTGGTCTCGCTGATGGAACCACATCTATGTTTAGCGACCTAAGATCGTTCAGCAGGTGCCCCTGCTTCCAAGACGACCCCAGGCCACCTACATTTATGCTACCTATTCTGAGAGTAGCCATGTTGGCTAGGATAGGAGGAAAACAAGTGAGAGGGGAGAGAAACAACAAATTACTTGTGGCTCTTCTTTAGGAAGGGGGTGAGTAATGTTGGTGTGGTTTTGAATGTAATTTAAAAGCTTTGTTGTCTGTGTCTATGGCTGTGTATTGTGTCTGCTGTTTGGGTGTTGGTGTTTTCTGTGTTTGCTGTCGTTTTGTTGGAGGTGACGATGGGGTAGATGGTATGGGTGGTGGTGGTGGCGTTAGTGGTGGCGGTGGTGTTTGTGTTTGTGTTTGTGTTTGTGGTGGTGGTGATGGTGTAGGTGGTTGTGGGGGTGTGGCTGTTGATGGTGGTGGAGGAGGTGGGGTAGTTTTCATTTTCTTTTTTTTAAGGTTCTTTCTTTCTTTTTTGGGGGGCGTGGGGGGGGGGGGGAGTGGGGATGAGGGTACGGAGTTCTTCCTTTTTTTTGTTGGAATAGTTCTCCACTCTGCGGCCTCATCGCACTTCTTATATCAAGAAGGGGTATGCTCTCCATTGGTTCTGTGGGTGGTGGAAGAGATGGTGTTTTTGTTGTTGGGGATGGTAAATTCTCTTCTACCACTGTGTTCTATGTTTGTTTGTCTGCTCCAGTTGCGGGGCACGGCGTGATGAGAAGTGGTGGGCGCGTGCCTGTTTTGGTAATTTTGGGGCAGAATGCCTTAAGGTGCGTCTTGTCACCGCCTCCATGACACCTTGGGTGCCTACCTTCGACAGTCACAGGTAGATGGCTGCCGTCGTCCAGGTCTATTACATTGGGGATAGCCTCAATGCTTTCGTGGTCTGCTTGGTTAATTAGCTCCATCCCTGACCCTGTCCAATTTTCCTGTCTTATTCGTATGAGGTAATAATAATAATAATAATAATAATAATAATAATAATAATACTAAACAGTTCGAATAACGGTGAAATGGAGACTAGAACGTCATGTGATAGACTCTCACCCAACAGGTGCTCCCTGGCTCAGCAGCAGGGACCTGGCTGTCAACCAAGTACTGCTGGTGTCGGAGGAAGAAGAAGAAGGAAAGGGACCAGAACCAACTGGACGAAATAATTGAATAGAACTGTTATGCAATGTTACCTGAAAAGTAACCCCAAGGAGAGGGGCTATAGGAAACGGATGCATAACATCTGGAACGAGATTGGTCTATTTAAATTAGATGAACAAAAATTGGCCGGGCAGGCTCGGGTAATAAGAACTAATGGGTGGATAAGTGAGCTGGAACTGGAGGAACTGAGCAGAGAGATTAGCTTGGAGATGGAGGGTGGAGTATGCCAGGCAAACGAGCCAGTGGGAAATGAAGGTGAAGAGGTCGAGAGAACGGAGGAACCACCCGAAGCAGACAATGATCTGAATACTGAGATAAATAATACCTGGAACAGAGATACGGCCACTGAGGAGATGAATGCTGACGGGCTAGGACAAGATTTGGTTGACATCCTAAATTTAGTGGTAGATGAATTGAACAATGATAGTGGGAGACCTATGAACCTAAGATTTGTAGACAGGAAAAAGTTAAAAGAAACAACAGCTAAGGTAAACAAAGTCATCCCATACCTTGAGGCGAGGAGCCTTCACCAGTGCAACAATATCCTCAAAGCAACAGCAAATACGGTGAAGAAACTACTTGGTATAAAAGCGAGAGGAAACAACAGACAAGAAAGAGCAGAGCCTTGGTGGAAGAAACGACTGAGTGGTCAAATCAGGGAAATGAGAAATGACATTGGAAAGCTTGAGTCCCTACTGAATGGGACACTAAAAAACATAGACACTAAAAATAGACTGGAAATAAAGTACAAAACTAGTAGGAAAAAGCTAAATATTATCATAGAGGAACTGAAGCAACGCATTGTAGCAAAGAGTGCAAAAATCAGGCGATACGAGAACAGAGTCAGTCAGTATAAACAGAACCGCATGTTCGACAACAACCAGAAGATGCTGTTTGGACAGCTTGAGGGGAAAGAAAGAGGCAACGACTTGATCCCTGAGGCGGAACAAACTAAAACATTCTGTAGAGGAATTTGGGAGCAGGATGTTAGACATAATGACCAGGCAGTGTGGATTGAGACAGTACAGAAGGAGGTCGGTGAACAGGCACACCAACAAACTGATTTGAGTATCACAGTTGAAACTCTTAAGGGGCAGGCCAAAAAACTAACCAACTGGAAATCACCAGGCCCAGATGGTGTGCAGGGGTATTGGATTAAAAATATAACATCCCTCCACCCGAAACTGACAACCATGTTCAATGACTGCTTGATGTCAGGTGAGGTACCAGAGTGGTTGACAAAAGGTACCACAGTTCTGATAATGAAAGACCGAATCAAGGGTAATGATGTTACCAACTATAGACCTATCACATGTCTGTCCGTAATGTGGAAACTGTTGACGAGCATTGTGTCTGAGGAAATCTACCATCACCTCCACACAAACAACTTGTTACCGGACGAACAGAAAGGATGCCGAAAGAAGTCACGTGGTACAAAGGACCAGTTACTTATTGATAAGATGGTAATGGGGAATTGCAGGAGGAGACACACTGATCTTGCCATGGGATGGATAGACTACAGAAAGGCATTTGACATGGTGTCTCATTCTTGGATCACCAAAAGCCTGGAGATCTTCAAGGTGGCAGATAACATCAGACAGTTGTTGGGCAAAAGTATGAGGTCCTGGGAAACAGAGTTGACATCAACTGGAGAATCCTTGGGAAGCGTGAAGATCAAGAGAGGTATCTTCCAGGGAGATAGCCTGTCCCCTCTGTTGTTTGTCCTTGCCCTGATGCCCCTGACCAGTGTACTGCGAAAAGTGAGAGCAGGATACAGGTTGGGAAAGGGAGGGCTTACCATCAATCACCTCCTCTTCATGGACGATCTTAAGCTCTTCGGGAAGAGTGAGAAGGAGTTGGATGTGCTTGTTGACACTGTCCGTATTTTCAGCAGTGATATATGTATGCAGTTTGGTATTAGTAAGTGTGGAGTCATTGTGATGAGGAGGGGTAGGTTGAGCAGAAGTAACGGAATCCAGATACCAACAGGTGAGATGATAAAGGAAATTGACTCTGAGGAAGGATACAAGTATTTGGGCGTTCTGGAGGCTGATGGCATAAAGAACAAAAAAATGAAGGAATTGTTAAGAACTGAATACATTCGGAGAGTAAGGAGCATATTGAAGTCACATCTGAACAGCAGAAATGCCATAAGCGCAGTAAATTCCCGAGCTGTGTCTATTATTAGGTACAGTGCGGGAATTCTGAGATGGAATGTTGCTGAACAAAAAGAAATGGATAGGAAGACTAGGAAGCTATTGACTATCTACAACATGTTCCACAAGAGGAGTGATGTCGATAGACTCTACTTAAGGAGATCTGAGGGTGGAAGAGGTCTTATCAGCATAGAGGACTGTGTTCAGATGGAGAAAAACAACCTACACAAATACGTGACTGATAGTAAGGAGCCAATGCTCAGAACGGTACTGAAGGAGGGGACAATAGGCCAGGGGATGTCCAAGGAGGAAATAACATCAAGGAGAAAGAGCAGCCTTCAGGAAAAATCCCTTCATAGTACCTTCTTTGTGAAAACTGAATTTAGAGATCCACAGACATGGAACTGGTTGAGAAGAGGAGACCTTAAAAAGGCTACAGAAGGAATGTTAATGGCTGCGCAGGAGCAGGCCCTCAAAACGAAGTGGTTGAAACACCATATTTACAAGGAGGAGGCTAGCCCACTGTGCAGGATCTGTGGAGAGAGAGAGGAGACTGTGGCTCACATTGTATCCGAGTGTAAACACCTAGCCCAGACCCACTATAAGGGCTGGAGACATGATGTGATGGGCAGGGTGATCCACTGGCACCTGTGCAAAGTAAACAATTTACCACATTCTGAGAAATGGTATGAGCATAAGCCAGAGGCTGTGATAGAGAACGATCAGGTGAAGGTGCTGTGGGATTTTAGGATACAGACGGACAAGAAACTGGAACACAATAGACCTGACCTGGTGGTTGTGGACAAAGAAAAAAGATCGTGCCTGATTGTGGATGTGGCCTGCCCATTCGACACGAGAGTGCAAGAGAAGGAGAGGGAGAAAATTAACCGATACCAGGACTTAAAGTGGGAGGTAAAAAGGATTTGGAACTGCCATGAAGTCAAAGTGATCCCGATTGTCATAGGCGCACTGGGGACTATCTCCAAAAGTTTCCAGGGATGGTTAAAGAAAATCGGCCCCTTCACGCTTTTTGGAACGCTTCAAAAGGCATGCTTGCTGGGAACAGCAAGAACCCTCCGATACGTCCTGAATATCTGAGGCTGCAGGTAGTGGCTTGATATTCATTCCAACGGACTTTCCAGTTAACTAATATCAATGACTGAGACTCAAGGAGTAATAACAGTAATAATAATAATAATAATAAGAAGAAGAAGAACGTGCCAGTGAAGAAGGAGTGTAAGGCATGGAGCCAGGCACCGCTGTGGGGTTCCGAGGCCGCACGAAAACAGGCAAGGCGGTGCTGGACGAGTTGGCGCGCTAGCCTGTCTGAGGCCAGGTTGCACTGGATGGCATCCCAAATCCCAAATGCTCAGATGCAAGTGTCGAGGTCAGCAATAAGAGATGCGTGGCTGTAGCACGGAGCGCTACGAATTGCAATTCTATTCAAAAATATATTTTTCAGTTTCACGGTAATTTGAAAAAAAAAGAATGCTTTCATTAATAACGTTTCTACAAAGACCCTTCTGAGGAACTATATTTCGACCGTTTGTATTAGTGATCGTATTATTTTGATCATTACCCAATATTCATGACCACATATTGAAGATAGCGAGTTTTCCTTTTCTTCTGATTACCGTATGTTGAAAGTGACTCATTACTGTACCAGATCCTGCAATTCCTGCACTTAATTCATTCTCCTGTCTTCCATGACTCACATAGTGAGACTGAATTCAGAACCTTAGGATTATGAAGAAAACTTCTGAACCCGGGTATGCTACTTATACATCTATATTGCTACAAGTAAAAATATACATTGCCACAAGTAGCTTCGTTAATTTTTGATTTATTTGTTTTATTCTTAATACGTGATGTCTTGGGCATCGAAATCTGGCGGGACCCATCCCTCCCTAGCTATGAACTCAGTCAATTTCCTGGAAAGAGAAAGAGTGAGAGAGAATGACAGAGAGAATGAGAATGAGAAACGAGAGAGAGAGAGAGAAGGGAGAGAGAGCGAGAAGGGGGAGAGAGATAAGGAGAGAAAGAGAAAAAGGTAAAGTGAAATTAGTAGTAGCAGCAGCAGCAGTAGTAGTAGTAGTAGAAGAAGAAGAAGAAGAAGAAGAAGAAGAAGAAGAAGAAGAAGAAGAAGAAGAAGAAGATATGCGTGGGTATGGCTATATGATTACCAACTACGTAATTTTCACGAAAGGTCAGCTTTGCGTTCTGGATACTGGTGTCAAGCTGCATTGGTCTTTGCTCCTTTCATATACATTTGTTGCGTTGGATACTTTCATACATGGCCTGCGACCTTTGCAGACACAGATACATGGTTATATGAGGCATTCGCTGTCCTTGGATATATTCATGCATATATACATACATACACATGCACTAACCTTCCACACAGGTTCTGTCAACTTTATTTCACCCCTAAGATATTAACCAATGTTAGTAGGTCGATGAACTTTGTAAAGATTCTTCCGCTGGTTCACAAGTCCATGAAAGTCTTATGGAATTTGGCATCAGTGCCGTCAGAATGCCAAAAGCCAGAACAAAACCAAGGCTCTAACAATACTTCCAACTCCAACGCATTTAATCAATACTTTATTTATCGAGCACGAAAGGTCAAAAAACAAATTTGGCCTCGATAGGGGATGAAATCAGAGTGCAGAAAGTCGGAACAAATACAGCAATATATTTTATATGCCGTTCTAACGAATCAGTCAAATTGCCACCTTCCCCAACTATACAATACCCTTATAATAATGGTGCATTCGATCATATATTCTGGGTTGTAAAAAATAAAATAAAAGAAAAGGTGGGATATTTACATCTTTAAAATGTTGATCAAAGGACTGCATGATCAAAGCCGATCTGGGGTTTAAAAATAGGAATCACGTTCATTCTATATGGAATGGATATATACTAATAGTGGTAGTGTAGCTGTTAAATGTAGCTACATTGCCGTAAAATTGATTGTTTTACCCGTGTGAAATCTCATCGATATAATATATATATTTACTATTCACATTTGACTGCTTCCTGTATGTGTACATGTACGTGGGCGTGTGATCATCTGTATGCGTATACGTACATATGATTATTTATGTGAATATGAACACACGCACACACACACACATGTATATATATACGCAAAATATTAACGACAATAAAATAGCAACTCGAAAGGCAAGATAAATACTAGTGTAGTTATTAGATTGACGTTACGCACTTATTCGGAAAATCGCTACACGTGAACAGATGTATGTATGTATCATTAGGGTCAGGCATGCTTTCAAGCGTAGTTACTTCCCTTTACGATCTGAGTTCAAATCCCGCCGAGGTTAACTTTGCCTTTCATCCTTACGGGGTCGATAAAATGAAGTACCAGTAATGCACTGGGTATTTGCTGGCCTTGTGCCAAAAGTAGGAACAATTATCTATAAAAGGCAGATTGTTGTTGTGTGTGTGTTTGCATGTTCCATGTTTATACATTTGCACAATTTCAAACCAATTCGACTCAAAGTTTGTAAGAATGTTGTAAATGGTCTAACTTAGCTCAACGACTATTTACATTTTTCCAAATTACCCACAATTACGGAAATAATCGATAAAACTAAATACATGACGCTTTACCCCTCTAATTCAATCTGGATCCTCTCTCTACTCCCCTTAAAATCCGATAAAACTACATACATGCTGCAACTTTCTCTTATATACGCTTAAACCCCCTCCTTACAAACTTCCTTTAGGAACTCGGAAGAAAGAAGAGAGAAAGAAATGAAGGAGAGAGAGAGAGAGAGAGAGAGAGAGAGAGAGAGAGAAGAGAGTGTGTGTGTGTGTGAGAGAGAGAGAGAGAGAGAGAGAGAGAGAGAGAGAGAACATTTGTTTTTGAATGTGGAACGGTCAAACATTTATTTACTTCAATGACAACGAAGAGAACTTATTACATTTCATACCAAACAACAATTATTCAAAAGCAACAGATACATTTATTCAATAGCAACAAAATAGCGCTAAATCTTTTTTAAAACAACTCTCAACGAACGCGGAAGAAAGAAATATCAGTTTATTTACTATACACAATAATATATTCTATGAGGTCACTAAACCTGCTAGAAACAGCAGCTAACTCTCCCCCATATCTCACCCCTCCCTACTGTTTTAAATTTAGAAAACACACATTAGACAACCATGCAGAACAACTCCATCGCAGCTCTGTTGTTCGGCTGGCAATAATATACTCTATGGGTTCACTAAACCTGCTAGAAACAGCAGCTAACTCTCCCCCATATCTCACCCCTCCCTACTGTTTTAAATTTAGAAAACACACATTAGACAACCATGCAGAACAACTCCATCGCAGCTCTGTTGTTCGGCTGGCATCGTCTACGCGCGTGTTGCGCAAGTACTGTGAAACAATAAATTTCAACACTTCTTTGCACGTAGATAATATCCATAGGCGAAACTACAATTTTCACTGCTGACGCAGCTCCTGCTTCGGCAGTCCAGGTCTGCAATTCATGCACCCAGTGCCTGGCAGACAAAAGAATGCTGCCATAAAATGGGTGGTGCAACCTAACTTTGGTAACTTACTGACCCCGAGCAACGCCGGGCTTTAATGCTAGTGCATGTATATACGTATGTATGTATGTATGTATGTATGTATGTATGTATGTATGTATGTAGTATGTATGTATGTATGTATGTATGTATGTATGTATGTATGTATGTAGTATGTATGTATGTATGTATGTATGTATGTATGTGTGTATGTATGTGCATCCCACCATATCTCTATCTATCTATCTATCTATCTATCGGTTTTCCTTTGTGTGATAGCTATGGCGAAAGAGGTTGTATGGTGGACAAGGTTGAAAGGGCTGAGGTCAGACACCTTTCTCTCCGGCCAACAACTGATTCTTTTTTTCAAATACCACTTTGGAAGAAGAATCAGGATGGAGAGAGAGGTGCTGTACCGCAGCAAGTTTTATGAAAGGTGGGTGAAAGTGGCGAGAATGGCCCGAGTGAATGGGCCTTCTCTCTATATCAGCCTGTAGATTGAGGAAAAGGAGGAGGAGAGGAAAGGAGTACAAGCTCTTCGTACTCCTGGAGATGAGGGTTGCACATTTTTTCGGGGGTATGTGTTACCCATATAAACTGTCTCCCTCTATTGGGGAAAATCGACTAACTTTTAAATTCCATCTGTGATAACATTTTACACGTTTTTATTGTATGTAAACTTCCCCCTTTGTATTTGTCCCCTTCTTTTGTGCCCCTGTGGCTAATAAAGAAATATATCTATCTATCTATCTATCTATCTATCTATCTATCTATCTCTGGGATGGACACACGCGTATAACTTGCTGAGTAAGTTCTGTTTAAATTTCTATAGAAATTCTTGTCTGATAACTTTAATTTTTGTACCATTTTGTAGAGGGACTGCCAGGTCAAACTTTGATCTGGTCAGTCTCTCAAAATATTCTACGCCTTTAGGCGAAATAGTTAAAAAAAAAAAGTTTTTTCTTGTTGAAAAGTCAATATTTTTTTAAATGGCCGAAGCTTCTTCACCAAAATTCGAAGGAGGAAAGGGGAAGATGAACTTACAGCTTCCCCCTGCCACTGTCACAGTAGCAGAGGTCAAGAAGATAGGTCAGCCAGAGGAAGAATTCTCTCCACCTGTTAACCGACAACTTGACGTTACCATGGCAACAACCCAAAGAACCAACAGCAACAACAACAACAATGCGACGGTAGAAAACAACACCAATAACAATAACAATAACAACAACAAGACCAATAACGGTGACAACAACACCAATGATAACAACAACACCACCAACGACAACAACAACACAAACAAACAAAATTTCTCCTTCGCCGAGACGACAAGGAAAACCCTCGACTATCTGCCAGTAGATATAACAAAAGCGAAGGAGCTACTGGCGGATGCGAAAAAATATATAGTGTACGGGGAAAATGGTTCATTCACAATCCATTCCCCCCCGGAACTAAAAAGCCAGAGACTCCTAAACACGGTCATGTTTAGGACAATCTCGAACAAAAGTAAAAAACCAGCTCAACCATCACAGAGCGAGATAGAGCTGGTTTTAAAAGACGTCATGAAGGACATCACCTTCATTCAGAAGGATAGACTCTACGGGAGTCTATCCATTCTCATGAAGGACAGGGACACAGCAGTGAAACTGTCCATCAAACCAATCACATCCACCGCATACACCTTCTACCCTACGTACATGGGTAGAAGAACACAAAAAATAAAAATCCACACCATCCTGCCGATTATGGACATATGGTGGGTTTTGACAGGTTTTCTGGACCTGGAGGATGACATGCTGGTGTCCATGGGAAAGGCATCGGGTGACGCGTTCAGTGGAACGAGCCTCGAACTTGTAGTTCAAATGAGGCCCGAAAGGATCGCCCAGATCCCTGAACGCGTCATACTGGATGATCTAACCTTCATCAACATTACCGTTGAGGGTAGACGGCCCTCGTGTTACCTCTGCGGAACCAGAGGTCACCTGAGGGCTGTCTGTCCCCAACTTAATAAGAAAACCCCAATCCTGCCTACACCACCAACAACTGCACAACCAACACAATCACCACAACAACCACTACAAAAACAACCACCACAGCTCAAACCAAAACAAAACAATGTCCAACCCATCCCCTCCACTCAAAAAACAAAAACAATTTCCAAAACACCCGTACCGCAAACACAACCCGAAAATATACCCCTCCCCTCCAACGCGGAAGATGACCCTAGTTCGTCGTCAGACGAGGAGGAGCACTTCCACACAATCAAAAGAAAAAAAAGAAAACACACCTCAGACACACAAATGAAAAAAACCCCTCCCCAAAACATAACACTGACACCAACACAAAAGAGCTCACAACAGCAAACAAAAAACACCACACAAAAACAAAAACATGCATACACATACATAAATACAAGAAACAAAAAACTGTTAAACATTGTGTACAACAACAATCTAATAAAAACACAAGGGCCTAACTTCACCCAGGCAGGGGATTTCCCCCACCTCAAAATGATTAAGGCCCCACAGGACACCTATAAAACTTTAAAAAACAATTTTAAAGAGGACGTGGGTCCCCCCTGCGTCGGGCCCATTAACCGAGTCCTCCTAAAAAACTATCCCACCCCCTCCCCAAACACCCTCACAACTCCAAGCTCCCCAACCACACAACACACTGATGCCCCCACACTTCCACAAACCACCACCCCACCCAACAACCCATCCCCCACCCTAATGGAAATTGTGCAGCCCGATACCCGGGACGCAGAGAGGTAAGTGCCTTTTCTCTTCACCACCAACATGGCTATGCTAAGAGTAGGCTGTTTAAATGCGCGTGGCCTGGGCTCAACTTGGAAGCAAGCAATGCTTCTAAATGACCTCAGGTCACAACGTATAGATGTGATGGTTATTTGCGAGGCCCGGATCAGCAACGTGCGACAGCTGGCCCCCACCTTTGATGACTTTGAGATGCACGCATCTCTCTGTCAGCCTGGAGGTGGGGGTGGAGTTGTCGTTCTGCTGCAAAAACATCTGGGTCTCGCAACACAGATGGTACATTTGGACCCGGAGGGTCGACTAGTGGTTCTGGACCTTGGCAGTGGTAAAGGCGGAGCGTTTAGGTTGGTAGCCGCCTACGGCCCTTTCGGGTCAATGCGGCCGGACTTCTTCCATCGTCTGGAGACTTTTCTAGGGACGTCCCGCTCCTTGCTATTAGTGGGGGACTGGAATGGTATCCTAGATGCACGCTGGGACTACGTAGGGGCCTGCCCCGATAGAGAGGGGTGTAATAGCCTCAAAGGGTTAATCGGTCGATTTGACCTGGCCGATAGATATCGACTAGATTTTCCGACTGCGCCAACCTGGACTTGGGCAAATCGTAGCGGATCATCTAGGTCGTACCTAGATAGGTTCTTAGTTAGAATTAAGGATAAGGACTTTTTAAGTTGTCCAAAAATGCGCATTGTTGGCTATTCAGACCACAAATTAGTGACCTGCATGGTCAACCTTGACAGAACTCATAGACAGGGCCCCGGTTACTGGAAGCTCAACTTGTCCTTGCCGGCAAGTAGAGCCTACAGGAATCGGATTAGTACGTTAGTTAAGGAACGGTTGACTGGAGCGATCGTCAACAGCAGGTGGTGGGTATCTCTAAAGAGAGAGATTAGAGTAGTCTCGATAGAATTTAGTAAGGTTCTAGCTGCGGATAGGAATAGGAAGGAAAGGGAGCTAATAGATAGAGTAGAAGAGGCAATTAGAAGCGGCGACGTGGCCAGAGTGCTAGCGTCGAGAACGGCTTTGAGCCAGTTTTTCGACGCGAAGCACGAAGGCTGCGTTGTCCGAAGTAAAATACGTGCTCTAGGGAACGAGGGGACCAAAGCTGTTAGCTGGGCCCGCGTGACAGAGGCCAACAGTGGAACTAAATCCACCATCCGGTCTTTGCGAGACCTGGATGGACGGGCGATTCTTGAGCCTAAGCAGATGTGTGAGGCCTTTCAAAGGCACTTTGCCCGACTGTTCGGGAGGGGCGGGGAGCCGGTTGGGAACGTGGACTTCGGTCCATACCTCGACGGCCTGCCGCGCCTCTCGGACAGGGAGGCGAAGTCCTGCGAGGAGCCGATTTCGGCCGCTGAGATAGAGGACGTGCTGAGCCAATGCGGCAAACGCAAATCCCCGGGTCTCGATGGTCTTCCTTACGAATTATATCTAGCTATGCCGGACTTGTTCCCCGATCTCCTCGAGGCGGTCTACTGCAACTGGCAACAGAACGGGAGAATTCCCTGTACTGTGACCAAGGGCGTAGTCACGCTAGTGAGGAAGGACGAGAACAAGGGGGACGAAATAAGTAACTTCAGGCCCATAACTCTGCTAAATACAGAGTTACAGATTTTGGCCAAGGTGCTAGCAAAGAGGTTGGCGCTTGTCGTGGGCAACCTGGTGGGAGATGCGCAGACATGCGCTATCCCGTCCAGGTCCATCCATGACAACCTCCACCTCATGCGATACATCATAGAGAGGGTTGGGAACGAACCCGGCTTTGGTGGGGCTCTGATCAACTTGGATCAATCTAAGGCGTTCGATAGGGTCGACCATGGTTACCTGGATGCGGTGCTAGCGGCGGCAGGCTTCGGACCCGTTTTCAGGGGCTGGATCACTGCTATGCACAGCAGCCGCATCTGCTCTAGGGTCAAGGTGAACGGCTACCTCTCGGAGCCGTTCAAAATCGCGCGGTCCATCCGACAAGGGTGCCCTCTCTCCTCCCTTCTGTATGTGTTGACTCTCGAGCCACTACTGCGGAAGTTGGAGTTGTTGCAGGGCATCCCTTTGGAACCGGGATTGCGGAAAGCGGTGTCGGCCTACGCCGATGACGTGACAGTAATGGTCTCGACGGCCTCCGAAATCGAGGCGGTCGGCACCTTACTGGAGGAGTACGAAAAGTTCACAGGGGCTAAGCTGAACCGGGACAAGTCGATCGGTTTGCAACTCGGCACGTGGAGGGGCAGACCGATGCCCTCCGATAGCGTCGTCGGACGCTGGACGGAGGGCCCGGTGAAGTTGCTCGGGGTCTGGTTCGGACCGGACCTCCAGGTGGAGAAAAACTGGGCGGAGGTTACGAACAGGGTGTTTGCACTGACCCAGAAGTGGGCCAGTTGCAAACTATCCCTGAAAGGTCGGGCGGAGGTGGCGAACACCTACATAGCGTCCGTCATCTACTACCGCCTGACCGTAGTACCCTGCCCAAGGGAAACCCTCACCAAGATGGAGCGCGCGCTCTTCCAATTCCTTTGGAAGAGGCGGGCTCCTATGGTGAGGAGATCCATCTGCTGTCAACACCCTTCGAAAGGAGGGTTGGGGATGCCGTGGCTAATGATGCGTAAACACGCATTAAGGCTACGGCACCTCTACGTATTCCTCACCGGACAACCGGTGTGGGCCTCGTTTGTGAGACGAACCTTTCCCAGACTCGTCTCACTCACCGAGCTGCAATCCTGGGTCAAGCAGAGACCGAGAAAACTGGGCGCCTGGCACACTGAGTGTGCCCAGGCGCTCACCGCCCTCTGGCAGGCGGATCCGGTTATCAGTGGAGACTCCACCGCAACATTCTATAGAGGGCGGGTACGCAGCAGGTGCGACGACGCCCTCGGAGAAGCCCTAGACATGGAGGAGGACGAACTGGCCAGCCTGTTCGGTAGGACATTCAGCCCGGGACCTATGGACAACTTCCAGAAGTCCCTGGCCTGGCAGTGCTACCGAGGGGCTTTACCCGTTCGAGAAAGGCTCTACAGACACGGGCGCCCGGGTAGGGACCCCGCCAAAAAGATCTGTCCCAGATGCGTGTGCGACGAGGAAACCATTGCACACGCATTAGTACACTGCTCGGGCGTAGCCGATCTGTGGGGCTATGTCGAACAACTGCTGTCAAGGGTGGGACCGATCCGGTTGACCACCGAGTCTATTGTAATGATCAAGCCGCCTCCCCCCTTCAAAGATGAAGCAGAGGCGGTGTTTCTGTGCGTAATAGCCATGGCGAAAGAGGTTGTATGGTGGACGCGTCTGAAAGGACTGAGGTCGGGCACCTTTCTCTCTGGCCAACAACTGGTCCGTTTCTTCCGATATCATTTCGGAAGAAGGATCAGGATGGAGAGAGAGGTGCTGCACCCCAGCCGTTTCTATGAAAGATGGGTGAAAGTGGCGAGAATGGCCCGTGTGAATGGGCCTTCACTCTACATCAGACTATAGGTGAGGAAGATGAAAAACCAAGGGAGCACCCCTTCTCTGTGCTCCTGAGGAGAAGGGTTGCACACTTTTTTCGGGGGTGTGTGCGACCCCCCAAGGCGCCTCCTCTCTATTGAGGATTTTGTTAAAAATTTTATTTTTTGTTATATCTTATTTTATTTTTATATTTTGTTATTGCCTCCTCCTTATTGAGGACGCCTTTTTGTGTAAACTCCCCCCTTTGTACTTGTCCCACTTTTGATGCCCTAGTGGCAAATAAAAGAAATATATCTATCTATCTATCTAGTCTCTGATTGTTTGCTTGTCTGTAATGTAAATCAGCCAAAAGGGCATATAATGTGAAAATACTTTGAAAGAACGTTCCCCCTGAAATGGGAATACAAATGGAATAAAACAAATTTCGCGTAAATCGGACCACGAGTTCCCGAGATATGGCGTTTTTCCGGGTACCTTCATAAACAAAAGAGAGAGAAAGATATATTTCTTTATTTACCATAAAGGCATAAAAAGAAGGGACAAATACAAAGGGGGAGTTTACATAAAACCGAGTAAAAAGGGTATAAAATGAAAATAATCAAAAACAATCTCAAAAGGGAGGTGACGTGATGGGGGTTGCACCCCCCCCCCGAAAAAGTGTGCAATCCTTTGCCCGGGGAGCACATGAAGAAGGTGGTCCCCTCTCCTTCACTTCTTTACCTACAGGATGGTATACAGAGAAGGCCCATTTACACGAGCCATTCTTGCCACTATCACCCACCTTTCATAAAACTGCCTGTGGCCAAGCACCTCTCTCTCCATTCTTATCCTTCTTCCGAAGTGATATCGGAAGAAGTAGACCAGACTATGGCCAGAGAGGAAGTTGCCTGACCTCAGACCTTTCAATCGTGTCCACCAAACAACCTCTTTCAACATGGCTATTACACACAGAAAAACCGCCTTTGCTTCCTTTGTGAAGAGGGGAGGCGGCTTGATAGTTATCACGGACTCGGCAGTCAATCGAATCGGCGCCACCCGCGACAGCAGTCGTTCGGCGTAGACCCACAGATCAGCCACGCCCGGACAGTGCACCAATGCGTGCGCAACGGTTTCTTCGTGACGCACGCATCTAGGGCGGATTTTTTTCGAGGGATCCCTGCCCGGGCGCCCGTGTCTGTAGAGCTTCTCTCGAACGGGTAGACTCCCCCGGTAGCACTGCCAGGCCAGTGACTTCTGGAAGTTGTCCATTGGTCCCGGGCCGAAAGTCCTACCGAACAGGCTGGCCAGTTCGTCCTCTTCCATGTCCAGCGACTCTCCAAGGGTGTCATCGCCCCTGCTAGCCACCAGCCCTCTATAGAATGACGAGGTGGATTCTCCACCGATGGCCGGGTCCGCTTGCCAGAGAGCCCTGAGCGCCTGGGCACACTCGGTGTGCCAGTCGCCCAGTTTTCCGGATCTTTGCTTGACCCAGGACTGCAGCTCGGTGAGCGAGACGAGTCTCGGAAAGGCTCGTCTCACGAACGGAGCCCACACCGGTTGACCAGTGAGGAATACCTGTAGGTGCCGTAGCCTTAATGCGTGCCTACGCATCATCAACCACGGCATCCCCAGCCCTCCTTTCGAAGGTTGTTGGCCACAGATGGATCTTCTCACCATAGGAGGGCGCTTCTTCCAAAGAAATTGAAAGAGCATGCGTTCCATGGTGGTGAGTGTTTCCTTAGGGCAAGGCACGACAGTCAGGCGGTAGACGGTGACGGACGCTATGTAAATGTTCGCCACCTCCCCCCGACCTTTCAGGGACAGCTTACACTTGGCCCATTTCTGGGTCAGTGCAAACACCTTGCTCGTAACCTCGCCCCAGTTCTTTTCCACCTGGAGGTCCGGTCCAAACCAGACCCCAAGCAACTTCACCGGGCCCTCCGTCCAGTGTCCGACGACAACGTGGGGAGGCATTGGTCTGCCTCTCCACGTTCCGAGTTGCAGCCCGATGGATTTTTCCCGGTTCAGTTTCACTCCTGACAACCTTTCGTATTCCTCCAGTAAGGTACCGATCGCCTCGATCTCCGAGTCGGTCGATACCATTACTGTTACGTCATCGGCGTAGGCCGACACCGCTTTGCTCAATCCTGCAACAACTCCAACTTCCTCAGTAAAGGCTCGTGAGTCAATACGTACAGAAGGGAGGAGATAGGGCACCCCTGTCGAATGGATCGTGTGATTTCGAACGGCTTCGAAAGGTAGCCGTTCACCTTGATCCTAGAACAGATGTGGCTGCTATGTAAGGCAGTGATCCAGCCTCTGAAAACAGAACCGAACCCAGCCGCCGCTAGCACCGCATCCAGGTAACCATGGTCGACCCTATCGAACGCCTTAGACTGATCCAAGTTGATCAGGGCCCCACCGAAGCCGGGTTTGTTGCCAACCCTCTCTATGATGTATCGCATGAGGTGGAGGTTATCGTGAATGGACCTGGATCGGATAGCACATGTCTGCGCATCTCCCACCAGGCTACCCACGACAAGCGCCAACCTCTTTGCTAACGCCTTGGCCAAAATCTTTAACTCTGTGTTTAGCAGGGTTATGGGCCGAAAATTATTTATACTATCCTCCTTGTTCTCGTCCTTCCTCACCAGGGAGACTACGCCCTTGTCTACAGAACAAGGAATTCTCCCGTTCTGCTGCCAATTGCAGTAGACTGCATCGAGGAGTTTGGAGAAGAAGACCGGCATTGCTAAATAAAGTTCGTAAGGTATACCACCGAGACCTGGAGATTTGCGTCTGTTGCATTGGCTCAGCGCATCCCCGATCTCATCAGCCGAGATTGGTCCCTCGCAGGACTCTGCCTCTTCTCTCGAGAGACGCGGCAGGCCGTCGAGGTATGGACCGAAGTCCACGTCCCCGCCCGGACCCTCGCCTCCCCCGAACAATCGGGCAAAGTGCCTTTGAAAGGCCTCGCACATCTGCTTAGGCTCCCGGATGACCCGTCCATCCTCGTCTTGCAAAGACCGGATGGTGGATCGATTTCCACTCTTAGCTTCTGTCACGCGGGCCCAGCCAACGGCTTTGGCCCCCTCATTACCTAGAGCACGTATTTTACTTCGAATGACGCAGCCTTCGTGCTTTGCATCGAAAAACTGGCTCAAGGCCGTCCTCGATGCCAGCACTCTGGCCACATCTTCGCTCTTGATTGCCTCTTCTAATTTACCTGTTAATTCTTTCTCGTTCCTATTCCTATCGGCAGCTAACATTTTGCTATAACTTATTGATTCTGTTCTAATCTCTCTTTTGAGAGATGCCCACCATCGGTTGTTGACGATTGCACCCGTCAACCTCTCCTTAACTAATCTGCTAATCCGGTCTCTGTAAGCCTCTTTTGCCGGTAAAGACAAATTAAGTTTCCAGTAACCGGGACCCTGTCTATGTGTTCTCTCAAGGTTGACTACGCAGGTCACTAATTTGTGATCTGTATAGCCAACCGTGAGCATTTCTGGACAGCTTAATATGTCCCTATCCTTACTTCTAACTAAGAATCTATCTAAGTACGATCTGGATTGACCACTGTGGTTTGTCCAAGTCCAGGTTGGCACAGTTGGAAAATCTAGTCGATATCTATCGACCAAGTTAAAATAGTCGAGTAACCCCTTGAGGCTGTTACATCCCCCTCTATTAGGACATGCTCCTGCATAGTCCCAACGTGCATCTAGGATGTCATTCCAGTCCCCCGCTAGAAGCAGGGAACGTCGGGTCGTTCAGCTCCGAAAGAGGAGTAGACGGCGACCAGTCTCAAGGCCGCACCTCCACTACTGCCAACGTCTAGCACCAACAAACGACCTTCCGGGTCTGAGTGAACAACCTGTACGGCGAGACCCAGGTGTTTTTCCAGCAGTACGACAACTCCACCCCACCTCCAGGTTGACAGAGAGATGCGTGCACCTCAAAGTCATCTAAGGTAGGGTCAGCTGCCGCACGACGCTGATCCGAGTCTCACAGATAACCATTACATTTATACCATGTGACCTGAGGTCATTTAGAAGCTTTGCTTGCTTCCAAGTTGAGCCCAGGCCACGTGCATTCAAACATCCTACTCTTAACACATCCATGTGGGCGGCAAAGCCAAAGGAGAGTGTAGAGACCTACCTTTCTGCTTCCCGGGGTTCGGGTCGCACGACTTCCATGGGTCGGGGGTGTTGGGTGAAGGGGTGTCTTGTGGTGGTGTGGGGTCGTCAGTGTGTTGTGGGGTTGGGGTGCTTGGAGTTGTGTTGGGGAGGGGAAGGGGAGGGGGAAAGCTTTTTAGGAGGACGCGGTTTATGGGTTTGACAGAGGGTGGTCCTACGTCCTCCTTAAAATCCTTTTTTAGTTTTTGGTAGAGGTTCATTGGGATCTTTATTAATTTTAAATGTGGGTAGTTTTCTGAAGAAACAAAGTTTACCCCTTCGGTTTGTACCGAAGGGTTATTGTTTATGAGTTCATTTAATTTATTATTGTTTCTGTTGATGTAAGTATAGTGTAATGTCTTTTTTTCGGATGGTGTGAATGTTTCGAAGAGGGGAGGGGCAGGTTTGGTTTTGTTTGTTGCTGGAGGGATGTTTTGTGTTTTGTTGGATTGTGTTGACATTTGGGTAGGCGTTGTTTGGCCTTGTGTGTTTGCACATGTTTTCTTTTTTTCATTTTAATCTGTCTGAAGGACTCCGTTTCTTCCTCCGAATTCGTTGGGTTATCTTCAGTGTTGGAGAGAAGAGGTATGTTTGCTGGTAATGTTTCCGTGTTAGTTTTCTTTGTGGGGGAGATGGATGTCACTATGTTAGACTGTGTTGTGTGTTGTGGCTGCGGTGGTTGTGTTGTTTTATTGAGTGAGGGGTTGGGTGGGACTGTGTTTTGTTTTTGGGTAATGTGTTGTGTCTGTTTGTGCTGTGGTGGTGGTGTAGTTTTACTGAGGGACGGGTTGGATGGGACTGAGTTTTGTTGTTTGTTTATCTGTTGTGGTGGTGGTGGAGGTGGTGTTGGTAGCAGGGTTTTCTTCTTGTTGAGTTGGGGACAAGCCGCCTTCAGGTGCCCTCTGCCTGCACAGATATGACAGGACGGCCTTCTCCCCTCCACGCTAATGTTTATATACCCGTGGCCCTCTAATAGGATTCTGTCGGGTATTTGGGCAATGCGTTCAGGCTTCATTTGCACTACAAGTTCTATACCTGTTCCACTGAACGCATTGCCTGTGGTTTTCCCAATGGAAATCACGTTGTCATTCGCTGGATCGATGAAGCCAGCTATGAGCCAGCAGTAGTCCATATCTGGCATCATCGCATCCAGCCATATGCGCTGAGTTCTTTTACCCATATAAGATGGATAAAAGGAAAATTTGTCGAACGAATTGGCGACAAAGCATATTTTTTTGCCGCCGATTCGTTCTTCATAATAATGGCTAGGCTTCCATAGAGCTTGTCTCTTCTTATGAAAGTGGCTTCATTAAGTACTTCTCTAAGTACCGCTTTAATTTCTGCTTGTGTTGGTTGTTGTGGTTTTTTTTGAGATGCTGTTGTTGGTGCGGAAAACGACCGTCCGACTTTCAATATCTTTGGTGAGTTCTTGGGGCATTTTTACTGACAAGGCTCCATTTTCCCCTTGAGTTATGAATTGTTTGGCGTTTTTTATTCTTTGTGCCACATCTGAAATATTTTCAGGTATGTATGTTAAAGATTTTTTTGTTGTTTGTGCAAATGAGATGTTATTGGTGTTGACTTTGTCGTCTGTTTTGCTTTCTGTTATGATGTTGTTGTTTTCAAATGTTATTTTTGTGTTTGTTGTTTCTTTGTTTGTGGTATTAATATTGTCATGCAATTCTTTCATATTTTTTTGTTGTTGAAATCAATCTCCAGATTTGTGTTTTCGTCGACATTTTTCACCGCACATTCGTCTGTTTTTATTTTATTTTATCTTTCCTTCTCTATGACGTTAGTTGGGAAGGAAGGGGGGGGGGGACTAAAGTGTGAGAGCTTACAACTCTTACCGCTGTTCCCCACCACTATTTTCGTTAGCTTTGTTTAACATTTCTCCCAGACGATTGAAATTTTATGCAACAAAAATTTTAAAAACAGGTTTTTCACCCCTGGGAGGGGCGAAAATGAGCTGACCCACCGCATGAAGTTCAGACGGGGGATCAAGCTACACAATAGTATCACAATTAAAATTAAACTTACAAAATTTCCGCAATAAATTGGAACAAAACTTCTGCGCGAAGTGAATTACGTCTACGCTATCGAACAGACGACAGCTAGATCATAAAGGTTGTGACGGAGTAGATTGAAAGAGAGACATAGAGAGGGGGAGAGGAGACAGAGGAGAATAGAAGAGAGCTGGTGGTGTTGATGTGTATATATATATATGTGTGAGTGTATATATATATATATATATATATATATATATGTGTGTGTGTGTGTGTGTGTGTGTGTGTGTGTGTGTGTGTCTATGATCACAGAGACCGACATATATATACACACACATACATATATATATATATGTATACACACACACATTTATATATATATATATATATATATATATATATATATATATATATACATACACACACGTATATATATATATGGGCCTTCCAGTTTCATTTCCGATGATATACATGCCTGTGAATATTTTAATTATCTAAAAAAAATTATTTTTAAGTGAACATGATTTCAATAGCTTTTTCGATGACAGGAGACGAATTTGGAAAAGATACCATGAAGCAATTTCCGCCAATCTACCCCTACTGGAATGGTACTTCGACTCATAAAGGATGAAAAGCAAAGTCGAGAGAGCTCGAACACATATTTCTATGACATTTAACTCGTTACTCTAACAAGTCTACCATTTTGCTCTCATAATCTCAGTATAGATGGGGATAATCCACAAACTTATACCGATGCCGGAATCAAACGAATTTGTTAGTTTACACAAATGAATACATTCCAATTTAAATCTAAACTATAATAAAGTAAGAAGCGCGGGACTGCGTACGGTTTATAATTTCTTATCCCATTAGTAAAATAAATTGGATTACTTTGAATAAATAATTGTTTCTCCTTTTTGGCACAAGGCCAGCAATTACACAGTACATTACTGGTACTTTATTTTATCGACCCCGTAAGGATGAAAGGCAAAGTTAACCCCGGCGGGATTTGAACTCAGTCATAAAGGGACATAACTATTCTAGAAAGCATAGAAATATTACATAATTTATCTACTAAATTTCGTGGCTGTTCATTAAATATATTTTATTATTTATTTAAAGATTCACTTCTTTAAAATTTTCAAATGTCAACACTTCCGGTGGCGATCGCTTAAATAAACATATTAATTTTCTGTCACTAATTTTCTCCTAATGCAATTTATATATAATATCTTCTTTTTTTAAATGTATCATGGATTACGCTACTCATTACATAAGACTGTAACACAGTCTCTCTTCAATTTCTGTGTATATTGTTAATTGCGATTTTATTTGACGTATAATATCTACATGTATATATACTTGCGTATAATATCAATATACACACTACACATGTTAGCAGAAAACCACCCAAAGGGTGTTTTTTCTGCTGGTTATTATGAAGTATATCAGGGTAGATTAAAATAAAGCAGAGGTATAAAAATGTGCATATTTGGTAAGAACATGTGCTAAAACAGGATATAGTTAAATGCAGCTAAACATCAAACATGCATAATTAAAACAAAGTGTGTGAAAGAAAATACATTAGAATAAAATTTAGACTCTACATTGTTATAAAGTAACAATCAAGTGAATTAAAATAAAACAGGAATAAAGAAATGTTCAGTGAAGATAAAAACAAGTTTGAATGAATAGGTACAACATTGCATAATCTGGAATAATTATTGAAAATGTAAATAAATAATCAGTTGAATGAGAGGTTTGTTGAAAAACAAGTTATGATAAAATTAACTAGTGTAACACAAATTTAATGACACATAACAAATTGGAATTTTAGGTAGATAGTTTAATGATTAAATGAACATAATGACTGGAGAGAGAAACATTAGAATGACGAATAGAATGCTTTCAATTATTTTTCTAATGAGATATGTAGATAAACCGATGGATAATAGTTATATTTATTCCGTCAATAATTGTTTCTACTATAGACATGTAGAAGATCACGCCACCTAGCGTCGACTTTGGAGGCAGTCGATTAACTGCCCTTTGTTCTGACGTCACGTTCTGACGTCAGTAGCTGAAACAATCTCTCTTGAACGGTTGATACGTTGAAGTGAAGAGACGTGTTTCCACGCAGCGACCCAAACAACGATATCACACCATGTGGTCGCGGCATAATATGATGATTGACAATTACCCAACCTTGGAGCACTGATGTATTAACTGTATTATAATTTGCTCTAATTAAAATGTCACGTAACATAATTTTGAGGTGTGTTTCTTTCTTGTTTGATGATGTTGCCGGCCAGTATATTATATCCAATTAGACGGGATGTCAGACCGTCCCGCCTAAAGTGGTGACCTTCGACGATTAAGTATGAAAACGAACCTAATTAATTTCGCCATTCGCTTTAAAATGAAAATTGTTCGTCTAATATAAAAAAAAAAAAAAAATTTCACAATGGCTGACTGGCCCACCAACATTCCCGCAAATTGTGTTTCTTCTTCAAATGCATCCATCTGATTGGCTTAGCCCCGTCACGCGACCATATCCTTGTTTTGGAAAAGAAATGCGACGCCATCTTGTTTCATAATGACTATCTCGAATCACAGATACCACCCTTCGGACTTTCGCTGCTATTTCTTGTACTGTGACTGAATTTCTTTTGCTTACGGCAACTTTATGGATGTCGATGGAAAATTGTGCTGTTTTCCCGTCGTTTTGAACACTACTTACTTTTATTCGTCCATGTGGAAATAGATTGACGATGAGTGATCCTGGTTTTCCTGCGTTCTCAGGTGATACTAAGCTCTGGTTTGTGCAGCTCGACGCTTATTTCGCTGCGAACGAAGTGAAAACTGAGCAGAAGCTCAACTTCTTAATAAGTGGTATTCCTTCTTCACTCGCTATAACAGTGTAAGATTTGATTACGAACCCGTCGGCCAGTATTTCCTATGATTCGTTGCGGGAAGAAATTCTTCGAAGGAACAGTCGTTCTGCAGAAAGCAGATTTCGTTCATTGTTGGAGGATGAGTGTTTAGGCGACAGGTCGCCGTCCGAATTTTTGCGCCACATTAGGGACCTCAGTGAATCGCCTGAACAGGATAATTCCTTTATAAAAAAATTATTTTTCTCTCGCCTGCAAAACACCGTTCAAATTATTTTGGCAAATATAGTGGACACCAGCTCTTTGGAGCAAATTGCTGCCTCCGCGGATCGAATCGTGGAGTTTTATAAAAAGGCTACCGCCTCGGACTCGCGTATTGCTTCCTCTCATTTGAACCAGTTCGTTTCGACACGTGAGGGTGCCATGTTGAAGGCTATTGACGCTTTGACGCAGCAAGTCGCTCGATTATGCAGGGAGAATAGGCCGTATTCCCGGCGGCCTAGGAGTCGTTCGCGTTCTTTCGCGAATCCACGTCTGCGTACTACTTCGCCCGCCAGCAACCCATTATTTTGCTGGTATCATGCCACCTTCGCGGATAAGGCAAATCATTGCCGGCCTCCGTGTAATTATTCGGCCTCGGGAAATGTGGATCAGAGTCACTAAAGGCGGCAAGTGAACTCTGCGAGACAAAACGGAACCGCCATTTTTTCATAGAGGACCTCCTGTCTGGAAGAGCCTTCCTCGTAGACACAGGAGCTTCGTGTAGTATTTGGCCTGTTAATAGTATGACAGTAACTCCTCATGAGTCGTCGATTGAATTGCAAGCTGTCAACCAGTCAACAATCAGAACTTTTGGACAGATCTCACTTCCTCTTCAGTTCCGAAATCTTCGTCGGGATTTCAAATGGGTTTTCACTGTTGCTGATCTGCCATACACGATTTTGGGCGCGGACTTCCTGCACCATTTTTCTTTGACGGTGGACGTCCGTCACCAACGCCTAGTCGACGATATTACTAGTTTTTCTCTTTGTGGCAGGACGGCGGAATTTTCTACAGTTAGCCCGACATTCTTCATCGCTAACTCCGGAAACCCATATCATGGACTGTTGAAATCGTTCCCGCAACTGACTCATGAAAATTTTAGAGTCACTGATCCAGGCTACGCCACGGAGCATTTTATTACTACAACTGGCGCTCCGGTTTTTTCGCGTCCCCGCCGATTGCCAGCGGACAAACTGAAAGCAGCACGGTCCGAGTTCGATCATATGCTATAGCTCGAAATTATTCGTCCTTCCACGAGCCCGTGGGTATATCCATTACATATGGTGCCAAAATCTTCTGACGATTGGAAACCCACAGTGGATTATAGAAGATTGAACTCGATGACCGTACCGGACCGGTATCCTATCCCTCATTTGCAGGATTTTGCATCCTCGTTGCAAGGTTGCAACATTTTTTCGAAACTCGATTTGATACGAGCCTATAACCAGATTCCTGTCAACAGAGACGACATCCCGAAAACGGCTATAACTACGCCATTTGGATCTTTCGAATTTCTCACTACCCTCGAATCGTTGGATGTTATATCACCTGAATTTGTGAATTGCAGGATGAAATACCTACCTTTAACGACCGCAGACGGACGGATCCTCTGCGACGTCTCTTTGTTCCGTTGAACCATCGTCGAACTGTGTTTCTTGTTTTACACGGCATTTCACATCCTGGATCTTCTGCCACCGTAAAACTCATAACGGCTAGGTTCTTCTGGCCAAATATGAGACGTGAAATTACTGTCCGGTGCCGTTCCTGTGTTGCTTGCCAGAAATCGAAAGTTCATAGACATGTTACGACTCCTCTTGGTACTTTTAGTAACCCGGACGCCCGGTTTCGCCATATTCATATGGACATCATGGGACATTCGCCCATCAGCGGTGGTTACAATTCCTTATTGACTGTAATCGATCGTTTGTCGCGATGGCCTGAAGCCATCCCCTTGAAATATATCACTGCTGAGACCACAGCGCGTGCCCTTGTGTCTGGATGGATCGCTCGATATGGAGTACCAACGTCAATTACCACGGACCGTGGAAGGCAGTTTGAATCGAACCTCTTCCATGAAATAACGAAGATCATCGGCGCTAAACGCATCCGAACTACAGCATATCATCCTGCCTCTAATGGAATGGTGGAGCGCTTCCACCGACAACTAAAAGACGCTCTACGGACTTCTCCTGACTCTACGCGTTGGAGCGAGTACCTCCCTATTGTGTTGTTGGGGATTCGGTCAACAATAAAGGAGGACCTTGGGTTCTCCCCGGCCGAATTGTTATATGGTGCTCCTCTAGCATTACCTGGGCAAATGCTTGCCCCTGTCGATCTTGCTGAACAAGATCCGCTTTCCTACATATCCCGTATGCGTTCTTATTTTCAGGACCTGCTGCCGATGGATACGAGGGGGCAAACTGTAAAATCTGCACTCCCGAGGGATATTGCCTCGTGGACCCATGTGAGAAACGATGCCGTGAAACCACCTCTCACACAACCATACTCTGGACCCTACCGTGTATTAGCTCGTTCAGAGAAACATTTCACTGTATACATTAAGGGTTCTAGAGAGACGGTTTCGATTGATAGACTCAAACGAGCACATTTGGCACCTGAGCCACTAACGCCCCCGTCTTTTTCCTTTGCACACACACACCTTCTTCTTCGCCCCCCCCCCATCACCAAGATATAAGACTACGACCCGTTCCGGTCGGAGGGTTCATTGGCCCAAAAAACTGTGTAGCACGGTATATTTTTAAACTGCTATTGTGCGGTGCTTTAATCCTGTATTGACTATTGGAACTTCTAGAAAATTGTATTTACATTCTATTACATTTGTTTTTTTCCTTTCACGTGCTTGCATGCTTGTTTAATATGTGCTTTTGAAATTTGTTGTGTCCTTCAGGCTCGGTTGGGCTGATTGCTCCTTGGTTTGGGATTTTTGCTAGTTGCTCATCGGTTTTTCTACATACATGATTTGATGAACCGATTTTTATTTACTTTTCTAAAAATCTGATGGGAGGTCATGTAGAAGATCACGCCACCTAGCGTCGACTTTGGAGGCAGTCGATTGACTGTCCTTAGTTCTGACGTCAGTAGCTGAAACAATCTCTCTTGGACGGTGATACTTTGAAGTGAAGAAACGTGTTTCCACGCAGCGACCCAAACAGCGATATCACACCATGTGGTCGCGGCATAATATGATGATTGACAATTACCCAACCTAGGAGCACTGATGTATTAACTGTATTATAATTTGCTCTAATTAAAATGTTCACGTAACATAATTTTGAGGTATGTTTCTTTCTTGTTTGATGATGTTGCCTGCCAGTATATTATATCCAATTAGACGGGATGTCTGACCTAAAGACACAAGACCAGCAATTTTTGAGGGAGGGGAAAGTCGATTAAATCAAGCCAGTGCATTACTGATACTTCATTTTATCGAGCCCGTAAGGATGAAAGGCAAAGCTAACCTCGGCGGGATTTGAACTCAGAACGTAAAGAGCCATAACTCTATGCTGCATCGGCGCTTGATGTTTGTTTATCCATACATAATCATCGATCTCATA
>OZ024740.1:156409632-156442132 GCA_964016885.1 Eledone cirrhosa
TACCACATTTCCTTCGTTATATATATATATATATATATATATATATATATATATATATATATATATATATATATATATATATATATATATATATATATATATATATATATATATATATATATATATATATATTCTGTTATACATTTATATCATTAGATATTTATGTATGTATATATATGTCATTCACCATTTTGTAATGATTAAATGCTCGGATTTATTCTTTTAATTTTTTCTTTGGGCTATTTTGGAAGGCAAAGACACATGTTCGAGATTATCTCAAACATGACATCTATAAATTTCAATATAATATATATAATATTTTAAAACTCCTACTTAGTTGAGTTGTTAATATGTTGAGAGGTTACACTGCTATGTCTAGTTGGCGTGAACGCATGTATGTCATTGCAGACGATGAGCGCGTGTGTTGGCCTTTTGATAATACCATGTACTTCTCTCGTCGTCTTCAGTTTTGTATGTTAGCCGTTGTAAGTTTATATAGATCGATTCCCTCACTGAACATCCATATCGATTATCTAACTGCACCGATATTTGGTGAAATGTATTCATGATTTGTGAAGGATACATATGGGGGAAATATATATGATTTTTATCAGGTATCTATATTTTAAATTTTAATATGATACTGTAATGAACTATGTATTCTTACATTCTATACACATTGTCTCTTGTTAAAGTTTGATATATCCTATTATACATGTATATCATTGGATTTTTATGTATGTATATATGTCAATCACTATTTTGTAATGATTAAATGCTCGGATTTATTCTTTGAACTTTTTCTTTGAGCTTATTTTGGGAGATAAGACACATTATAGATGTCATGTTTGAGATTATAATACACACACACACACACACACACACACACACACACACACACACACACACACACACACACACACACACACACACACACACACACACACATATGTATATCGTCACCTAGGCATCACTTGCTAAAGGACAAGTATTTGGGATCTTTCAAATATAAAGGAATAAATGCAAAAATAAAATAAAATGAAATAAATAATGGAATTCTTGAGTGGAGTGACGTTCATTATAGGCGGTGGATTGGCAGTATTGGTAGAGGGTCGGACGCCATGCTTTGTAGCACAGTTACGTCCCTTTATGGTCTGAGTTCAAATCCCGCCGAGGTTAACTTTGCCTTTCATCCTTACGGGGTCGATAAAATAAAGTACCAGTAATACACTGGGATAATTCTGGCCTTGTGCCAAAAGTAGAAACAATTATAATATTGCATAGATGAGTATGAGAATGAAAGGTGGACGTTGTGATCCCTCGGGTCGAGATCAATAAGGAAACCATACCAGTTTTAAGAATGAATGTTTGAATTAAGTGTTTAGAAATGGGTATTTTGGTTGAGAGTTATATGGGTTGTTATGAATGTTAATATTTGTTTGTGTATTGTATCACAGAGAGTAACCGAAGAAGGAATGTTGTGGAAAATATCATCATACGACTTTATAATGTTTATAATATATAATTTATTTACAAACCAATTACAAAGGTTTAGCGGGCACGCCAAGAGAAATGAATAGACAAATTAAGAGTTTAAGGAGTTACGGTCAACTTGCTGAGGCGTTAGCCAGACCCGTAGTGATATTTGTTGCTACATATTGTCTATGCTTGAGGAACGAAATCAAGAGATGTTTACCTTGGTGGTGTCGACCTGCAAGAGAGAGATTTTTGAAGCGAAGCGGGGAATATTTCCCTTTCGGCGGAAGTTGAAATACATTTCCCTACGCTGATAGCGATTGGCTGAACCGAGCCAAACAACGTATGGAGAATGTATTCAAGAACCCTCAGAATATTGGTCACTACAAGTAAAAGTGTTAGTGAAGTATTATTCTCCAAAAATCCTCGATGCTTGTAAACGATGTGACCACTCAATCTTGAGACAGCAAATTGAAAGGTTGTCGAGGAATACATTTGGTCTAAATAAAAGCAAAGAAAATATACAAAGCAAAACACCACTGCCCACATAAAAAAAACGTTACTTTTAATTGTGAATTATGAGTCTAAAGAAATTGAACTGATAGGTCATGATCAGAAAACCTCTCATGAAATTAGCTGGATAGCATACTGGATGTGATGGTAACTTTAGCTGTAGGGGGCAATTTTCCTTTTATCTTTCGTCATTCTGTTTCTTGCATTCATCAGACAAAATGCGTTACTGTATTTAGTTACGGCATTTTACGTTTTAACTCAAAACTCATAATTAAATACTGCAAAGCATTTTGTCCGACGATCTACCGATACTGCTAATCCACCGTCTTAAAAGTTATTACAATACTATCAACAATTACATTATTAGTAAATGCTTATATTTTGAGAAAATTATTTTGAAATATTGAACATGTAAGAGTAATGAAGGATCAATTTCTTCAATTATATCGATCTCTCTAAATTTGTCAACTAATGTTTGTGAAATCAAACCAATTAAAGATGATGTACCTCTCAAAGGCAATAACAATTGCCCTGGATATGATGATCACATGTTCAATGCTGCTAAAAACCTGGGCAATATTGTTTAGTCTGAAAATTGTAAATTAAATTTGAAATCCATACCAAAATAAATGTAAAATAATATGATCTAGTAAATTGGCCGAAGGAATTATCAGTGGCGCAAACTGATCCCATGACTGAATAAACCGCACCCTATTATTAAACAGTATAAGTTTTACAAATGATGCATTGCTGTTGAACAGCAACAACAAAAACCGAAGATCGTGTCTTCCTCTACCATTGTTCCTGAACAACAGCAAAAACCCAAAACCAAAAAAACCAACGACCGTAGCTTCTGCTACTACCCCAGTTGAAGGACTTCATCAACAATAGCAACCCATGTCTTCCTCCCCCGTTACTTTTCAACAACAACAACCGACGACTGTGTCTTCCTCTACCATGCCTGTTGAAGAAGAAGAACAACAAAAATCGACCTCAATACGGAATTTGAGAAAATACGGCAAATGATTTCCGCTTTAAGCCGAGATATAGCGGGAATCAAATCAAGCGTTCGGATATTTTTTAACAAGGCGCTCCGCGATCTTACCGGAGTGCCTTGTTAAAAAAATATCCGCGTACCTCTTGCCGTACCTAGACGCATTGAGAATGCCACTGAATCTGTAAACCACGAAGTGATTGCCATTGGTGTACCAGAAGACATAGTTGATCTTCAGACATTTGCTGCCAGTTCATTCAAAGACTTGCGCTGTGCTCCACCGAAGGGTGCTCTACGCCTTGGCCGACCAGGTCCGAAACCCAGACTAATTAGACTGTCTTTTTCGAACTCAACTGAGGCACGTTCATATCTTTTGGCCTCTGATAAAGCTAGCCGTGAAAGTCGGATTGCGTTCCAAACACGCCCTGGTCTTCCATCTGATGTACGCCCAAAGCTGCGTGCTGCAACTTCCTTAAACCGCAACTCGACAGAACATGAAAGCTTCAGCCTGCGTGGTTATGGGCAGATATGGAAGTTTATTAAGGCTGGTGAAACATGGAAAAGAGATACCAGCTGGTCTGAAAACACTGTACCCACAACAACTGAAAATAAAAAAACTGAAAAAACTCTGGGAAACTAATTCAGAACAACCAGTCATCCCCTGCACATAATCATAGACTGGAATCAAGGTACACATTGTTGTCCTTGAATGCACGTAGTCTATGCAATAAAATACATCTTTTTGACTCCTACGTCAAAAGTATTGACCCTGACTTCATTACTGTCACAGAAACATGGGCACATTCCTTACTCAGTGATGGGGTTTTCAGCATAATTGGCTACAACTTGTTTCGTAAAGACCGATTTAATCGTCGCGGTGGTGGTGTAGTGTTCTACGTTCGGTCAAATCTTTCATCAAATCCTTGTGTTGATTTGAACCAATCGCAGCAAGAGGTATGTCAACACTGCTACTTGGAGTCGTTTACCCCCCCCCCCCCCCCCAATTACCACCAGGACACACAACTTTGTAATATTCTAAGAGCTGCTGCCAGGAAAACAGCACTTATGTTTTTATCTGCATAAATCAGATATCAATAGGAAAAAGCGAAATGAATCATCCAACCATCTCAAACAGGTGACAAAAAAAGCAGTGCTTGAATTTGAGCAGCGCATAGCAACCAGCCCAGACAGTAAGGTGTTCTGGAAGTATGTTCACTCAAAGCAGAAGCCTCACTCTCCAGTTGGTCCTCTTCTCAATCCCCACACAAGCCAGGTTATTGACGACCCCAAGGAATGCGCAGAACTCATTGCTGAATGCTATGCAGGCATTTTCACTATTGAAGACCAGAGTGTACGTCTCCACCACCTCTGACATCGGATTCTATTACAACCATGGAATTTACACCTACAATGCTGCGACGCCACCTTAAAAATAAACGCAACCATACCTCTCCTGGTCTTGATGGTGTTACGTACCTGCTTCTCAAACGTGGTGGGTACTTCCTTCTGCACCAGCTATCACGCTTCTTCCAATTCTGTCTGAATAACGGTGCTACTCCAGAACAGTGGAAAACTGCCAGTGTCATTCCTCTATTCAAAAAGTGTGACCGCACATCACCTGTGAACTATCGTCCAGTCAGTCTTACTAGCTGCATTGCCAAACTGATGGAATCCTGTGTCAGAGAAACGCGTTGGAACTTCTGGAACTCTCGCAGTCTTATCCGGCCCTCGCAATTTGGATTTATCCCTAACTCCAGCTGCTGTGATCAACTTATCAAGTTTCTTGAAGACATCACCCGGATCACTGATGGCGGCTCATGGGTGGATGTTGTTTACCTTGACTTTGCTAAAGCTTTCAATTCTGTGCCACACAAAAGACTTAAGGCAAAACTCTCTGCAATGGGTGTGAAGGATGATCTTTTTAACTGGTTGAAGTCCTTCATTCTCAGTCGAAGAGAGGTAGTCACGGTCCTAGGACAGCATTTCTCACCATATGAGATGTCATCTGGTGTACCACAGGGATCTGTTCTTGGGCCCCTTTTGTTTGTGGCATATATTAATGACATAGATGCCAACATAAAGAATGCCACAGTACTGAAATATACAGATGACATGAAGCTGTACCTTGAGATAAAAAGGACAGATCCTGAACACTATAGATCTTGCGTGCAATCTGACCTGAACACAATGCAACAATGGATCACGGACCAACTCAAGCTGGCTGTGGACAAGTGTACCACCATGTATTTTTGGAGAAAAAACCCAACGTCCACATAATCCCTCCACAACACTAATATCAAGAAGTCTTCTTGTGAACGTGACCTGGGCATTACTGTCAGCAGAGATTTGCGTTTGACGAAGCACGTCTCTAAAATTGTCAAGAAGGCCGAGGGTGTCTTCGCATCACTCAGCAAGACCTTTGTCAGACGCTCTCCAGCTATCTATTTAAAGCTATATATAGCTATGGTGCGGCCACCCTTAGAATTTGCATCACCAGTCTGGAACCCCTATCTTGCTCAGAACATTGACCGCCTGGAAACTGTTCAGAGACGTGCAACCAAGTGAATACTCTCCATCAGACACCTACCATACGCTGAATCCATGGATAAGGATAATATTTACGATAGCTATAACTATGGCAAAGGAAGAGAAACTTAAGCTGATAAAGATATATTTGAAGTAGTTCACGACACAAGACAGGTTAATTTGTTTGTTATGGAAAGTGGTACTGTAAAACGTTAAGCATAACGTTAAGAAAGTTCTATGAAATCATTGGCTGATCTGAAGAAGAAAAAAAAAAGAAAAGCAAATTTTAGTTAAAAAAATGCATTTATTCTTTTTCAGCATTTATTCTTTTGTTCATAATTTTTCATTTACTGTGCATCTACAGATCAACGGCACTCTTCCTATTTCCTCTTTCCCATGCATCCCCCCACTCAGTGTCCTGTTACCCCATTCTTTCTCCTATCTCTCTCTTTCTTTCTTGCTCATTCTCTCGAAAGGATTTCAAACTTTGATGCTGTGCAAGAACTTTTTACTTTAGAGTGTATAATGTAAAAGTCCCTTTATTTCTACATTTATTCTTTTTTCTTGCCTAAGAGCAGGCTTTACCAACTAGGGGTACTCGCATTCCCTGGGGGTGCGAGGTAGCATTTCAGAGGGTGCGAGATAACATTTCAGTATTTTGTTTTTATTAATAGTATCATTGTAATATTTATTCTTGGATTTAATGGTATTATTGTCGGTATGATGGGTTCTCTGTTTTTACTCCAATCAACCTTATCCATATTTTTATGGCTTTTTTTTCAGTGTATAATTCTTAACCTTTTAATAATAATTTAAATTTAATCATATTAACCCTTAATCATGTAAAAAAAAAAAAAAAGGAAATGGAATGATTTCCATGTGCGTTTTATTTTCACAAATCGTGTTCTTGAAAGGCAAGTTTACAGCAAGACTTTGGAAAAGTATTGGTGTTTGGCAATGAATGTTTCCAAGACTGTGAAAAAGCACTAGCTGTGCTCATTCTATTTGCGACGACATACGTATGTGAGTCTGGATATAGTATTATTTTGTTAATAAAGACAAAATCTAGAAATCGCTTGAATGCAGAGGCAGACATACGGATTGCTATCAGCAACAAGGTGCCACGTTTTGAAAAACCTAGAAACAGGAACAAAAGTGTCATTAAATTTAAATTCACTTACGAACGTTAATTTTTAAACATTTTATTTTGTAAATTTCATACATGAATGATAATTTAATTCTTTTTAAGGAGTTATTCAAGGAGTTATTCAAATTTTAATTTGTTATAATATTTTTTCTTTTCCACATGTTTCATTTTGTTTACATATTATTTTTAAAAAAAATAGATTATATAAATCTGTTGCTCAAATTTAGTATTAATTCGTCTTCTTTATACTAAAATAAATTATTACTTTTTTTAAGGGGTGCAAGAACATATTAAAAAGGTTTTAGGAGTGCGGGCATGCAAAAGGTTGGGAAACACTGCCTTTAAGTATGTTTGTGACAAAGTGCAGCAAAATTTACATGTAATAATATTTTCCTTTTTATCGGAATTCCAAGGTTCATCCATTAGTGAGATCATTTCATCATTGTCTTCAAATTTAAAAATATTATACATGAAATGTTTGCCAGAAAGTGTATATATCAGAACTTCCGTTACAGTTTTGGGATGGGGGTGGGGGTGAGGGGCTTCAATATACATACTGTACATGTTTATTATTATTATTAGCTCACGATCTTTTATCACCTATGTGAGACTAAGAAAGAAATAAAAAATAACATGATCATACTAACATATTTAGAATCAATAGAAAATCAGTGTACTAAAAACCAATGTACAAGTATATAAGACCCCCAACCCCTTAGCGCCGGATTGCTTGTACACACACACACACACACACACACACACACACACACACACACACACACACACACACCACACCCACACCCACACACACACACCCACCCACACACACACACACACACATATATATATATATATATAAGAAAGGAGAGAACAAAGAACGCAGGCGGTGGTGTGTGTAATATATAACTAAATGTGTGACAGTGTGTGTTCATTCTAAAGACGACATTGAAATGTCAACTTGTTTAGTTGATTAGAACACGAATATCAGAATTTCTTTTTTCTTTTTCCTTTCTTATTTCGGTGCACACATTTCTGTGTTTCACTCTCACAGAGAGACATTTTAATTTTATCATACAAACCTTTAACAGCTCAAGGATTTTATCTAGCCATCTTGCACGGGGTCTACCCTGGATCTCCTGCCAGTTGGTTTATCCGTAAAATCTGTCCAAAGTTTCGACATTCTTACCGAATGTCCGTAGTATTAGAGCTGTGATCTCAAAATTCGGAGAAGTAGCGGCTCAACCTGGAGTGACTCTCTGATCTCTGAGTTACGCACTCTATCGATTAACGTTACTCTAAAGACACTTCGGAGGAACCCCATTTCAATCGCTTGTATTAGCGATCGTATTCTTTCAGTTATTACCCAAGACTCATGACCACGAATTGAAGATAGCAAATTTGGCTTTTACACCTACCTCACTTCTTCTGATTACCAAATACTGAATTTGACGCATTACTGTACCAGCTCCTGTAATTCTTGCACTTAATTTAATCTCCTGCCTTTCATGACTCGTGAACACGGCCCCGAGATACTTGAACTTCTCCACCTGCTTCAGTGGAACTTCACTCGGCTGGTTACGCTAGGGCATCCAACTAGATCAATTGGAGAAAGTTGCTTCTGAGAGAAACCCCGGGAAGGTGTCTTTGAGGACTCTGCCTATACAACCTTCCCTTGATTAAGTGGGCGAAGAAGAAGAAGAAGAGAAACAATAACATAGGTGTGGGTATGTCTATAATGCTTCCATTAATAAATGTTTCTACTTTTGGCACAATTACTCCAGTGCATTACTGGTACTTTATTTTATCGACTCAAAATGTAAAGAGCCATAACTCTATGCTGAAAATATGATATCTGACGATCTACCGGTACTGCCAATCCAGATTTCTAATTTGGGTACAAGGATTTGACTTGTATTTTATGTTATTGACACCGGAAGGTGAAAGCCACAGTTGACTTTGGCGGGAATTCAACTCAGAACGCAAAGGGACGTGATTAAAATCATCTTATTCGACGATCTAACGATTCTGCCAATCCGCTACCTTAGCGTTTCTATTAAGAATACAACGGAAAATATGCCCCAAACTTACATCCTCTGCTGTAAAACAAAAGCAAACTGCGAGGGAAGCAGAATCATATAAGGTCTTGCATTCCTCGTGGTCAAATTTACGTACGATTCTTAAAAACTAGAAGGCACCAAAATATGTTTATGTGCCAACTGATAAAACCGAAACATTGTCCATCGTGAGATTCTTTCATAACAACATGATGTTAGCAGCTTTAATGTCATAAAGCTGGAATTATTTTAAACGTTATTTGCTGTTTCATGTATTGCTTCTGGCCACCTCTATTATTTGTATACATAGGTTAGCTCAAAGCACTCCGGTTTTTACACTTTCTAAGAATTATTTTATTTTCATTTGTGATTTACCTTGCGGCACTTCGATTTCTGATATTTTATATAAAAGGAAATGTGTTAATAAATTAAAATATCAAAATGAAAAATAAAAAAAGAAAGAATATTATATTCAATAATAGTTTTAAAATTGATTAAAACTTTTTCTCTTCCATTTAATCATGTAATCTTTTATCAAACACATAAATTTGCGACATGGCATTTTGACAATTGAATTAGGAAGCAAGCTATTCATATGGAACGCGTATTTGTTTAAAAAATCATTTTTTACATGTATAACTTTACAAGAGAAACCCAATAGCGTTTCTAAATCCAAATATACCTTCATTTTATTCTCAATAGTTCAGTCCTTGTTGCGTCTTTGGGTCTGAGAAATTATTACAAGTCACGAAAAAAACCCATTGTATTCCGAGATATTTCGTGTTGGTTTGAAATAGATAGACTTGGTAGTTGGGCTACTTGGACTCCGCCTTAGAAGATATAGTGCTGGAGTCGACACACACACACACACATATATATATATACAGTATATTACCAAATATACATTCATACATTCATGTATACATCGTTATTTCAGAGCACCAATCCTAATTTTTAATTTTTGCTAGACCAGCAATCGCTCTGTATAATCAGTTCCTGATTATTACTGGAATTCTATAAGAATCCAGCCTCTATAATTTTCGGCAGAGGTCGGCGAGTACTAGGCTCTGACGAACACCAACAGTGTGAAACAGATCTGTCAGCTTATCTCTCTTCCTTTGCTGAAAAAAAAAGAAGTAAGTGTCACTACTTAAAAATAATAGCGCAAGGTCTTCAAAATGTTTTTAATTAAACATACGGTATATTACCAAATATACTATACATACATTCATATATATATATATATATATATATATATATATATATATATATATATATATATATATATATATATGTATGCATATATACGTACCTACATGCGTCTACAGGGAGAGATTGAGAAAGTGTGCGCGCGCGTGTGTGTGTGAGAGAGAAAGAAAGAGAGAGAGAGAGAGAGAGAGAGAGAGAGAGAACTAAATTTTTCAAGACTCAAACTGATATATAAATGTCAAATGTACAAGAACAAAAGCAATCAAAAACCTGTATCACTTTCACGAGATATCGAATGTCACGCCAGACACTGCTTTCTAATCATCACCCTACTAGACAGGCTATTTGTTACCGTATGGAATATATTTAAAATTATTATATATATTATACATATATACACACATACATATACATATATATATATATATATATATATATATATATATATATATATATATATATATATATATATATATATATATATATATATATATATATATATATAAAGAATTAGTATATCTACCAACATATGTATACAGATGCATACCTATGCTAGCAAATATATAGGTTTTGTCTTAGTAACTTTGTGGTTCAATGCAAGGGGATGCAGAACAATTATATGAAAGACGTAAAATAAGAAAATTATGAAAATCAACTTACTTACTAAAATTTCACTCCAACTAATTAGTTTCTGTAAGGGAATAAATATGGTTACCGAACGGAACCATAGAGAATCCTTACGTCATCAGGGAGTCTATTTTCAGCTAAGTTCTCAGGCAATGCATGGACACAGGGAACTTATACAAAAATAATTCAGTGGATGGAAAAAAGCGAACGGGGACTAAATTCCAGGACATTGAAAAAATCACTGCCTACTTGGTCAGTGGCAAATTCAAAAGAATCAATCATGTGACACTGAGGTTAATCAGTGAGGAGTGGGGTGCTATTAAGACAGGAGCCTGACTACTACTATGAACCATAGCAGTAATTTCGGCAAATTTTAGCTCAACAAATAATTAGGAGATAATTATATTGAATTAGTATATCTACCAACATATGTATACAGATGCATACCTATGCTAGCAAATATATAGGTTTTGTCTTAGTAACTTTGTGGTTCAATGCAAGGGGATGCAGAACAATTATATGAAAGACGTAAAATAAGAAAATTATGAAAATCAACTTACTTACTAAAATTTCACTCCAACTAATTAGTTTCTGTAAGGGAATAAATATGGTTACCGAACGGAACCATAGAGAATCCTTACGTCATCAGGGAGTCTATTCTCAGCTAAGTTCCCAGGCAATGCGTTCTTAATAAATAGTATCAACTATTACTTCATTAACTTCACTGTATTTAGGCAGGCAGTGTTGTATTATATATATTTTTTATTACTGTGTTTGTGACGACAGCAAAATAAATTAGTTACATGTAAGGTATGAAATCTGGCCGCAGGCATGACAAGTTTGTAGCATAATCCATCGAAATGTGAGCGAGAAAAGAATTGTGACATTCTTTTCTCGCTCAAATTTCGCATGGCTTGGATGCGTCTTTCGTCTTCAATGATTCGCTAGATCTTATATTCACATGTATCACTGACTTGTTTTCTCATTTTTCCACTCTTTACGTTGCCTCACCATTCTTGTTTGTTTACATGTCTCTCTTTCTCCACCCAATTCTTTTTATCCCAATAACTTATTTTAGTTATTGTTCGTGCTGGCTTGAGGTATCTGATCTTTAAAGCGAAGAAATACCTATGATGGCCAGAAGATCACTGATGATGGATAATCCTGGCTTCATGGGCTATTTTTTAATTCATATGTATCACATTCGCAACAACGCAGCACGCAATGTTTCATTCCTATATATATATATATATAATATCAATAGACACACACCCACACACATGAGTGTATCTTAGATGATTTTAATCTTAAGATTAAGTATATATGTCATACATAGAAGAACAGAATACGTAACATGTATATATATATATATATATTTATATATATATATATATATATATATATACACACACACACGCACGTGCACACTCACACACATATATATATATATACATATGTGTGTGAGTGTGTTTGAGTGTCTCTCTCTCTCTCTCTCTCTCTCTCTCTCTCTCTCTCTCTCTCTCTCTCTCTCTCTCTATATATATATATATATATATATATATATATATATATAGAGAGAGAGAGAGAGAGAGAGAGACCATATGATGGCTCTAATTTCAAAACACATAATAACAGCAGAGTACAAATAAAAATATTTCAAAGCACACCATTATATAATGGACTGTTGTGGCGTTCATGTTTCACATAAATGGACGACAGGAGTGGTGAAAGGATGAATGGTGTTGGAAGACATTGGCTATATAATTGAAGAGAAACATCGACCAACCCGGAAAAGAAATGAATTGAAAACTCCGATTATCATCGGAAAGATTCGGAAGCCGTTGACTTGTGTCTACATAATAATTTATTGTTTAACGATGATCAATAATTTATTACATTAAGACAATTCGATGCCGAGAGCTGATATCTTATTCTACGCAACATGATTTATACTGATATTAACGATATAGACGTCATTAACCATATAGAATAGATGAGATTGTGTGAAACATACAGCGGCCTTTCAAGAGCGTCCTACAAGGGAATCCTACAATGATCTCTATGTTCTGTTTCTTCATATTCTCACTGTCTGTTCATACACTTCCTACTTCAATTAAACAACAACTTCCATGCACACACATACGCAGAAACACTTATATACATACACAAACACACACACACACACATATATATGTGTATGTAAATATATATATATATATATATATATATATATATATATATATAGGAACGGCTTGAGCTCAGCCGTCGGGGTCTTACTTGTTCCTATTACCCACTCTACTACCCTAAGTATTGAGTACTTTGGTACGTTATGGTCCACCTGGTTCCTTACCACATTTCCTTCGTTATATATATATATATATATATATATATATATATATATATATATATTCATATGTGTGTCGATATGTATCTATATATATGTGTGTGTGTGTGTGTATATATATATTTATGTATGCATATATGTATGTATGTATCCATTTATTTTATATCTGTCGAACTAACTATCCATCTAGCTTTCTACTTCCTTCTCCCCACCCCTCTCTCTCTCTCTATATATATATATGCATATATATATATATATATATATATATATATATATATATATATATATATATATATATATATATATTCATAAACATACCTACACCAATCATACACAAATAGATATAGATATATACATAAATCCTGTACACACACATAGAGACACTCACCGGCACGTAATCATTCACAGTCTCTTAAATTCACCTTGCACTGTTATCGTAAACAATCTCCACCTCCTCAAGTAAAAATAGACACGTATATCAAGGAAACAATTATACACCATTTACTGTGCATAAACATTACACTGAACCACATGCCACAAACTACATTGTTACAACCTAATGTTTTATGGTAACCTTACATATGTCGTTGGACATCCATCGATTTCGACGACGAGTGTTCCTATTTATCGAACAACAGAACAACCTACTTTGAAAATAACGTGCAAGTGCAGACCTGCCAATCTCTAAACGGAGAGTGCCATGTAAAAGATAAAAATGCCCCAAAACGGGCAGAAATGAGGCAAAATGGGGAAATTTTACATAATGAAAGCTATACCCATTTTCACAAAAGAAGGCATCTCTTTCCCACCTCAAAGTGGGTGGGAGATCTCCCCGTCAGACGGGGAGAGTTGACAGGCCTGCAACTGGCCGGGCATTTCACAGACACTTATACCGATAAAGTAGATCTAAAAGTAAACAAATGTGACAATGCTGATCCTTTGAATTACAGGCACGACTAATTTTGTCATCTGAGAAGATTGTAGCAACGTGAAATAAATTTCTTTCTGTTCGCAGTTACACCATACTGCTAGGAATCGAACCCAGAACCTCACAATCGTCAGCCGACCACTTTAACCACTAAGCCACGTGCCTTTACTGACCTTACATTTACAAACATTATGAAAACCATATCCCATTGTCAAGGTTTCATCTTCGGAGTGGTGCTATACTTAAACCATCTGAAATTCTAATTACTGACTGGGTAAGTATACTGTATCTAGTATGGAATATTGATAATAGGCAATCTACAACATCTACTTACCAGATATGTTTATTCACATCAAATATAGCACTATGTTCTCTCGTTAGCTAACACTAACCACCAATTATCTTACATAGCAGTAATTTACCTCACCCTCAACTAGTAAAACATACGTTCACACACACACACACACACGTGTTTATAGGTATGTGTGTGTATATATCTCTAAATGCATCTCTTCCCCTCTCTATATATACAGGGTGTCCCTCAAAAATGAATACACACTTCAACAGCATTCCAATAAATATTGCCTGTACAGTTAATCAAAGTCTGTATACATTTTTTTGAGGGGGGCTGGGACCCAATATATACATATATATACCTATACATAAATACATATATAAATGCATACAAATATACATACATATAAACAAATATAAACATACAAATAAATGAATATATACGTATAGACATATTTATACACACATACAACCACACATATATATTTATATAACTGTATATAATAACTATCAATGGCTTCTCAGAATAGACAAACTGTTTTGAGAAGCCAGTATCTTCAACTTCGTAAGCAATAAACACCCATAATTGATAATACAAGACTCTTGAGGCAATATTGAATCATTTATTCAGCATATGTTTAGTGTTCCGGAGAAGAGAAACTAAATCTGCCAGCCAAACAATAACTCTTCTCCGATTACTCATTAAATATCTATACACGGATCCTCTCTTAAGAATGGGATTTTAAATCCGAAAATATTTGAGATAAATAAAATTGCTAGGGTAAAATTCTACCATCCTCACTTTTTTCTCAATCTTTTATTCTCTATAACTACCTTGGCACCTTTAATCTTGCACGCATTGCCGGGCTTCCAAATATTTAAACCTATTTAAATTTGTATTTCTTATTCCACAATGCTTCAAGCAAACTACATAACTTTGTGATATATACATATATATGTTATTATTTATACTCTGCTCCCCAAGAGCATTGAATGCTCATATTGGCATATCGCCTACGGACGCAATTAATTTTCACCTTTAATACACACCAGCACACAAATAAAAATACATATCTCTACTTTCTTTATTTCAATAGAAAGTCTGAATTTTGACACCTCAGCACATCATCCATATTCACTGAAGCAGAAGAATTCTCCCCCATCCCCTTTTTCTTGACCATTATCTTTTGTTTGGCACAAAATTCTCTAAATGGCTACAAAAAAAAAAAGAAGAAAATTCCCAGATACGGGTGTGAAATTTAATGTACTTGTTCACGTGACAGTCATAATTTCATTTATAACCAATCAAATTACATTTATAGAAAAAAGCCTCTGTGAGCCACTTTGTGTGTGTGTTTGTGTGTGTGTGTGTATGTGTGTGTGTGTGTGTGTGTGTTAGAATATTTGTTTAAAACGTTAACCGAACGTTAACCGAATGAACACTCAATACTGGTAGATAGAGTGTAGAAATTTGTTTTCCAATGAGAAAAGTGGCAGTTACTTCGAAGTCATTGCCACCCTTCTACATAGATCACAACGAACCCCACCCCCACACATACACATATATATCTATATATACCAAAAGAGGTCAATGTATAATATAAAAGGATTGTGTGGCTCTATGATAGCTCGATGAGTTAGATATCTAAGACTTCAGAGCCACTGCCAATATAGAAACGATATAAATAACATATTGTATATATATATAAATATGTTTACACTTACATATCGTAGGAGTTAAGAATTTATGAATTCATTCGAAGCTAATGCTTCATTTTATCTCCACTCATATTTCTTTTGGTGTTCGTCAAGAACGAATGGTCTCATATGCTTCGGTCCTTCATCATTACTTCAGTTTAACGTGGAATGCTATTTATTTCAACTGTTGTTACACACACACACACACACATATATATATAAATATATATATATATATATATATATATATATATAAAAGTAGCGAAACAAACGGTTATTAAACAATTTTCTAAATAAATTAAAAAATGATTAAATAATCACCTGTTCAGATGCTGTTACCGACGGTTTCATCATTCCGAAAGATTGGAAATCCAACGAATCTCCAATGGAAAGAAATGAATCTTCAGACAGCCCTATTTCCACGCTATAAGGTATAGCAAGTAAATATTATGCTCCCTGCCCAACGCATGCGGTCAAGCCGTTAAAGTGACACACACGCAAATCAGGTCGCTGATAAAAGCTGGATATTATAAACATGTCGAATTGCCACTAAAATTAGCGGCATTATTCAACGTTTTGTTCTCTACGTAAGGAGAATAAATTATAGAAGTGGATGGATACTTCAACAGGTACAATGTACTTGTAGAAATATTCAAGTTGTTTATAATACATATGGTTCAATGGCACTAATTCGAGATACCAGAACAATATAAAAGTAGCGAAACAAACGGTTATTAAACAATTTTCTAAATAAATTAAAAAATGATTAAATAATCACCTGTTCAGATGCTGTTACCGACGGTTTCATCATTCCGAAAGATTGGAAATCCAACGAATCTCCAATGGAAAGAAATGAATCTTCAGACAGCCCTATTTCCACGCTATAAGGTATAGCAAGTAAATATTATGCTCCCTGCCCAACGCATGCGGTCAAGCCGTTAAAGTGACACACACGCAAATCAGGTCGCTGATAAAAGCTGGATATTATAAACATGTCGAATTGCCACTAAAATTAGCGGCATTATTCAACGTTTTGTTCTCTACGTAAGGAGAATAAATTATAGAAGTGGATGGATACTTCAACAGGTACAATGTACTTGTAGAAATATTCAAGTTGTTTATAATACATATGGTTCAATGGCACTAATTCGAGATACCAGAACAATATAAAAGTAGCGAAACAAACGGTTATTAAACAATTTTCTAAATAAATTAAAAAATGATTAAATAATCACCTGTTCAGATGCTGTTACCGACGGTTTCATCATTCCGAAAGATTGGAAATCCAACGAATCTCCAATGGAAAGAAATGAATCTTCAGACAGCCCTATTTCCACGCTATAAGGTATAGCAAGTAAATATTATGCTCCCTGCCCAACGCATGCGGTCAAGCCGTTAAAGTGACACACACGCAAATCAGGTCGCTGATAAAAGCTGGATATTATAAACATGTCGAATTGCCACTAAAATTAGCGGCATTATTCAACGTTTTGTTCTCTACGTAAGGAGAATAAATTATAGAAGTGGATGGATACTTCAACAGGTACAATGTACTTGTAGAAATATTCAAGTTGTTTATAATACATATGGTTCAATGGCACTAATTCGAGATACCAGAACAATATAAAAGTAGCGAAACAAACGGTTATTAAACAATTTTCTAAATAAATTAAAAAATGATTAAATAATCACCTGTTCAGATGCTGTTACCGACGGTTTCATCATTCCGAAAGATTGGAAATCTAACGAATCTCCAATGGAAAGAAATGAATCTTCAGACAGCCCTATTTCCACGCTATAAGGTATAGCAAGTAAATATTATGCTCCCTGCCCAACGCATGCGGTCAAGCCGTTAAAGTGACACACACGCAAATCAGGTCGCTGATAAAAGCTGGATATTATAAACATGTCGAATTGCCACTAAAATTAGCGGCATTATTCAACGTTTTGTTCTCTACGTAAGGAGAATACATTATAGAAGTGGATGGATACTTCAACAGGTACAATGTACTTGTAGAAATATTCAAGTTGTTTATAATACATATGGTTCAATGGCACTAATTCGAGATACCAGAACAATATAAAAGTAGCGAAACAAACGGTTATTAAACAATTTTCTAAATAAATAAAAAAATGATTAAATAATCACCTGTTCAGATGCTGTTACCGACGGTTTCATCATTCCGAAAGATTGGAAATCCAACGAATCTCCAATGGAAAGAAATGAATCTTCAGACAGCCCTATTTCCACGCTATAAGGTATAGCAAGTAAATATTATGCTCCCTGCCCAACGCATGCGGTCAAGCCGTTAAAGTGACACACACGCAAATCAGGTCGCTGATAAAAGCTGGATATTATAAACATGTCGAATTGCCACTAAAATTAGCGGCATTATTCAACGTTTTGTTCTCTACGTAAGGAGAATAAATTATAGAAGTGGATGGATACTTCAACAGGTACAATGTACTTGTAGAAATATTCAAGTTGTTTATAATACATATGGTTCAATGGCACTAATTCGAGATACCAGAACAATATAAAAGTAGCGAAACAAACGGTTATTAAACAATTTTCTAAATAAATTAAAAAATGATTAAATAATCACCTGTTCAGATGCTGTTACCGACGGTTTCATCATTCCGAAAGATTGGAAATCCAACGAATCTCCAATGGAAAGAAATGAATCTTCAGACAGCCCTATTTCCACGCTATAAGGTATAGCAAGTAAATATTATGCTCCCTGCCCAACGCATGCGGTCAAGCCGTTAAAGTGACACACACGCAAATCAGGTCGCTGATAAAAGCTGGATATTATAAACATGTCGAATTGCCACTAAAATTAGCGGCATTATTCAACGTTTTGTTCTCTACGTAAGGAGAATAAATTATAGAAGTGGATGGATACTTCAACAGGTACAATGTACTTGTAGAAATATTCAAGTTGTTTATAATACATATGGTTCAATGGCACTAATTCGAGATACCAGAACAATATAAAAGTAGCGAAACAAACGGTTATTAAACAATTTTCTAAATAAATTAAAAAATGATTAAATAATCACCTGTTCAGATGCTGTTACCGACGGTTTCATCATTCCGAAAGATTGGAAATCCAACGAATCTCCAATGGAAAGAAATGAATCTTCAGACAGCCCTATTTCCACGCTATAAGGTATAGCAAGTAAATATTATGCTCCCTGCCCAACGCATGCGGTCAAGCCGTTAAAGTGACACACACGCAAATCAGGTCGCTGATAAAAGCTGGATATTATAAACATGTCGAATTGCCACTAAAATTAGCGGCATTATTCAACGTTTTGTTCTCTACGTAAGGAGAATACATTATAGAAGTGGATGGATACTTCAACAGGTACAATGTACTTGTAGAAATATTCAAGTTGTTTATAATACATATGGTTCAATGGCACTAATTCGAGATACCAGAACAATATAAAAGTAGCGAAACAAACGGTTATTAAACAATTTTCTAAATAAATTAAAAAATGATTAAATAATCACCTGTTCAGATGCTGTTACCGACGGTTTCATCATTCCGAAAGATTGGAAATCCAACGAATCTCCAATGGAAAGAAATGAATCTTCAGACAGCCCTATTTCCACGCTATAAGGTATAGCAAGTAAATATTATGCTCCCTGCCCAACGCATACGGTCAAGCCGTTAAAGTGACACACACGCAAATCAGGTCGCTGATAAAAGCTGGATATTATAAACATGTCGAATTGCCACTAAAATTAGCGGCATTATTCAACGTTTTGTTCTCTACGTAAGGAGAATACATTATAGAAGTGGATGGATACTTCAACAGGTACAATGTACTTGTAGAAATATTCAAGTTGTTTATAATACATATGGTTCAATGGCACTAATTCGAGATACCAGAACAATATAAAAGTAGCGAAACAAACGGTTATTAAACAATTTTCTAAATAAATTAAAAAATGATTAAATAATCACCTGTTCAGATGCTGTTACCGACGGTTTCATCATTCCGAAAGATTGGAAATCCAACGAATCTCCAATGGAAAGAAATGAATCTTCAGACAGCCCTATTTCCACGCTATAAGGTATAGCAAGTAAATATTATGCTCCCTGCCCAACGCATGCGGTCAAGCCGTTAAAGTGACACACACGCAAATCAGGTCGCTGATAAAAGCTGGATATTATAAACATGTCGAATTGCCACTAAAATTAGCGGCATTATTCAACGTTTTGTTCTCTACGTAAGGAGAATAAATTATAGAAGTGGATGGATACTTCAACAGGTACAATGTACTTGTAGAAATATTCAAGTTGTTTATAATACATATGGTTCAATGGCACTAATTCGAGATACCAGAACAATATAAAAGTAGCGAAACAAACGGTTATTAAACAATTTTCTAAATAAATTAAAAAATGATTAAATAATCACCTGTTCAGATGCTGTTACCGACGGTTTCATCATTCCGAAAGATTGGAAATCCAACGAATCTCCAATGGAAAGAAATGAATCTTCAGACAGCCCTATTTCCACGCTATAAGGTATAGCAAGTAAATATTATGCTCCCTGCCCAACGCATGCGGTCAAGCCGTTAAAGTGACACACACGCAAATCAGGTCGCTGATAAAAGCTGGATATTATAAACATGTCGAATTGCCACTAAAATTAGCGGCATTATTCAACGTTTTGTTCTCTACGTAAGGAGAATAAATTATAGAAGTGGATGGATACTTCAACAGGTACAATGTACTTGTAGAAATATTCAAGTTGTTTATAATACATATGGTTCAATGGCACTAATTCGAGATACCAGAACAATATAAAAGTAGCGAAACAAACGGTTATTAAACAATTTCCTAAATAAATTAAAAAATGATTAAATAATCACCTGTTCAGATGCTGTTACCGACGGTTTCATCATTCCGAAAGATTGGAAATCCAACGAATCTCCAATGGAAAGAAATGAATCTTCAGACAGCCCTATTTCCACGCTATAAGGTATAGCAAGTAAATATTATGCTCCCTGCCCAACGCATGCGGTCAAGCCGTTAAAGTGACACACACGCAAATCAGGTCGCTGATAAAAGCTGGATATTATAAACATGTCGAATTGCCACTAAAATTAGCGGCATTATTCAACGTTTTGTTCTCTACGTAAGGAGAATAAATTATAGAAGTGGATGGATACTTCAACAGGTACAATGTACTTGTAGAAATATTCAAGTTGTTTATAATACATATGGTTCAATGGCACTAATTCGAGATACCAGAACAATATAAAAGTAGCGAAACAAACGGTTATTAAACAATTTTCTAAATAAATTAAAAAATGATTAAATAATCACCTGTTCAGATGCTGTTACCGACGGTTTCATCATTCCGAAAGATTGGAAATCCAACGAATCTCCAATGGAAAGAAATGAATCTTCAGACAGCCCTATTTCCACGCTATAAGGTATAGCAAGTAAATATTATGCTCCCTGCCCAACGCATGCGGTCAAGCCGTTAAAGTGACACACACGCAAATCAGGTCGCTGATAAAAGCTGGATATTATAAACATGTCGAATTGCCACTAAAATTAGCGGCATTATTCAACGTTTTGTTCTCTACGTAAGGAGAATAAATTATAGAAGTGGATGGATACTTCAACAGGTACAATGTACTTGTAGAAATATTCAAGTTGTTTATAATACATATGGTTCAATGGCACTAATTCGAGATACCAGAACAATATAAAAGTAGCGAAACAAACGGTTATTAAACAATTTTCTAAATAAATTAAAAAATGATTAAATAATCACCTGTTCAGATGCTGTTACCGACGGTTTCATCATTCCGAAAGATTGGAAATCCAACGAATCTCCAATGGAAAGAAATGAATCTTCAGACAGCCCTATTTCCACGCTATAAGGTATAGCAAGTAAATATTATGCTCCCTGCCCAACGCATGCGGTCAAGCCGTTAAAGTGACACACACGCAAATCAGGTCGCTGATAAAAGCTGGATATTATAAACATGTCGAATTGCCACTAAAATTAGCGGCATTATTCAACGTTTTGTTCTCTACGTAAGGAGAATAAATTATAGAAGTGGATGGATACTTCAACAGGTACAATGTACTTGTAGAAATATTCAAGTTGTTTATAATACATATGGTTCAATGGCACTAATTCGAGATACCAGAACAATATAAAAGTAGCGAAACAAACGGTTATTAAACAATTTTCTAAATAAATTAAAAAATGATTAAATAATCACCTGTTCAGATGCTGTTACCGACGGTTTCATCATTCCGAAAGATTGGAAATCCAACGAATCTCCAATGGAAAGAAATGAATCTTCAGACAGCCCTATTTCCACGCTATAAGGTATAGCAAGTAAATATTATGCTCCCTGCCCAACGCATGCGGTCAAGCCGTTAAAGTGACACACACGCAAATCAGGTCGCTGATAAAAGCTGGATATTATAAACATGTCGAATTGCCACTAAAATTAGCGGCATTATTCAACGTTTTGTTCTCTACGTAAGGAGAATAAATTATAGAAGTGGATGGATACTTCAACAGGTACAATGTACTTGTAGAAATATTCAAGTTGTTTATAATACATATGGTTCAATGGCACTAATTCGAGATACCAGAACAATATAAAAGTAGCGAAACAAACGGTTATTAAACAATTTTCTAAATAAATTAAAAAATGATTAAATAATCACCTGTTCAGATGCTGTTACCGACGGTTTCATCATTCCGAAAGATTGGAAATCCAACGAATCTCCAATGGAAAGAAATGAATCTTCAGACAGCCCTATTTCCACGCTATAAGGTATAGCAAGTAAATATTATGCTCCCTGCCCAACGCATGCGGTCAAGCCGTTAAAGTGACACACACGCAAATCAGGTCGCTGATAAAAGCTGGATATTATAAACATGTCGAATTGCCACTAAAATTAGCGGCATTATTCAACGTTTTGTTCTCTACGTAAGGAGAATAAATTATAGAAGTGGATGGATACTTCAACAGGTACAATGTACTTGTAGAAATATTCAAGTTGTTTATAATACATATGGTTCAATGGCACTAATTCGAGATACCAGAACAATATAAAAGTAGCGAAACAAACGGTTATTAAACAATTTTCTAAATAAATTAAAAAATGATTAAATAATCACCTGTTCAGATGCTGTTACCGACGGTTTCATCATTCCGAAAGATTGGAAATCCAACGAATCTCCAATGGAAAGAAATGAATCTTCAGACAGCCCTATTTCCACGCTATAAGGTATAGCAAGTAAATATTATGCTCCCTGCCCAACGCATGCGGTCAAGCCGTTAAAGTGACACACACGCAAATCAGGTCGCTGATAAAAGCTGGATATTATAAACATGTCGAATTGCCACTAAAATTAGCGGCATTATTCAACGTTTTGTTCTCTACGTAAGGAGAATACATTATAGAAGTGGATGGATACTTCAACAGGTACAATGTACTTGTAGAAATATTCAAGTTGTTTATAATACATATGGTTCAATGGCACTAATTCGAGATACCAGAACAATATAAAAGTAGCGAAACAAACGGTTATTAAACAATTTTCTAAATAAATTAAAAAATGATTAAATAATCACCTGTTCAGATGCTGTTACCGACGGTTTCATCATTCCGAAAGATTGGAAATCCAACGAATCTCCAATGGAAAGAAATGAATCTTCAGACAGCCCTATTTCCACGCTATAAGGTATAGCAAGTAAATATTATGCTCCCTGCCTACGCATGCGGTCAAGCCGTTAAAGTGACACACACGCAAATCAGGTCGCTGATAAAAGCTGGATATTATAAACATGTCGAATTGCCACTAAAATTAGCGGCATTATTCAACGTTTTGTTCTCTACGTAAGGAGAATAAATTATAGAAGTGGATGGATACTTCAACAGGTACAATGTACTTGTAGAAATATTCAAGTTGTTTATAATACATATGGTTCAATGGCACTAATTCGAGATACCAGAACAATATAAAAGTAGCGAAACAAACGGTTATTAAACAATTTTCTAAATAAATTAAAAAATGATTAAATAATCACCTGTTCAGATGCTGTTACCGACGGTTTCATCATTCCGAAAGATTGGAAATCCAACGAATCTCCAATGGAAAGAAATGAATCTTCAGACAGCCCTATTTCCACGCTATAAGGTATAGCAAGTAAATATTATGCTCCCTGCCTACGCATGCGGTCAAGCCGTTAAAGTGACACACACGCAAATCAGGTCGCTGATAAAAGCTGGATATTATAAACATGTCGAATTGCCACTAAAATTAGCGGCATTATTCAACGTTTTGTTCTCTACGTAAGGAGAATAAATTATAGAAGTGGATGGATACTTCAACAGGTACAATGTACTTGTAGAAATATTCAAGTTGTTTATAATACATATGGTTCAATGGCACTAATTCGAGATACCAGAACAATATAAAAGTAGCGAAACAAACGGTTATTAAACAATTTTCTAAATAAATTAAAAAATGATTAAATAATCACCTGTTCAGATGCTGTTACCGACGGTTTCATCATTCCGAAAGATTGGAAATCCAACGAATCTCCAATGGAAAGAAATGAATCTTCAGACAGCCCTATTTCCACGCTATAAGGTATAGCAAGTAAATATTATGCTCCCTGCCCAACGCATGCGGTCAAGCCGTTAAAGTGACACACACGCAAATCAGGTCGCTGATAAAAGCTGGATATTATAAACATGTCGAATTGCCACTAAAATTAGCGGCATTATTCAACGTTTTGTTCTCTACGTAAGGAGAATACATTATAGAAGTGGATGGATACTTCAACAGGTACAATGTACTTGTAGAAATATTCAAGTTGTTTATAATACATATGGTTCAATGGCACTAATTCGAGATACCAGAACAATATAAAAGTAGCGAAACAAACGGTTATTAAACAATTTTTATTGTTCTGGTATCTCGAATTAGTGCCATTGAACCATATGTATTATAAACAACTTGAATATTTCTACAAGTACATTGTACCTGTTGAAGTATCCATCCACTTCTATAATTTATTCTCCTTACGTAGAGAACAAAACGTTGAATAATGCCGCTAATTTTAGTGGCAATTCGACATGTTTATAATATCCAGCTTTTATCAGCGACCTGATTTGCGTGTGTGTCACTTTAACGGCTTGACCGCATGCGTTGGGCAGGGAGCATAATATTTACTTGCTATACCTTATAGCGTGGAAATAGGGCTGTCTGAAGATTCATTTCTTTCCATTGGAGATTCGTTGGATTTCCAATCTTTCGGAATGATGAAACCGTCGGTAACAGCATCTGAACAGGTGATTATTTAATCATTTTTTAATTTATTTAGAAAATTGTTTAATAACCGTTTGTTTCGCTACTTTTATATTGTTCTGGTATCTCGAATTAGTGCCATTGAACCATATGTATTATAAACAACTTGAATATTTCTACAAGTACATTGTACCTGTTGAAGTATCCATCCACTTCTATAATTTATTCTCCTTACGTAGAGAACAAAACGTTGAATAATGCCGCTAATTTTAGTGGCAATTCGACATGTTTATAATATCCAGCTTTTATCAGCGACCTGATTTGCGTGTGTGTCACTTTAACGGCTTGACCGCATGCGTTGGGCAGGGAGCATAATATTTACTTGCTATACCTTATAGCGTGGAAATAGGGCTGTCTGAAGATTCATTTCTTTCCATTGGAGATTCGTTGGATTTCCAATCTTTCGGAATGATGAAACCGTCGGTAACAGCATCTGAACAGGTGATTATTTAATCATTTTTTAATTTATTTAGAAAATTGTTTAATAACCGTTTGTTTCGCTACTTTTATATTGTTCTGGTATCTCGAATTAGTGCCATTGAACCATATGTATTATAAACAACTTGAATATTTCTACAAGTACATTGTACCTGTTGAAGTATCCATCCACTTCTATAATTTATTCTCCTTACGTAGAGAACAAAACGTTGAATAATGCCGCTAATTTTAGTGGCAATTCGACATGTTTATAATATCCAGCTTTTATCAGCGACCTGATTTGCGTGTGTGTCACTTTAACGGCTTGACCGCATGCGTTGGGCAGGGAGCATAATATTTACTTGCTATACCTTATAGCGTGGAAATAGGGCTGTCTGAAGATTCATTTCTTTCCATTGGAGATTCGTTGGATTTCCAATCTTTCGGAATGATGAAACCGTCGGTAACAGCATCTGAACAGGTGATTATTTAATCATTTTTTAATTTATTTAGAAAATTGTTTAATAACCGTTTGTTTCGCTACTTTTATATTGTTCTGGTATCTCGAATTAGTGCCATTGAACCATATGTATTATAAACAACTTGAATATTTCTACAAGTACATTGTACCTGTTGAAGTATCCATCCACTTCTATAATGTATTCTCCTTACGTAGAGAACAAAACGTTGAATAATGCCGCTAATTTTAGTGGCAATTCGACATGTTTATAATATCCAGCTTTTATCAGCGACCTGATTTGCGTGTGTGTCACTTTAACGGCTTGACCGCATGCGTTGGGCAGGGAGCATAATATTTACTTGCTATACCTTATAGCGTGGAAATAGGGCTGTCTGAAGATTCATTTCTTTCCATTGGAGATTCGTTGGATTTCCAATCTTTCGGAATGATGAAACCGTCGGTAACAGCATCTGAACAGGTGATTATTTAATCATTTTTTAATTTATTTAGAAAATTGTTTAATAACCGTTTGTTTCGCTACTTTTATATTGTTCTGGTATCTCGAATTAGTGCCATTGAACCATATGTATTATAAACAACTTGAATATTTCTACAAGTACATTGTACCTGTTGAAGTATCCATCCACTTCTATAATTTATTCTCCTTACGTAGAGAACAAAACGTTGAATAATGCCGCTAATTTTAGTGGCAATTCGACATGTTTATAATATCCAGCTTTTATCAGCGACCTGATTTGCGTGTGTGTCACTTTAACGGCTTGACCGCATGCGTTGGGCAGGGAGCATAATATTTACTTGCTATACCTTATAGCGTGGAAATAGGGCTGTCTGAAGATTCATTTCTTTCCATTGGAGATTCGTTGGATTTCCAATCTTTCGGAATGATGAAACCGTCGGTAACAGCATCTGAACAGGTGATTATTTAATCATTTTTTAATTTATTTAGAAAATTGTTTAATAACCGTTTGTTTCGCTACTTTTATATTGTTCTGGTATCTCGAATTAGTGCCATTGAACCATATGTATTATAAACAACTTGAATATTTCTACAAGTACATTGTACCTGTTGAAGTATCCATCCACTTCTATAATTTATTCTCCTTACGTAGAGAACAAAACGTTGAATAATGCCGCTAATTTTAGTGGCAATTCGACATGTTTATAATATCCAGCTTTTATCAGCGACCTGATTTGCGTGTGTGTCACTTTAACGGCTTGACCGCATGCGTTGGGCAGGGAGCATAATATTTACTTGCTATACCTTATAGCGTGGAAATAGGGCTGTCTGAAGATTCATTTCTTTCCATTGGAGATTCGTTGGATTTCCAATCTTTCGGAATGATGAAACCGTCGGTAACAGCATCTGAACAGGTGATTATTTAATCATTTTTTAATTTATTTAGAAAATTGTTTAATAACCGTTTGTTTCGCTACTTTTATATTGTTCTGGTATCTCGAATTAGTGCCATTGAACCATATGTATTATAAACAACTTGAATATTTCTACAAGTACATTGTACCTGTTGAAGTATCCATCCACTTCTATAATTTATTCTCCTTACGTAGAGAACAAAACGTTGAATAATGCCGCTAATTTTAGTGGCAATTCGACATGTTTATAATATCCAGCTTTTATCAGCGACCTGATTTGCGTGTGTGTCACTTTAACGGCTTGACCGCATGCGTTGGGCAGGGAGCATAATATTTACTTGCTATACCTTATAGCGTGGAAATAGGGCTGTCTGAAGATTCATTTCTTTCCATTGGAGATTCGTTGGATTTCCAATCTTTCGGAATGATGAAACCGTCGGTAACAGCATCTGAACAGGTGATTATTTAATCATTTTTTAATTTATTTAGAAAATTGTTTAATAACCGTTTGTTTCGCTACTTTTATATTGTTCTGGTATCTCGAATTAGTGCCATTGAACCATATGTATTATAAACAACTTGAATATTTCTACAAGTACATTGTACCTGTTGAAGTATCCATCCACTTCTATAATTTATTCTCCTTACGTAGAGAACAAAACGTTGAATAATGCCGCTAATTTTAGTGGCAATTCGACATGTTTATAATATCCAGCTTTTATCAGCGACCTGATTTGCGTGTGTGTCACTTTAACGGCTTGACCGCATGCGTTGGGCAGGGAGCATAATATTTACTTGCTATACCTTATAGCGTGGAAATAGGGCTGTCTGAAGATTCATTTCTTTCCATTGGAGATTCGTTGGATTTCCAATCTTTCGGAATGATGAAACCGTCGGTAACAGCATCTGAACAGGTGATTATTTAATCATTTTTTAATTTATTTAGAAAATTGTTTAATAACCGTTTGTTTCGCTACTTTTATATTGTTCTGGTATCTCGAATTAGTGCCATTGAACCATATGTATTATAAACAACTTGAATATTTCTACAAGTACATTGTACCTGTTGAAGTATCCATCCACTTCTATAATTTATTCTCCTTACGTAGAGAACAAAACGTTGAATAATGCCGCTAATTTTAGTGGCAATTCGACATGTTTATAATATCCAGCTTTTATCAGCGACCTGATTTGCGTGTGTGTCACTTTAACGGCTTGACCGCATGCGTTGGGCAGGGAGCATAATATTTACTTGCTATACCTTATAGCATGGAAATAGGGCTGTCTGAAGATTCATTTCTTTCCATTGGAGATTCGTTGGATTTCCAATCTTTCGGAATGATGAAACCGTCGGTAACAGCATCTGAACAGGTGATTATTTAATCATTTTTTAATTTATTTAGAAAATTGTTTAATAACCGTTTGTTTCGCTACTTTTATATTGTTCTGGTATCTCGAATTAGTGCCATTGAACCATATGTATTATAAACAACTTGAATATTTCTACAAGTACATTGTACCTGTTGAAGTATCCATCCACTTCTATAATATATATATATATATGTATATATTCCAACCCGCCCGTTCCTTCAATCTATCTTATTTTCCATTCTTTCTTCTGATGAAGGACTAGCGTCCGAAACTTTAAGACCCTCTTCCTGCTATTTCAAGCGTTAACCTCATATATTACTTCCATATACTGTACCGATTGTGTTGTTATTTCTGTTTACCTTTTACATACATACATACATACACACACACACACAGGTCTAGACATGAGGAAACCATTTCGATATTAAACTTGATGTTTACATTCTAATAATGTATTGAATACCTTACTAACTGTGGTTAGCCTCGATTGAACCCAAGACTCACATACTTGCTTACGTATTCGCTATGTTAGAGCAAAAACCCAAATTCTAATTTTGTTTTTAATTTTCGGCAAAGCCAGTCGTAACATCTTGCGTGTATAGTAGGGTGAAGAACAAAACTCGTCAAAGGGCGGAAAAAACTCAGGAGAGTCAACGGCCATCCATTAAAGTTTTTCTTTTGTGTGGAGCGAGAGAGGCATAGTCTTCATTAAGACATCTCTCTAGGAGAAGGTCACTCTGATATAAAACCTCTGCGACTTCTTTTGCATCCAATGACGTAGACCAGTTCTTCTTTTGGGGCAAATGCATTCGATTTTCAAAGAGTGGGATTGGCCGCGTATAAAGCCTTTCCTCACTTAAAAAAGCTTCGAGCACAAGCGTCACTTGATATGTGACAATTTTTGCAATGCATGGTATTGCTGACCATAGGCAAGTCCCTGGCAGGACTAAAAAGCCACACCGTGATGCTCATGCTTAAGTATCAAGTGATGGCATTACTCGAAATCAAGTTGCAGCCATTATATATGTACAGGGTGTCCCCAACAAATGTATACACACTTTAACAGTATTACAATAAATATTGCCTGTGCAGGTAATCAAAGTATGTATACATTTTTTGGGACACCTTGTATATATATATATATAAATATATATATATATATATAGAATATATCGATAGAATATTACCCACTCTTAAATTGAGATCTAATTTGAGCTTGTGGAAAGATAAAAATGAAGTCATAGAATGGTACAGGAATATAGATGATAAGAAAAACCATAAATTCATCCAGATGGACATTACAAGCTACTATTCTTCCATAACACCTAACCTTCTAAATAAGGCTCTTTCATATGCTTATAAGCATACTGATATAACTACGGATGAAATTGACATCATACTAACAGCCAGAAGAACTCTTATTAACTTCAACAATGAATATTGGACCCGCTCAGATAGAGATAGAAACTTTGATATCACTATGGGGGCATCCGATTCTGCGCAAATTACAGATCTTCTGGGAATTTTCATATTAAATATGATAAATAGAAAACTGCCGGAGATTACCGGTGGTTTATATAGGGACGACATTTTATTTACGGTGGTTAAACACAACAATATAGAACTAAATAGAGTAAAGAAAAGTATAATAGAATTCTTTAAAATGTATGACCTTAAGTTAGAAGTAGAAAATGGTACCAAAATAGTTAATTTCCTAGACGTTACGTTTGACTTAAACACTGGCTTTTATTACCCTTTTCATAAGCCCAATGAAAACTTAAACTATGTTAGTAACCATTCCAATCACCCTAAATCTGTAAAAAAAGGTATAGTAAATAGTGTGCAAAAACGAATTAATAAAATATCAGCCAATAAAGCTATATTTGATGAAAACGCTGAATACTACAACAAAGCGTTAAAAAGAGCAGGATATGTGAATAATATAGAATATGTAGATAATAATAATCCAAGTATTAATCTTGATAAAAATAACAACATATATAAGAGAAACTCTAATAATTATAATTCAAACACCCATACACCAAATAAATTGAGGAAAAGAACTAGAAATAAATCAGTCATATGGTTCGCCCCCCCCTCCCCCCTGCTTCGGTCGCAGTTAGAACGCCAATTGCAAAATCATTCTTTAATTCTTTGGACACCTCTTTCCCTAATCAACATAAATACCATTCCATTTTTAATAGACACACCATTAAATTCTCGTATTCTACAACTATGAACATGGCCCAAAACATTGCCAAATTAAACACTAAAATTCTAAAGCAAAACCAGCATAATGATCTTAATAATAGCGTTAACATAAATGATACTAAACCAAAATGTAATTGTAGAAATAAAACTGACTGCCCTCTGCAAAATAATTGTCTAGATAGTAATTTGGTTTATAAATGCACCGTAAAAACTGATCACACCACATACAACTACATAGGATCGACTTCTACATTTAAAGCCAGATTTACGAACCATAAATGCTCATTCTCGAACTCCAAGAGGAAATCATCCACTTCTTTATCACAGCTCATATGGTCATTAAAAGAGATGAATTTAAAATACTCCATTCTTTGGACAAAACTTCGGAATTGTGGGGTTTACCGCAACTCTAGTATATCAAATAACTGCGCGCTCTGTACAAGGAGACCCTGTTGATTATTAATAACTATGAGACCCTAATTAACAAATAAGTGAATTATTCTCTAGTTGCCTTCATAAAGCTACGTCTACATTCCTAGCCTCCCCCAAAACCAGAAAAAAAGAGAAAGAAACACTAAACCATTAAAAACCTGGTTTTCAGATGTAATTAATCAACGGAAAAACAGTAATGGCCTTTAATATTGCATTATCTTATAACTATCTATAGAAGAAATAACGCTCGAATGAATGACACTTGTTCAATAACACGCTGACACGTTGATATACATAACATAATATTATTAACTTTGATCCATACCATTATTTATCTATCTTTATTTTCCTATCTAGTTTTAAATTTTAGTTTAAATATCCAACATGTTTATTTTTACGGAACTTATTTTTAACTGTGAATCATTCATGTGTTTACATTTTTTTAATTTATAATATGTATGTAATTATCTTTTGTAAGTTTTTAAATATACCTACCTTAATTTTCTATCCATGATTCAAATATAGAGCAAATATCCAACCTATAAATTATTACGGACCTTATTTTTAACTCTGAATTATCCATGCATTTATTATTATTATTTTTCTTATATATATATATGTATTTAACTGTAACACGTTGAAATATATTATATAAGATTATAATCGTTATCATTTACCTAAAGTATACTGTATCACTAATACTTAATATATATCTATATATATCTTTCTGTATCTCTCTATACCTAATTTTTAGATAACTTTTAAATTTTTAGATTATTATTTATTTCGAACTGTGAATAATTCATGCATTTACACCTTTTTATATATATGTATCTATTTAACTTTAGCATGTTTGAATCTATTATTTTATATTCGTTATCATTTACCTAAAATATACTGGCTCATTAATATATCTCTATATACCTAATCGTCATTTAAATATTTCTAACAATAAGTACTTCATAAACTTTACATAACGAAAATGTTGACATTTTTATAGGTATTCTTCGTTAAAGATTACATTTAGGAAAA
>OZ024740.1:156447132-156527132 GCA_964016885.1 Eledone cirrhosa
AGACAACCACACCCAATATAAGTTACACTGGGAGATCCTAGCTAGGGCTAGATCGTATAACGGAAATAAAAGACCATGTGACCTCTGCGCCGCTGAGGCCCTGGAAATACTCTACGCCACAGACCACATCTTAAACAAAAAATCTGAGACAATTTCGGCTTGTAAACATAAATTGCACAAACCTTTCCTGTATTACAGCCCCACGTTATACCCTAACGGATAGCACGATCTATACGTGGATATTTTACGTCTTGATGTGGGAACTAAGTATATGTTTTGTTTATTCCTTTACTTATTTGCATAGGTAAGTATATATTACCCGTATGTTTTGTGAAGATATGTATACCTTCTCGTACGTATATTTGACTGTTATGGCGTATAATTTTTACATATTCTGGTATTTAGGGTTTGGTTATGTGTATATGGGAGTTTTGCGTCTGCGCGAGTATGCCGGTTCGTACGTATGGTGGGTGTGTGTATATGTGTACTTTTTGTTTTAGTTGACTTACGTCTCCGAACCTTCGCGTATTTATTTGTAGGTATGTGTGTGCGCTTGTTATATACGTATTTATTTACTTATACACGTTTATATAATTATTTATTTATTTGTACACAAGCATACACACATACACATATTTATATGTGTGTGGTTTTGTATACCTATGGTAAGGTTTTGCGTATGCTTGTGTATGTACGTATCTGTTTGCGTGTATGTATTTATTTGTTTCTATTACTTCTGTATTGTATTTATTTACTTTGTTCTTAACTCTGTAGCGGAGATTCATTCGGTCTCCTAGTTAGAATTTTAGTCTACAACTTCTGCTATACCATTTACGTGGTTTTGTCGTTGCGTGCTATTGTTCTCCACGCTCCACATATGACTTATTATCTTCGTTTTTTCGTTCATTGCCAGAGAACGCCTCTATGCACCACTTAGAGAACATTAGTCTACGACTTTTTTATAACATAAACGTGGTTCTGTCTTTGCGCGTAATTGTTTTTCACCGCTCCTGTTAATGACGTATTATTCGTTTTTTCCCGTTCTTTGCCAGCGAACGTCACCATGAACCAAAGTATCGTCTTCCTGTCTTCCTCCGGTTGCAACGTTTTTTGAAATATCCAGTTCTGCGTTTACAGATTGACTTTGTTACTTTCAGAAGATCCCGTTAAGGGTGAAAGCAGCGATTCTTTTCTTAAACTTTAATCTGTTATTTTAATAAATATAAATATATATATAACTATGTTGCTTGTGTTTATTTCGATCTTCAGTTAGCTTCCCCCTGTGTTGTTTACTTGTCTCACTCGCTTTACGCGTTTCTATTGTCCTAATAACTTATTTTAGTTATTATCGCTCCAACGTGAGGTATATGATTTTTAATGCGATGAAATACCCATGATCGTTTGGTAAATCACTGATGAGGGACTCATTTTATAACATGTTATCCATGTGCAACCAGCAGTATTCTTCTCACCCATATTTTCATATATTTACCCAAACTGCAATTCTGTGTTTCTCTCTTACTCTCTTACTGCTCCCTCGTTCTCTCTGTTTCTCTTACTTTCTTTCGTCCCCTCTGCCACGTCAGTTAACTCTTTCTCTCTACTGACCTCTTCCTCGCACTCCCACTCACTCAGTCCCTATTTCTCCCCTTCTTTCTTCCTCCCGTTCGCTGGGAAAACGGTTTTCATCCTTTCTAACACCGGATTCACTTGCGAAAGGTCTGTTTTCTGACTCGCTCATATATTCACACAGCTTATGCTGAAAGAATAACTATGTTGCTTGTGTTTATTTCCATCTTCGGTTAGCTTCCCCCTGTGTTGTTTACTTGTCTCACTCGCTTTACGCGTTTCTATTGTCCTAATAACTTATTTTAGTTATTATCGCTCCAACGTGAGGTATATGATTTTTAATGCGATGAAATACCCATGATCGTTTGGTAAATCACTGATGAGGGACTCATTTTATAACATGTTATCCATGTGCAACCAGCAGTATTCTTCTCACCCATATTTTCATATATATATATATATATATATATATATCATCCTATTCTTCGTCACCTTAAAATGATGATGAGGATCATATATATATATATATATATATGTTTTGCAATGTTTTTTTATATAAAATCGTGTGTCGAAACATATATTGTTATACTTGGGAAGGGTCATATTGTAATAATATAGCCAGAAATAATAACAGAACACACTCACTTAATCTTTAAGTGGGTCTTTCTTAGGGCCTTTCTACATTGGTCAGCTAATTTTCCCCCAGGCGAACATGACACTCTGGTATCGTACCATGAAGTGGCTTTCCCTATCTTATGTTTAGTCCTATCTAAGCTATTCCATGATTTGCTCCTGTATAATGGGCAAATTCCTTTCATGTCCAGGTCTATGAGGGTCTTATATTTCTCCGTGCCACTTTGTATGCTCTGATTCTGACTCTTTGGTTGTAGCCAGACAACTGCATGCGGTTGATGAAGTGTTGGATGTGTCTTTCCATTTCAGTTGGGTCGCACATGCGGGACACGTTCTTCATCACTCGTACCAAGTCTGCGATCAGAATATTAAATTTAGCACTGTTGGATATTGCTGAGGTTTGGAGTATCAGGTATTTGGAGGCCATGGGTTTAGCATAGTGTGAGTGGAGAATTTGGGCCCTCTTGTCTATAATATTAATCCAGAGTTCCTTGTCTAATAGAGGTAGTCTATTGTTAGGGTGTTTGGAAGGGTAGACGACAGTTACAGTTATACTCTGGTGTATGCGGTTAGCTATCTGCTGGATGCTTTCCATTGTGCTATATTCTAAATCATGTTCATTAGTACTCTCTTGTGGGGTGTTCTTATTACTATATTAATGTCGTTTACATAACGAGAGTACATGATGTCTATGGAGCTCTCTTCAAGGAGATCTTTGAGTCTCCTTTCCCACCATACCATAAATAGATTGGCAACATCACCAGCTATGCGGATGCCAGTGGCTGCTCCCTCATTCTGGGTGTAGATCTTTTCATTGAATTTAAACATATGGCCCTTTAGGGTAGTTTTAATACTAGCCCCTATTTCCTGCGCGACCATTTTTCTTACTTGATCATTGTTTTTGGATGTCCGTATGGCTTTGGTCCATCTATTCAATCTTCTCATGGGAGTCCTTTTAGCTATTGAGGTTATGGTGTGGGGTCTACCTCTTATGGGTCTACTAGGGCAGAAACAGCTAAGGTCATGGTTATCTAGGTACTCAGTGACTTAAGTAAGTCTAAGTAGGAGGCCCAATTCATTTGTGTCGACTTCACAGAACTCCACTTCGCTCTCACTGATTATTTCCACACATTTTTCCACAGCAAAATCAATGTTAATGGATGGGTACAGTGATACTACATCCATAATGCCTATTATGCAGTTAGATAAGTTTTTGTTGCACTCATTGATTCTGTTGAAGAGGTCCTCTGTACTATCGCATACATCTGGGGACATCTTAATTATGGAGCGTATAACCACCGAGAGGAAGTAGGATATCCTGTAGTTGCTAGCAATATTGGCTCCGCATACAGGTCTTATTGGTGGTCCTATCGTCGCGTCGTCCACTGTCTTATGGTCTTTGCGGAGCCCATACAAGGGTCGTACGTCATTGTTAGACGCTTGGAAGTTGTTGGCAGTGCGTCTGCTTGGCTTTAGGATGTCCGTCCAGATCATCAGGTAAGCGTTGAGGATCTTTTCTCTCTCCTCATGAGTTTGTTGTGTTGTCTCGCTCGTGTTGATGATGTGGGGTTGCATAGCCTTGATATAATTTGGCATGCTGTCTATTGACATCCTACCAGATTTATCCCGTGTGCGCTGCTTGAGGCTAATTAGGCCTTCTACAGGTTTCCTTCCAAGTTGTTGGATTTCTGGTCTGCTTTGTCTCTTACTATATCGGTCTATTACTTGTCTAAGTTTATTTCTAGCAATGGTAAACTGTGCCTCTGTTTCGTCATCTATTTGTTGTGGCATACAAACTCTTTTATTAAAAGGTAATTTAGTGGGATAAATTTTGTTAATCTTATATGTTTTGTCAGCTGGGTAAACTGTAAAACTAGAAATTTAGTCTATAGCATAAGATGTACAGAGGGTTCTTGCAGAAACATGACAACGACATACATAGGTGAGACAGCTCGAAGCATAGGGGAATGAATAGACCAACACTGGGGGGGGGGGGGGGGAAATTAAAAGGACAAAAAAAACATAAAACGATTCAGTACTATACGAACACGCCAGACAAAGACATGACGGTAATATAGACAACATAGAAATTAAAATAATATCTAAACATAGAAATGACCCAACAGGTAGGCAAATTAGAGAAGCGAGTGAAATAGAGCTTAGAAAACCAAAGTTAAACAGGAAAAACAAATGGAATAACAACAACAACCAAACAAACAATACTGACTTAAGGGAAATATAAATAAATAAATAACACAATACAAATACACAAACACAATAACAACAAACACATATAAACACATACTAGTAAACAAATATAGAATACAAAAACCAAACCACATACACTCACACCAAACATTATACACACAAAACAATATACACACACGCAAACGCATGCGCAGAGACGGAGAAAAAAATAAATACATAAATAAATAAAATTAAAATGGCGTAAATATCACAATACAATACAATAGGGGGGAACATGATAATAGAACCACTGATGATGTTGCAGATGTGCAACGAAAGAACTTTGTTAGACTATAAATATATATTCATATCTGTATTTTTAACCGCTGTTCAATCAATGATAAACATTGATTGCCAAATAAATTAACTTTGGAGATATAAAAAATACAGAAGCGAAAACCAACCAAACAGTGAGTGTGTTCTGTTATTATTTCTGGCAATATTATTACAATATGACCCTCCCCAAGTATAACATTATATATAAATAAATATATATATATATATATATATAGAGAGAGAGAGAGAGAGGGAGAGAGAGGGAGAGAGGGAGCGGGGGAGGGGGGATGTGGTAAATAAAAAACTGGCCCCATTCTCCTGTGCAACGATTGTTTTGGGCTTTGTTCAACAGACTCTAGGACGATGTCAAAACTTCATATGTACGCTTCTTGGGTCGTCAAGTGTGGGTATGACTGTCCTCAGATATTGTAGTGAGGTTCTGCACTATCCCGTAGGTTTCAAATTTCTTCACCCAGTTTTGTATATTGGCTGAGAAGGGAGATTTGTCCGTTGAAATACGCATGAAATTGCTACTGGAACTGCTTGCACGAGACATCCTTATAGTAGTAATTACCACAGAAAATCCAGTGCTATGGCTCGCATAGGGTCTTGTTCTCCTCTCAGACCATGTTCTGAAATTTAAGATTGATCGGTTAGAAAATCAATACACTAGGATACAAAGCATGCGCCCTCACTCATTCATATAAATGTATAGTATATATTTATTTAATTAATACCAAAGAATTAATGCATTTTCAACTAACACATAGGGTTTTTGAACTGCCACTCTATGACAACTCTATGCAACAAAATTGAAAACTTGGATGGAACCCAAATAGACTTTTCATTTCGTTTAGAGAGAGAGGGAGAGTGAGAGAGAGAGGGAGAGAGAAAGAGAGAGGGAGAGAGAGAGAGAGAAGCACATACACACTCGCATGGGCACACACACACGTGTATATATATATATATTGTTATACTTTGGGAGGGTCATGTTGCCAATAAGAAACACACGCAGCAGTTGTTTCACTTCAATATATTATAATAAATTTATAAGTTTAGGAATTTATAAATTTATAAATTTCTGGTTGGTTGGTTGGTTCCACAACCAGATAATTGTTTATATATTGTCAAAGTTCTTTCGTCACACATTCTGTGACCTCTTCAGTGACTGGGGATTCTTTTCTTTGTTTTTGTGCCTCTCCTTTGTTCTGTCCTACGCCATTTTGTTTCTGTGTGTGTGTTGTATGCTCAGTCTGCGCATGCGCCACATCCGGGTGTCTGTGTGTGTTTATATTCGTTTATTTATTTGTTTATTTACATGTTACCGGTTGGTTGTTTGTTCTATGTGTGTGTGTGTTTTCATTTTGTCCTTAATTGTAAGTTGTGATGTTGCTGTTCCACTCATATTTTCTATTTAATTTTGGTTGTAATTCCTTTATGTTTATTGCCTCTGTGATTTGTCTAAACGTTGCGTCTTTTCTGTGTGTAGATTCTATTTTTATTTCTATGTTCTCTAATTTACCCTTATGTTCTATTTTAGCATGTTGGTAGAGTACAGATGATTCTTTACTATCTTGAAGGTCTCGCCAGTGTTCATTTATCCGTTCCCCTACACTACGAGCTGTCTCACCTATGTACACTATATTTTTGTCTCTACATTGTCCTTCAGTACATCTTATGCTATACACTACATTTCTAGTTTTACAGTTAATATGGGGGCTTATTTTACAGGTTATACATTTCTTATCTATACAGGGGGGGGGGGGGTCTTTGAAAAGGATATGTCTTGCTAATAAGTGTTTTTACGGAGGTACCTGGTCTTTCTACTATCTTAATATTGAGTTTATGTTTATCTAGGGCCCTTCTAAATTTATAAGCTAATTCACCTCTAGGGGTTGTATCGATGAACATTACACTCTGGTATTTATTGCTATCATACCATGAGTTTATTCTATTAGCCTTATTCCTAGTTCTTTCTATTCTATTCCAAAATTTGCTCCTAAACAAGGGGCAGGTCCCATTTGTGTCATTATTTACCATTTTTTCCCATTTGGTTCTGGCTCCTCTATACACTCTGATTTTATCTCTCTGATTGTAACCGGAGAACTGCATACGGTGGATGAAGTGTTGTATGTGTCTCTCTAGTTCTTCGGGGTTGCACATGCGGGACACGTTTCTCATCACTCGTACCAAATCCGCAATCACTATGTTGATTTTGGTATGGTCCGAAACAGCTGAGTTTCGGTGGATCAGATATTTGGAAGTCATGGGTTTGGCATAATGGGAATGGACGATTTGTTTTTTGTTATTAATGGTATCTAACCAGAGCTCTGTATCTAGTACAGGTAATCGATGGTTGGGGTGTTTACTTGGGTAGTCTATAGTAACTCTAATACTCTGGTGGATGGAGTTGGCTATTTGCTGGATGCTTTCCATTGTGTTTTTCTCTAATTCCTGACTGTTCTCTAGTGGGGGTCTTTTAACAACGATGTTTATATCATCAACGTAGCGGGAGGACATTATCAGGGTTAAGGGGTCTTCTAATTGTTCTTTAAGTTTAAGTTTAAGTCTACTGTCCCACCATACCATGAATAAGTTAGCTATGTCGCCTGCAATGCTAACACCAATGGCTGCTCCTTCCTCTTGGGCATATGTTTTTCCATTAAATTTGAACATATGTTCCTTAAGGGTTAATTTTATGCTGGCCCCCACCGCATGTGCAATCATTTTCTTCAGTTCATCGTGGTTTTCGGGTGTCCGTATGGCTCTGGTCCACCCGTTCCATCTATCTGTGTGGGTTTTCTTGGCCATTGAGGTGATGGTAGGTGGTCTGCCTCTTGCTGGTCTTGTAGGGCACAGGTTGCTAAGGTCATATGTGTCTAGGTAATTATTACTATAGGTAAGTTTAAGTAGGAGTCCAAGCTCACTGGTATCAATCCCACGGAACTCAACATTGCTCTCACTGATCATTTCTACGCATTTCTCCACAGCAAAATCCACGTCAATAGATGGATACAGGGACACAACATCCATACTACCTATTATGCAGTTTGTTAGGTCCCTAGATCGGTTACTCTCGCCGATTCTGCTGAAGAGGTCCTCCGTGCTGTCACATACATCTGGGGACATTTCAATGATGGGGCGTATGATCAGGGAGAGGAAGTAGGACAGTCTATAGTTACTAGCAATGTTAGCTCCACAGACTGGCCATGTTGGTGGTCCCGTGACAGGGTCACTGCCCGTTTTATGGTCTTTTCGAAGCCCATACAACGCCGGCACGTCATTGTTCCAGGCCTGGAAGTTGTTGGCAGTCCTTTTGTTGGGCTGCATTATATTCGTATACATCACCATATGGGCATTGAGGGCTTTTTCTCTATCCTCATACCCTTGTGGTGTTACTTCTCTTGTGTTAGTGATGTGGGGTTGCATTGCCTGGATGTAGTTTGGCAGGCTGTCAACCGACATTCTGCCAGATTTGTCTGTTGGAAAGCATGCTATCTCTCCATTACGCGAGCGCTGCATGAGCTTACGCAAGCCATTTGTAGATTTTTCTCCCAGTTTCTGGGCCTCCATTCTATTATGCTTCTTGCTATACTGTTCTATAATATTTCTAAGTTCGGATCTAGCTATACTAAATTGTGCTTCTGTTTGTTCATCGACCTGCGACGGCAATTGTGTGCGTTTGTTAAATGGTAAAGTCGTGGCGTGGGCTCGTCGCAGGTCGAACGACTTATCGGAGGGATTATAAAAAGTAGAGTTCCAGGCTGATGCTTTATGTGTACTAGTGCTATTGTTATTGTTAGTTGTGTTGTTTCTATTTCTATTTCCACCAACAGCCTCATGGTTGTTTCTATGTCTCTCATTATTACTCCTGTCTCTTTCCACTGGCTCATTGTTATTATCTACTCTATTTTGTGTGTCTGTGTGTTCGTCTTGGTTATTTTCTTTGTCCATAGTCTCCCTTCTCCTTTTAATCCTATTACCTTCCCTTATTTCTGTGCTACTGTCATTACTTGTTTTCTGTGTCTGTGTGTTTGTTAAGATTGTGGTGGTAGTGAGAGGCATTGAATGTGTGTGTGTTGTTGTTGTTGTTGTTGATGTGTGCTGTTGTTGATGTGTGTTGTTGTTGTCTCCGTGTGTGTTATTATTGTTGTGTGTGTTGTTATTGTTGTTTGTGTCTGCGTGTCTGTTGTTGTTGTTTCTGAGTATGTTATTATTGTTGATGTGTGTGTTGTTGTTATTGTTGTTTGTGTCTGTTGTTGTTGGGATGTGTGTTGTATATGTGTGTGCGTATGTTGTTACTTTTGTTTTTGTTTTTGTTTTTGAGGCTCCAACGTAATTTTGTAAATGATTTTCCTATTTCTGACAAACAACTAATCATATTTACCTTCTTGAATGTCGCATATTTAGGCGGTAGTTGTAATACAGATAATTCACCAGGATCTACTGCAGTGTTGCCGTATATATTTTTGTTGTTGTTGAACTCATCTGTTAATGAGATGTCGGCCATATTTATACCGTCAATTTTGTCGGGATATCTATTGGTATTCTCTACAGTATCCTGATTTTGATTTATCTGCTTAAGCCACTTTAGTTTCTTGTTAAAGTGCTTATCACATTCTTGAGCAATGTACTGTTCTTCAGGACGTATAAGGCTTATAAATATTAGTTTTTCTCTTGGTGTGGTGATCTTAGTTATTTCTCGTATTAGGTTACACTTATGTTTTTCTTGATGACTTAATTCTCTATAGATCTTCACGGGACCACCAACACGGCCAGTCTGTGGAGCTAACATTGCTAGTAACTACTGACTATCCTACTTCCTCTCCCTGATCATACGCCCCATCATTGAAATGTCCCCAGATGTATGTGACAGCACGGAGGACCTCCTCAGCAGAATCGGCGAGAGTAACCGATCTAGGGACCTAACAAACTGCATAATAGGTAGTATAGATGTTGTGTCCCTGTATCCATCTATTGACGTGGATTTTGCTGTGGAGAAATGTGTAGAAATGATCAGTGAGAGCAATGTTGAGTTCCGTGGGATTGATACCAGTGAGCTGGGACTCCTACTTAAATTTACCTATAGTAATAATTACCTAGACACATATGACCTTAGCAATCTGTGCCCTACAAGACCAGCAAGAGGCAGACCACCTACCATCACCTCAATGGCCAAGAAAACCCACACAGATAGATGGAACGGGTGGACCAGAGCCATACGGACACCCGAAAACCACGATGAACTGAAGAAAATGATTGCACATGCGGTGGGGGCCAGCATAAAATTAACCCTTAAGGAACATATGTTCAAATTTAATGGAAAAACATATGCCCAAGAGGAAGGAGCAGCCATTGGTGTTAGCATTGCAGGCGACATAGCTAACTTATTCATGGTATGGTGGGACAGTAGACTTAAACTTAAACTTAAAGAACAATTAGAAGACCCCTTAACCCTGATAATGTACCCCCGCTACGTTGATGATATAAACATCGTAGTTAAAACACCCCCACTAGAGAACAGTCAGGAATTAGAGAAAAACACAATGGAAAGCATCCAGCAAATAGCTAACTCCATCCACCAGAGTATTAGAGTTACTATAGACTACCCAAGTAAACACCCCAACCATCGATTACCTGTACTAGACACAGAGCTCTGATTAGATACCATTAATAACAAAAAACAAATCGTCCATTCCCATTATGCCAAACCCATGACTTCCAAATATCTGATCCACCGAAACTCAGCTGTTTCGGACCATACCAAAATCAACATAGTGATTGCGGATTTGGTACGGGTGATGAGAAACGTGTCCCGCATGTGCAACCCCGAAGAACTAGAGAGACACATACAACACTTCATCCACCGTATGCAGTTCTCTGGTTACAATCAGAGAGATAAAATCAGAGTGTATAGAGGAGCCAGAACCAAATGGGAAAAAATGGTAAATAATGACACAAATGGCATCTGCCACTTGTATAGGAGCAAATTTTGGAATAGAATAGAAAGAACTAGGAATAAGGCTAATAGAATAAACTCATGGTATGATAGCAATAAATACCAGAGTGTAATGTTCATCGATACAACCCCTAGAGGTGAATTAGCTTACAAATTTAGAAGGGCCCTAGATAAACATAAACTCAATATTAAGATAGTAGAAAGACCAGGTACCTCCGTAAAAACACTTATTAGCAAGACATACCCTTTTCAAAGACCCCCTGTATAGATAAGAAATGTATAACCTGTAAATTAAGCCCCCATATTAACTGTAAAACTAGAAATGTAGTATATAGCGTAAGATGTACTGAAGGACAATGTAGAGACAAAAATATAGTGTACATAGGTGAGACAGCTCGTAGTGTAGGGGAACGGATGAATGAACACTGGCGAGACCTTCAAGATAGTAAAGAATCATCTGTACTCTACCAACATGCTAAAATAGAACATAAGGGTAAATTAGAGAACATAGAAATAAAAATAGAATCTACACACAGAAAAGACGCAATGTTTAGACAAATCACAGAGGCAATAAACATAAAAGAATTACAACCAAAATTAAATAGAAAATATGAGTGGAACAGCGACATCACAACTTACAATTAAGGACAAAATGAAAACACACACGCACATAGAACAAACAACCAACCTATAATATGTAAATAAACAAATAAATAAACAAATATAAACACACACAGACACCCGGATGTGGCGCATTCGCAGACTGAGCACACAACACCCACACAGAAACAAAATGGCGTAGGGCAGAACAAAGGAGAGGCACACAAACAAAGAAAAGAATCCCCAGTCACTGAAGAGGTCACATAATGTGTGACGAAAGAACTTTGACAATATATAAACAACCATCTGGTTGTGGAACCAACTAACCAACCGGAAATATATAAATTCCTAAATTTATAAATTTATTATAATAAATTGAAGTGAAAGCAACTGGTGCGTGTGTTTCTTATTGGCAACATGACCCTCCCAAAGTATAACAAATATCGGTTTCAACACACGTTTTCAGATAAAGAATCTTGCTAAACAAATTCAGAAACGAAATATATATATATATATATATATATATATATATATATATATATATATATATATATATAAATGAAAATAGAAATACGTTAAGATGTAAAATATTTAACGTAAGATATTGGAAATAATTCAAACTCAATCAAAAAAAGTCAAGATAAAAATTTTATCCACAGATTTTGTGAAATCCAGGGAAAAAACCAATAGAGTCTTAACTCAGAATAAAATTAAGGTTAAATACTTATCCTTCAATTTGGAAAGACTACAAATGCTCTGTATAGTCTTAAAAAGACTATCTCACGAAACTTTTCAGTGGGGTTAGTGACAGTTGGAGTCGTGCATCAGTAGAGCTCAAACACGGTAACCAAAGCCCATGCTAAAATATGCCAGAATGGGAATTTAAAAGCAGGCTAGTACACCTCATGTAGAATTATGAAAATAAACACACATGGAGAACGGGGTTAATGACGTTAGAATGAGACGAATGTCTGTTTACAAGAAACAGCAGTCAAAACATTCCGAGAAAAAACTAAAAAAAAAGGTATGGAGTTCAGCATATAGCAATATTATCGCGGTTTTTAAAAAAAAAGACCGGGATTAGTCACAAATAATTTTAAGCACTCTAGGAAAAATTCCGAGTATATATATATATATATATATATATATATTGCATATGTAAAATGAATATATATTTTTTTACATCAAACATAAAGAAGCAGAAGACCAATAAAGAAATCAATTTTTGCATATTTATAATTTAAGCAATCGAGATTGTTACGACTGAAATGCCTTGGGCCATAGATCTGTTTGATCAAGGTTACACAGAACTAAACTATAAGACAGAATATTTATCTTAATTGTTATTTGTTACCCCTGATAGAATCAACGCAATCTGTAGGGTCTGTTAAACAAGGAGATAAATTAGGTTTATCATCCACATAGACAATGACGGAATTTAAAGACGAAACACGAAGTACCAGAATAGATACTGCAAAACATCTCGTTCTATGCTCTAACAATTCCGCCAACCCACCTCCCATTGATTTTCATTCTAGCTTCCCCGATAGGATGAAAGGTAAAAGTTAACGTTGGCGGGTTTTTCATTAAAAGCGCATTGAACTTGAACAAATACAGCAAGACATTGTGACCTATGCTCTTTCACCGTAAAAGAGGAAATAAATAAAATAAATAAAAAATAAATATAAATGAACGAAATAAAAGTTATGTAATTGTCATTGCCTCTTTCTCATTGAAACTTAACACTTTCTACTTTAATCTAACGAAAGCAGCCGTGTTAATAAAGTTAATTTATTAAATCTTTTGTAGTTAAGTAAGTCGAATCAAAAAGCATATGCAATATGACAGGCGTATTAAATATGTAATGAAGAAAATTGGTTTTATAGTTGTATAATAGTAAAAAAGAAAGTGGCGACTGATGTGAAGACAATAAATTACTGCGTAGAAGCATTTGTATTTATTAGTTAGTATTTTATGGTTTCTGTGTGGGCAAATCATAACCAAATAATTAATTTTACCTCACAATTTCGCGAACATTACAGAATATGACAGGCTCTTGGCGAAGGGCGTATGGTACAACAGCCAAAGCGTAGTGATCATAACAGCCAGGTCAATTATATGAGGTAGAATAAATCTGTGTACAACTATTGTTGTTTAGTTGCAAGTCAGCCTTGATCAAGTAGATCTATGATCAAAATATGCCTACCAAGATTACCACACCCTTTTTTATATTTAAACGAAATTGTGCAACGTGACCTTGCGTTTATCTAAGGTGGTAGGATGTTATTTGAGGGAAAATCGACTGTTATTTCCAGCAGGTTGAGATAACACGTGGAAAATCTTTCATTAGCTTAAAAAGTTTTTGTTCGTTTATTTTTTTACCCTTTTAGTCAGAAAAGATTGTGCAATACCTAGAATCTTATTCAGCGACTATTTGGAAGAAGGGAAGCATCCCTAATCAAGAGATCTACTCCGAATATTTGCAATAGACTAGCTTCCATTAAAGGCACATAAGAACCAGGTTTTGGTGTTAAATAAGGTGATGAGCTACGTCTACCACGACATTACGAAATAGCGTGATTTGACGACAGAATGTGAAAAACCAGAACAGATAGCGTAAAACATCTCATTCAGTGCTCTAACCACTCTCTCAATCCATCGCCTAGGACAGGTACCTTATTCTATCGACAGAATGAAAGGCAACATTGAACTCGGCATGATTTGCACAAGACGCAGGAAGCCGGAACACCACAAAGGTGTTTGTTCTAAGTTCTAGCGCCATTTCACCGTAAAAGATGAGGAAAGAATAAAAAACAAAAAATCAACATAAATGAACGAAATAAAAGTTCCGTAATTATTATTGCCTGTTTCTCATTGAAACCTAATACTTTCTGCTGTGTAAGTGTAATTAATTAAGTCAAACCAAGCAGCTTGTACATGCAATACGATAAGCGTGTTAAATATGCAATGAAGTAAATACGTTTTATAGTTACATAAAAGCAAAAAAACCGAGTGGTGACGGAGGTAAAGACAATAAACTACTGGATATAAATATTTCAATTATTTAATTTATATTGGATCGTCAAGTATGAAATTTGGAGAAATTTCTTTTTTTTTCTACAAATTTCTACAAATTTCATACAACCCAATAGTTTCTGTGTTAAAGCGGAAATGAATAAGGAAAATATTCACCACGCATTCATGAAGTTTCATGTTCGATTCAACATGGGCACGAGTCTTTTACACTAGAAATTTAAAGGAAATTATAAAAATAAATAAACATAATTTAAAAAATAAATAAAATTGAAATAGAAAATCACCCCCCAAAAATTAAAGCAAAATTTATATGAATTTGGGAAAAATTGACAAAATGCTTGAGTAAATGTTTGGAAAGTTTTTTGACAAATTTAATAGGAAATAAAAAAGTAATTTAAAAACAAATTAGAAAACTTTTGATGAAATATTTTGTGGAAACTTCATAATGAAATTCATAATGAAACTTTTTGAAAATGTTTCATGAAATTTTTGAGAAGACTTTTGGTGAACATTTTGTATGAATTTTGAATGAATTTTGGAAAATGTTTTCATGAAAGTTTCGATAATATTTTCTGGGGAAATTTTCGATGGACGCTTTGGGAAAATTTTTGATGAAAATTGTCAATGGAATTTTTGGGACAAATTTTGATTACATTTTTAAGGAAAACTTTGATTAAATCTTTGATGAATTTTTATGAAATTTTTGAAATACCCTGGAAAAAGGTTTGTGAAATGTGTCGGAAATTGTGAGGAAAAACGTTCATGAATTTAAGGAAATATTTTGAAAAATGTTTTATAAAATATTTGTGAAAATTTTGATGAAACAGAAGAATTTTTTTAGGAATTTGTTAGGAAATTTTTTTATTTTTTTTTTTATTAAAGTTTGATAAAAATGTTAATCAAATGTATTTGGAAATTTTGTATATATACTTTAGTTTACGTAATACAATCAAGTGACATCTAATAACTAATAACCACCAAGAGGACTCCACGGACATGGAAAACCGGGTGAAAACATTCTACCTAATAATTTCGAAATTCTGAGAAATTTGACAAAGGGTGGATGGTACAGCAACCAAAATATGATGATTATAACAATCAGGGCGAGGATATTAGCCTCAACAAATCAGCCTATAACTGTTGTTGTTTAGTCACGAGCCTTGATCAAGTAGATCCATGATAAACTTGATTACGTTATGTAGCGAGTCCTTGACATTTCTTAGGACAGTAAAATTTCATTTGAAGACAATTTAACTGCTATTTTCAGTTCATCAAACGACCACAATTGCTAAGATAATTACTGGCCTTTTATAGTTTCAGCTCAATTCAATCGACTAAAGTCCACTTCGAGAAATAACGGTTGCTGCTTTAGTTATTTTTTTTTGTGTAGTCCCAGGGATATAATTAAAGGTGTTTCAATCCTGATTATTCTGTATCCTATTCAAGTTGGACCACAAAGACAACGTCATCCTTTTCTGTTTAACGAGGATATAGTCTCTTTTCAGATGGATTTACCTTCTATTTTTAATTAACTGAGCAACCGCATGGAGTCTCACTATTTAGCTAGTAATGAAATTTATTTTCTGCTTTAAATAATAAATTAATACAAGCGAGAAAATTGGAAAGACGGAGAAAGGCTAATAAGAGAGATAAAGAAGCACACCTAAAGAGCGAGAGAGAGAGAGAGAAGAGTGGACAGGCGAAAATGAGGTGTTGAGATAGAGAAGACAGAGAGAAAGAAACAGAAATAAAGAGTTAGAAAGAGACATAGGGGAACCCGAAAATATAAAGTATAAAGAGAGAGAATAGAAGAGAGAGAGAGAGAGGAGAGAAAGAGAGAGGAGAGATGAGAGAGAGAGGAACAGGGAGAACAGAACGAAAATGAGAGAATCACATTGGGTATCTAGAAAATATTTAGACACCCAGCACGATTCTTTTACTCTCACTATTTTCTCCTCTCATCTTTATGTTTTTTTCTCTCTGTATGTATATATGTCTCTCTCTCTGTCCCTCTCTTTCTCTCGCTTTCTTTGTTTTTTCTTTCTCTATTTCATTAAGTGACATATTAAGAGTCAGAGACAAATGAAAAGGTGTGATAGAAAAAATGTAGTAAGAAAAGAACTCGTGATTTATGAAATAATTAGCCCATTAAATTGTCCACCTTCAGCCATTTTGATTCTAAGTGTAAACATCACAGGTCATTTATGATAAATAATCTGTTGTTGAATAGCACTTTCAAGAAGGGAAGGACACATTCAACAATGTAGTCCTAGATACACAAAAATATGGAATGATCAATGTTGAAATGTTTTTGAATATACATTTGCTTGATCAAGCTGACGTGGGTTAAACAATAAAAACAAAGAAGGATATATTAGATACGCTATTTCTGAAAAATAAAGAGAAGACAGGATAATCACAGTTGGAACGTTTGATTATAGAGAAGCAGGGTCGATTTAAAGAAAGAGAATCAGTTACATAAACGAGAGAGAAAAACAGAAGGAAAAAGAGTGAGAGACAGAGAGAAAGAAAGAGAGAAAGAGAGAGAAGCATAAAAACTGTAAATATGAGAGTCAAAAAGATAGAAAGTAAATATTCCATTCCATTCCATTCACTTCACAGAAATAAATGGTTACATAAAGTAAGGCAAGTAAATAATATACATTCTCGGCATTTATTACAGTATTGATTTTTTATTTTAATTTGGAAATAGTTAAATAGTTTCTAGTCAACAACTAGCTCTTCATATAAAAAAACTCCAAAGTCACTGTCACTTTGCCATTTCGAAAATGTATTTCTACACCCCACCTACTAGTACTGAGTGCTCAATCAGTTAATGGTTGAATCTTATCTTTTAAATACGATATTTTAAAGACATATTATAGCACACACACACACGCACACACTTATTTATATATATATTGAAAGAGTGTAGAATAACATGGTCAACAGTACATATATATATATATATATATATATATATATATATATATATATATATATATATATATTTGAAAAAAGGAAAAGAATGACTTCACTTGTAGTTCTAACCAATTTAATTTTATATTATTACAATTTTACAATTTTGTTTTGTAGATCTAGTAAGTTGTTTGTTAACTTCGGTGGAGAGAATTTTTTAAAAGATTCATGGAGACCTTGCGGCATTCCTTTTTATCGTCGTAATTGACTGTTCTAAAACATACAAACTCCAACGTCAGAAGTTGTTGGAGTAGATCATCTCAGCAACATACAAGAGACTGCCGCCCATGCTGGCCTTAAAATTAATGTAGAGAAAATGAAGACGATGCATACATATTACACTAGTACTCCCCCCCCCCTCCCCCGGTCTAGAAAATATGGAAATCGTACAGATTGCTTCATCTCTAGACGATATATATATATATATATATATATATATATATATATATATATAACAAAGAAGGTGTGGTAAGACACCAGGTGGGCCATAACGCACCAGAGTACTCGATACTTAAGGTAGTAGAGGGGGTAATATGAAAGAGTCAGGACCCCGACGGCTGAGCTCCGGCCGTTTCGACGGCTAGATCCGAACTAAGCCAGCAGTATTAGAACTTATCAAGGGGTACAGTCCATATATGGGCATGCAGTCAAAACAAAAAAAAAGCAGAGATATCAAAGCAAAACATCCTAAAAAATGTAACCATGTACATGACATCCCAGGTCATTGACCACTCTCCGTGGCAGACAAGAAAAACAACAAATTTTAAAGATTTTTGCTTTGATATCTCTGCTTTTTTTGTTTTGACTGCATCCCCATATATGGACTGTACCCCTTTATAAGTTCAGCTAGATTCAAACCGTTCTAATACTGCTGGCTTAGTTCGGATCTAGCTGTCGAAACGGCCGGGGTCCTGACTCTTTCCATATATATATATATATATATATATATATATATATATATATATATATATATATATATATATATATATATATATATATTGAGTATATGTTGGTTGTATACCACCACCCCAGTATGCAGATTGGAGCACTCGACGAAGTGCGCAGGTTGGTTTGGTTACTCCGGAGTAATGTAAAATAAAATAAAATAAATAAGTCAAATGTTTAAAATTTAGCTCTGTTTATTACTGCTATATATATTTCGGTGACAGCCATCTTTGGCTGTGACCTCTTGAGGCAGTCTGAATTAGTGTGGTATAGACAAGTACATATGTTGTTGAAGTGTATAACTTTGTCAATACTCTGATATGCCCAGTTCCTGGTTGGGTTGTTATTTCACTGAGGAACTGGAATCATATATTTTATTTTATTTTATTTTATTTTATTTTTTATATATATATATATATTGAATCGCCACCGACGTCTACGAGAAAGTTCTCTAGGAAAGTTAACCAGGAATCTTTAAAAGATCTCCCCACCGAAGTTAACAAAGAACTTACTAGATCTACAAAACCAAATTGTAAAATTATAATATTATATAATTAAATTTAGAACTACAAGTGAAGTCATACTTTTCCATATAATATATATAGATATATATAGATATATAACGAAGGAAGTGTGGTAAGGAACCAGATGGACCATAACGCACCAGAGTACTCAATACTTAGGGTAGTAGAGTGGGTAATAGGAAAATGTTTAACCCCGACAGCAGAGCTCAAGCCGTTTCGACGGCTATTTCTGGACTCCAGAAATACCCGTCGAAACGGATTGAGCTCTGCCGTCGGGGTTAAACATTTTCATATATATATATATATATATATATATATATATATATATATATATATATATATATATATATACAAACAAATGGCTTCTACAGGAATAGAAGTTTGATTCAAAAGAAATCACAAATAAAGATTTCCCGATGATTTCTTTTGAATAAAACGGTTCTAGTCCTATAGAAGCCATTTCTATATTAAACATGATGTTTACACTCTACTAATGTGTTGAGGAGTACCTTATTTACTGTGGATAACCCCGATTGAACTCGGGACTCATGTATATAAGAGTTCTTTCACTTACTACACCAAGTTTCGTGTTTCAGATTTCCACCATGACTTGAATTCAAATTTGAATATCTTTGGCCTGCTTGATCAGAGGAAATCTGTGGCTAAACAAACATAGATGTAACTAGTACATTAAAATACATCCTTGTACTTTGTCCGAGCGTCGGGCTTATAATCCTGAGGTTATGAGTTCAATTCTCGGACCGGGTTTGCGTTGTGTTCTTGAGCAAAACACTTTATTTCACGTTGCTCCAGTTCACTCAGCTGTAGAAATGAGCTTCGACGCAGCTGGTGTCAAGCTGTATCGGCATTTGCCTTTCCGATGGACAACATCGGTGGCGTGGAGAGGGGTGACTGGTATGCATGGGTGACTGCTGGTCTTCCTCAAACAACTTTTCCCGGACTTGTGCCTCGGAGGGGGAACTTTCTAGGTGCAAATCCTATGGTCATTCGTGACCAAGGGGTCTTTACCCGTTACCCATATATATATATATATATATATATAGATATATGTGTGTGTGTGTGTGTGTGTGTGTGTGTGTGTGTGTGTGTGTGTGTGTGTGCGTGTGTGTGTGTGCATGTACATTTGTTGGGAGAAAGAAGAGAACATTTCTCAATACATACAGTAGAGTTATATATTTAGAAAAAGAATGATGTTGCACACAGAGATTCTTACTACCTGTGATGATTCAGGCTTCAGTCTAAAGGTTTCAGGCGACAAAAATATGTTTTGTCGCTCGAAATATGACCTATCAAACGTAGCAAGATACTCTAGTAGAGTTAATCAACTTATTTACTGAATAATTAATTAGAAAATTAATATCATTTGCATGTTGTGATTTCATGTAGCAAGATTTTCTCAACACACAACTAATTCTAATTAGAGAAAAATGAAGAAATCAGCTTCTGTCGCCAGATCTCTACAATTCAATCAGACATTTCATAGATTCAATAGTATATTATAGTAAAGCTTACAGACGGTGTGGACACATTACACTGTACTAGTTACATCTGTTTTTCGTTTAGTCACAGATTTCCTCGGATCAAGCAGACCTGAGATATTTAAATTTGAATTCAATTCATGGTGGAAACGGAAACACGAAACTTAGTGTAGTAAGTGAAAGAATTCTTAACTACGAGTAAATAAACTGAATTATAGGTACTGAGTAATATTTTCATCTACACACACTCAATCACACGCACACTCACACAAACTAAATACGCCTCCCTTATTATAAATGGGGTAGGGTGGGTAGAGGGTCAGGCTGAATGTTTTTTGTATCAAGTCCCACTACATTCGTTTCCCTTTCCTACAACTTGCTGAAGAATTATACAACCAAAATAAAGTCATCTAAAGAGTTATTGCCAAGTAAAGGCATTTTTTCTTCTTGACAGACCAAAGTGCGACACTGCATCCTTTTCCAGAAAAAGACTTGTTTCATCCGCAATGAATACAAGTTGTGTAAAATAGCTGCCAAACTCATTTATACTCTTAAGAATCTAGGGAAATTCCTTAGCTGCCTGGTTGTTTACCCATGCAGCTTCACCAGACATATGGATGCCGTATTGGTTATGCCGTAGTTTGAATCTAATAAGCTGACCTTTGCTCCCTCTGCAGGGGTGGTGGAAGCATTTCTGAATTGGGGGTCTAAATTTAGTTTAGTGATTAATTTAGCTGTTATTTTCAAATATCAACCAAGATATAAAATCTGCGATATACGATAAACATAACATATACATAAATTGTAGCGCATATACATATAGATGTGTGTTTTGGGAGCTTGGGGAGTAAAATATATATTTATTGTGTGTGATGTGTGGGGGTGCATGTCCCCCCCCCCCCCCCAGTTTCACCACCCTACTCGAAATTCTTCCGAATTATCTCGTTTGTTCTTTTTGTAATATAAAATTAAATAATTTAAATTGCCTTCCGTTATGACAAGAGACTTAATAGCATATTGCGTTTAGTCGTAAATCCATTTATTAGGGGAATGTTTTATTGATTTCAAAGCTGTATTATTTGAAGAACTCAGCTTTTTTGTTGAAACAGATGGGATCGTCATGGAAGGTTTCACGATGTTTATAACCGCTGATGTGATCAAGTTATGGTGTTTCCATATATAACTGACTATTTACCAGCTTCCAAACGTTTTAACACAAAGTTTAACCCAACTTTTACATCCACTTTGATGTTTTTCCTCATCACTTTAAATAAATATTCACCACTTGAGTTGCAGGCGTCTTTCATAAATAATGGGTAAAACTTATGGCAATAATTTGGAAGAATGCTAGAGTATACATGAGTGGAAAATATAGTTTCTTACATGTTAGTATACATAATAATCTAGAGCTATCTTACTGAAAATATTGGCTCCATGGAAAATATATAGACTTCTATAATGGAACAGCTCTTAACAAAGGTAATGCTGGACGCGCACACATACGCACATATATATATATATATATATATACTTATATACGTACACACACGTGCACACACATAACACACACACACGCACACACACACACGCACATATATATATATATATATATATATATATAATATATATATATATATGCACATTCATAACTGATTTTATGTAGTGGGGTATAAGGAGACATATGTTAATTTCAAAGATCTTTTTTTTCTTTCAGTTTTTATTGTGAATACTCTCTTTCAAAGCCAAAATCAAGTTCAGTAGGGGAATAATAGAATTCCGTCAAATAATTTGTATGTGATATTTAACATTGATGTGGTGTTATTTGCTGTAATTCTTAAATATATTCAGATCCAGTATTTGTATTCTGTTTTGAAACCAATGTGTTTGAGGCTAAAAGTTCAACGATGTTTTCGTCGTGGATGTCAGTGGCATAGAATTTAGAAGTGAGAATTACAGCAATGCGTGCCTGAGAAGATAACGGAGTAAAAAGGGTTGTCAGTAGGCATGATGAAATAGCGTAGTATATAAACATAGTTAAATCAATGAGAGGTTTAAAATGACAGAAGGTCATTGGGTCTTTTGGCTAGAAATACGATAGAATGGACTTGCAATAAAAATGACATAAAAATATGTGCGAATAGAATTAACTGATGAGATTTGCTGTAGTTGTTGTTGTTGCTATTGTTATTTAACTCTTATGCCACTGATTCTAATTTCTATTCCAATATGTTTCTTAACTCTGATCAGATGTTATTGTTTTGCTTCCCTGCTCAGCTCTGACGAAGAAGACGTATAATCAAAAGCATTCCAACATTGACCATTCTGTCTCTTTAAGAGTGATATATCAGCTTTTTATGAAGTGTTTGCTAACCTCTCGTCTAATTACTCTCATTTCTGGAGAAAAGCACGCTGTGAATAGTCTTACAGTGGAGGAAAAGAGAATGAAGGAGGAATTGATCTCAGTACTTGACCAGTACTTTATATATTAACTCTGGAAAAATATAAGGAACAGTTGACCATGGCGAAATTTGAACGTAGAGAGTTAACACATTTATCAGTTTGCCGTCTTTATAAGTATATAGGATTACATTATTTAATATGTGCTTACCTTTTTAGAGATAGTACGGTGTCATTGAAGGGTGAATTGGTTGATATTCCGAGCAGGACGAGCAACTATGTAGAGGAACTCTCGCTGGTTCATGATGTAATAGGTTTGTGAAAACGTTGGTTGTACAACCATATTTTTGCTAATCTTAGATAGAAATTTAATTGCCTACTGCCACATCTAATATCCTTGAGACCCATTATTAAAGTATTTTGAAAACGCCGATGGGCCATGTTCTATTCCCAGACCAAGCGGTAAAAAAATATATATCTAATTTACTCACATAGTCATAGAATGTACGGCATGGCAACAGTTAGATAAATTATCCCGAGTATTTGATTGCTATTTATATAATCCATTGGTGAAGGGTCACAGACAAAGTTTACCACAGCGGGATTTGAATTCGTAAAGACATGAAACTGAATATTACAAAGCATGTTTTCAGTCACATCATTTCTGCCAACCCAGCTCACATTTTGATATATTATTCAGCTAGTTGCGAGGGCGTTAGGTTCATAAGTGTGAGTGCGTGAATTCAATCTGTGAAAAAACGAGTGCCAGCAGCAACAGTAGCAGCAGTTATAAATTAACCCAAGACTATACGCCAGTTCATCATGGGTTAAGCTTTTACTTTCATTCATTTATGAAACCGGGGTAAGTTACGGTCTGATGAACCTCTAAAATGTAGCCAAATTTTAACTTTAACTTTAGAAACAGAAGCGCAGCCTCCATGTCTTCTTGTGGGGCTTCAGTGACTGATGATGTAAACGAAGAAAGAAACCATGACGCAAAAAGAAAACCTAGCCTGAATAATTGCAGCTGAGTAGACCCCATCAAAATTCTAATAGGGCCCTGTGGGGTTGTTTTATTAAGGGTAAGTCTTGCCATTCATAACACTAATTTTTGTCAACTATATGAATGATGCAAAGTAACTAAAACAAGGAAATAAATGAAATCTATCAATATTGAACGCAATAGTGTATTCTATAAGAAACAATCTATTCTACTCTCTCGGCAATCTCCAACGTTGCAAGGCCCACAAGGAATATCGAATGTTTGACATTTGGCATCTTTATGAAAAGGATATTTACATCTACACGGTGTTTCGCCTGGTTTGATATACAAGTGTCATCAGATATATTAATCCTCAAGGAAAGACGGAATGACAACTCGGAATATTTATTTTTAAACTCAAGGTAATATAAGCATTCATATCCGCTATGCCACAGATATTTTCACAAGGTTTAGGGCGATGTTTTATACTAGAAGAGTATAATCAACTAAACAGACACCATTATATCAATGGCACATATTTTATCGACTATTTATCTTATTTCCTTGAAGTAAAATAAAAAGAATGAATATCAATCCTGTTTGAAATGAAAGATTAAGATTGAAAAATTAGTTATTATTTATTCATTCTGTTGCCTGATGTTCGTGTTTTGTTAAGCTAATCAAATATTCCAATTCAACGCGTCATTTGTCATTCAAAACAATGTATTCTGTAATGACTAAACTGTAATGAAGATCCAACGATATTGTTAATGACAAACAGGAAAATGAAAATGGTGAAAAAACAAAACAACAAAAATAACAAACAATAACAAAAATAACAAAAAACAAACAAACAAACAACTAACAAATGCAGCAAAAGCAGACAAAATAATAATTCAGATTAGATTAAATAAAGGATAAAAAGAAAACAACATTAATTCGATAATGTAAAACTACAAAACTCTAATCTGATTATGTTTTACAGATATCTTCCTAGTAGTCTATAGCTTCTTTTTTTAAATATCAATAATAATATCTCAAGAACTTGATATTATGAACAAAATGTTAAATAAAAATTAACCCCATTTCGTGAAAACGCAATATATATATAGTCACACGCATACACACACACACACACACACACACGCACATATATTATATATATATATATATATATATATATATATATATATATATATATATATGTTCTTGTCTAACGACCCTGCGATAAATAGGCGAAACTCCAGAGTAACAAGACATTATTCAGCATTAATAAAACGAATATATATATATATGCAAAAGGCAAACAGAAATAACAAACATACGACACAGTAACAATGAACACACATATTATTAGTTTTACGTTCGATACAGTAGGAAAAGAGTCATAAGGTTTCGGACGCTAGTCCTTCATCAGAAAATAGAATCAGAATATAAAGAATAAATAGAAGGTTTGGGGAGACGGGAAGTGGCAAAGACTAAAAAAACAAAACATTTAGCACGCATGCACAGACACAGACACACATATAGACACATTCACAGACACACATACACTGACGCAGATACACACACACACACCCATATATATATATGTATTCAAAGTGTCCCCCAAAATGTATACATATATTTATTAGGATATTGTTGAAGTGTGTATACATATTTTTGGGAGACCATGTATATACACACACACACACACACACACACACACATATATATATATATATATATATATATATAGGAACGAGTAGGACCCCGACGGCTGTTCCTATTACCCACTCTACTACCCTAAGTATTGAGTACTTTGGTGCGTTATGGTCCACCTGGTTCCTTACCACATTTCCTTCGTTATATATATATATATATATATATATATATAATTTAAACCATAAATACATTGTATGAATATAAAATATAATATCTAACAATCTAACATGACAAATGTAAATAAAATAAAATAGAAAGTAAAGGCAACACGATGCCTACACCATGTAAGGAGAGTGAGATGGGAACCAAAATGAAAAGAAAAGAAATAAACGAAGCCAAGGTGGAAAGGCAGCAGACGTGGTGTCTGAGACATGGTGTATATGTGAGTGATAAGTGTTGTATGTATATCATTCATCACGAGTGTATAAAAATATAAAAAATATCAAGAATACACCGATAAGTATCAGAGGAACAAAGGGATAATGGAATGGTAAATTAAATATTTAAAATCCAGCACGGAACAAATGATAAGGAATTAAGTGAAAAATGTAAAGAATAATGGTTTTTTATTTAGGCACAAGGCCAACTATGTTTAGGGAGGGGAAAGTCGATTAATCGACCCCAGCTCATTACTGGTACTTTATTTTATCGACCCCGTAAAGATGAAAGGCAAAGCTAACCTCGGCGGGATTTGAACTCAGAACACAAAGGGACGTAACTATATGCTGCACAGCATGTTGTCCGACACTCTACCGTTTCTGCCAATCCAAACTGTAAAGAATACTAAACAGTAAAAAGAAAAGAAATGTTAAAGTGTAGATACGACAATTGATAAATAATAATTGTTTCTACTTTTGGCGCAAGGCCAGCAATTATCCCAGTGCATTACTGATACTTTATTTTATCGACTTCATAAGGATGAAAGGTAAAGTTAACCTCGGCAGGATTTGAACTCAGAACACAAAGGGACGTAACTCTATACTACGAAGCAGAGTGTCTGACCCTCTTCTGATTCTGCCAATCCACCAAATACAGGCACATTAGTAAAGTCCCAAAGGAAACCCTATTCAATTGATGTGGACTTATTTACAGAAATATATGATGAACTAAGTTTTTTTCTGATTTTATTGCATATACTTAAGTGATGACTAAACAACATACTACTTGCATGAGTGTGTGCCTGTAAAACATATACATATACACCAGGTCCGAACACAAAGGAACCAAACTCCCACTGTCACTGCCTCCGTCTCTCCCACTTTCCTCATCTCTCACTAATATAAGTAAATGGGGGCCCACGCGCTGGCTGTCCCGCAGACCCGGTGGACAGAATAGAGAAGACGTTTCCTCGGAGGATGGTGAGGGAGATGCGCTGGAAGAGACATTCCAGCTTGCGAGGCTCTCACCTATGGGTAGCTAACTCTCTCTCTCTATATATATGAGTGTTTGTGCATGCGTGTGTAAGAGATTGTGTGGGTGTGTGAGTTTTACTGACAAATTCATGTGTGTATGTGTATATATATATATGCATATATATATATATATATATATATATATATATATATATATATATATATATATATGTATATATATATTGTCAGGTCACTCTTGAGTGCTACTGGTAACATGTAAACCAGTACATCCTGTCACATGGTCGGGTCTTCGGCGACTTAACTGGCAACCCTACCAAGTTTACTTGGGGAGGAGGGTGATTTTGGACACCCTGCAGGACAAAAGACAAAACCTGACAAAGGGCGGAAGAACTCATAAGAGTCAACGGTCATCCAAAAATGTGTAAATATTAATATACTCATGTACATATGTATGTGTATGTATATGCATGTGTATATGCCTGGGGTGTCAGAGAGGGGCATGTACCTCTGTAGGGAGGGCTAGCCATGCCCTTTTCATTCATTCAGGACAGCTCGCCCTGCATTGGGTCCCACCTGACACTCAGAAGCTGTAGCATGCGACAGCGGCCACACCCCGGTAAACCGCCTCGGCTGGCGGGTCGAACCAGATTGAGGGTAGCCGGACGGATCTGAAACCCCCCGGTGAGTTAGATAGGGGATACTTGCCCCTGCATGCGAAGACTGGACTCGGCGGAGTGAGTGGAGGAGGACAACATCGTCACAACGCTCACGAATGCGGCGACAGCAAGCGGTGTGGAGCGCTAGGGCACGGCAAGGCACTACAGACATCGTGGCCATCCACTGCAGCTAAGGAAGTCCCTGGTCGTGACGGTCCTCCGTACCACCGGATTCTGGCTTCTGCGGCCGAGTGAGTGGGACCGTCACTGTGCACTGGCCCTCCCACTATAAACCTTTCTCGCACAGGTTTCTTCTTTAGCATGCACTCCCAAAGCCCTGCGGTGATGGGTTAGAGGTGGAGGTAACCTCTGGGAGTTGCCAGACTGACTCCGGTCTCTTCCCCTGCCCCCACCGTCCCCAGACCTGCAAGTCAAGCATCGGCCTCCACAACCACCTTCGTGCCCATGGCAGACGAGAACAACAATAAAGAAGATGTCATCATCGTTTACGATGGAAAACCAAGATATATATATATATATATACTCTCTCTCTCTCTCTCTCTCTCTCTCTCTCTCTCTCTCTCTCTATATATATATATATATATATATATATATATATATATATATATATATATATATATATATATATATGGTGACAAACACAGTGAAGGAGGCAGCGGATTTGATGCAGGAGGTGGAGACTGTGTCGATGAGTGTGGGGCTGAGAATGAATGAGATTAAGACAAAATATCTGGTAGAGAATATTAAGAAACGAGAGAAGATTACTAATGTAGGCGGGAAGCCGCTAGAATTGGTTGAGGACTTCTTGTATTGGGGAGCAAAGATTGGGAATACGGAAGATGATGTGGTCGAGAGGCAGAGAAAAGCCTGGACCGCGTGCCACAGCTTGAGATCGGTGTGGAAGTCGGACCTTCGTAAAGACCTGAAGATCCGTCTCTTTGTTGCTGTAGTGGAGTCTGTGCTGCTGTACGGGTCTGAGACTTGGATACTGACCAAGAAAATCACTCAGATGGGGGATGGGTGCTACACGAGAATGCTGAGGATGGCTCTGAACTTTAATCAGTATACACTGAGGATGAAGAACTCAGAGCTGTACGGGAGCCTCCCAAAAGTCAGCTCGAGAGTAGCCCAGAGGAGACTGAGGTTAGCTGGACATGCTCATTGACATCCAGAGTTGACACTGCACTCAGTGTGGGAGCCCCTGCATGGACACACTGGAAAAGCAAGACCGAGGTTAACATATGTTGATGCCCCAAAGACAGACACTGGTCTCTTGGAGATGCAGGACATGGCAGCGATAATGAGAGACAGAGACAACTGGAGACAGCTCGTCCATGGATCTCAGGAATTTTACCCGCCCTAGATATATATATATATATATATAGACAGAGAGAGAGAGTGGGACTGGCTTTGTGCAGTGCCTTTGCTCACTATAAAAGCTTCACGGCACAGGCATTGCTTTATATCTGGAGATCTCTCTGCACTTGTCATCAAATGGTACCATGGGCCCAGCACTATGTGTCAATAATTGTCACAAGTGTAGTGTTTGTACCAGAGTTTTCAAGTCGCTGGCTGGACTAAAAAGTCACACTCGTTCAGCGCATCGGTAGGGGTTCTCCTACAAGGATATAAAGTAGTGGCCGTACTCGAAAACGAGTTGGCAGCCACCATATATATATATATATATATATACATATATATATACATATATATATATATATATATATATATATATATATATATATATATATATATATATATATATATATACACCTATATCATATTTATATATATATATATATATATATATATATATATATATATATACATATATTATATTTATATATATATCTGTATGTGTGTGTGTTTGTGCGAGTGCGTGTGTGAGTTCATATGTCAGGCCTCTCTTCAACGCTACTTCTAACATGTAACCCACATAGAACATGTCTACGGTCGGGTCCTCAGCTATTAAACCGGCAGCCTCACCAAACTTGCTTGGGGAGGAGGGTGATTTTGGACACCCTGCGAGCTGGAAACATCAAGGGGCGGAGGAACTCAGGCGAGTCATCAACCATCCAATAAAGTATTGTTTTAGAAGGGTAATGGATTAAATGATACTTAATCTTTATTAAGACATCTCTAGTATAAAACCTGGTATAAAACCTCGTATAAAACCTGGGACTTCGTATGCATCCAACGATGTAGCCCAGTTCTACTGTTTGGGTATACCACGTGGGACTTATTCTTAAGGGTTTCTAAACAGTACTCAACATTGGTCTTGTATATTAATGATATTTCTTTATATAGTTACATTTTGTGATATCTGGATACTTTTGTATTTAAATGAAGGTTAACTGAAGATATACGCTTATTTGTTTCTGTGTGCATATAGTCACACTTGTACATATTTCATTTTCTTTTCTTATTCTCATTATTTGTATACTTTTTTGTGCTATACAATTATCTGGTCATCATTATATCTTGTTTCGTACTGGTCACCTTTAGTTCACTTATCTTCGTTCTGTAAACATTCTCCAAATTGAGAGCATGGGTTTATAATAATCTAGTCACTAGATTAGTGTATGCTTAGGCGGTAGATTGGCATAATCGTTAGGGGTGTTGGATTCAATGCCTCGGTATCTGTTCTATATCACTGTGCTTTGAGTTCAAATTCTGCAGGTGCTAACTCTGCCTTGAAGTGAATTACAAGTGGGCGGTGGACTGGCGTACATAATTCCTTACGTTATCTGCTCCGTCTCTGTATATTCTGAGTTCAAATCCCATCGTCTTCTGTCAGGAGTTGGGATGAGCAGATAGTAGCAGCAATGACAAACTGACGATGGTTACTCTTCCATTTTACTATATATTTGTTAAATATATTTAAACATTATCTAATTTAACGAAAGCTGTTATTTTCATTATTTAATATCCGCAATACAACGAACACCATGACAAAATTATTTAACTTAACTTGGATTCCGTACAGCCTTAACTACTATACGCTAACATAAGTTTACATACCCGTCACAATTTTAGTTTAACGAATACTTTTTTCTGACTATTTTTTATACCCTGTGTTTAATCAAACTAATCGATGAATGTTTAGGCTGGAATAGCCTTAAGCTCTAGGAATTTATTTTCGCATTCATAAATTTCGGAATTCTAAACGGTTTAAACTTTGATATTATTTAACTCCCTTTACCATACCAACATTTTCTCATTAAATTTAAGGTAATAGCCAAACGATTAGCCTCCAGCCTCTCCAAATTAATGTCCCTATTTTCAAATTCAATTCTACTCGTTTCCAATCATCTTTCCATTGTCTCTCCATTGTACTTTTCTATTTTCCTACTCTCCATCTCAATATAAATGTAAGACTCTATGTTAGGTTTCTCCCATAAGTTCCGTTGATTTAAATGATGTATGAATGTGTAAACTTTATTAAATGTGTAAACTTTATTATAAACACGCACGCACACACACTGGGATACAAAAAATGCACACACATATAATCATGCGTATAGATGTATACAGGATTTGCTGGATCCCAAGGCTAACAATGCTTAATCGTTTAAACGTTGAAGAAATGCTAACCCTGGGATTTAGCACATAAATGTTTTAAAGTTATTTTACTCTGTAGAGATCTTAAGTTACAACTAATAAAATATACATTCAATTCAATTGAAAATTCTATTAACATTTTATAGTACACACACACACACACACGCACGCGCACGCGCGCGCGCACACACGCACACACACACACACACACACACACACACACACACATTCATATCTATCTATCTATCTATCTATCTATCTATCTATCTATCTAACTATCTATCTATTTATCTCTCCGTCCATCTGTCAGCTTGTCTGTCTTTCTCTTTCTCACTATATATATATCTATCTAGACTACATTATCTCTATACAAATCCCGCCGGGGTTGACTTTGCCTTTCATCCTTACGGGGTCGATAAAATCAAGTACCAGTAATGCACTGGGTAATTGCTGGCCTTGTGCCTAAAGTAGAAACAATTATCTCTCTATATATATAAAACGGAAGATGTCTGTCTGTGTGTGTGTATGATTTTTATGCATTTCCACATTTCTCTACCGATTTTGATGATTGTTTTTGCAATGTGCTCCAAATTTACCACCAATGGTCAATGCGTAATAAACTTTGCCAAACATTTCCTGCTTCTATGAAAAAATCGATACAACTAAATACATGCTGTAATCTCTTACACGCTTATTCACTCTCACTACTACCCTCAACATACTATGAAACTACGTACATGTTGCAACTCTCTCTCTATATATATATATCACACACACACACATATACATAAACATCTAAAGAGAGAAAAGGGAGATGTAGAGAGAGAGAGAGAGAGTGAGATAGGTCGTTATACAGAGAGAGGTACAAGATAATCAGATAGATAGATAGATAGATAGAGAGAGAGAGAGAGAGAGTGAGATAGGTCGTTATTCAGAGAGAGGTACAAGATAATCAGATAAATAGATAGATAGATAGATAGAGAGAGAGAGAGAGAGAGAGAGAGAGAGAGAATGGCGACAAACGTTGATTCACACACACACACACACAAACACATATATATATAAAGACAGAGAGAGAGAGATCTGCGCGTTCTTTATTGTTCTCCATTCTGTAGAGGAAGAGAGAGAGGGGGATATGAGTGAGAGAGAGAGAGAGAGGGTATGAGAAAAAAGGGAGAGGGGTTGAGAAAGAAAGAAAGTTTAAGCAAAGAATCGCTGCTTTCAACATTAACGGGATCTTCTTAAACTAAAAAATTCAAACTGTGAGGGCAGAATTAAATATTTCGAGAAACATTGCAACCGAACGAAAACAGGAAGAAGATATTTTGGTTTGTGAAGACGTTCCCTGGTAATGAACGTAAAAAAAGCGAGTATAATACGTCGTTATGTGGACCGAGAAGAACAATTTCATGCAAAGACAAGACCAAGTTTATGGTGTAAATGGAGTCGTTAGACTAATATTCTATTTAAAATAACCGAATGATTTCCAGCCCCAGAGTTTAAGAATGATGTAAATAAATTTGTAAACGAAAATGACAGGCTATTAAAATTGTTGTTTCTACTTTTGGCACAAGGCCAGCAATTACCCAGGTTAACTTTGCCTTTCATCCTTACGGGGTCGATAAAATAAAGTACCAGTAATACACTGGGATAATTGCTGGCCTTGTGCCAATAGTAGAAACAATTATATATATATAGATGGCGGGTTGGAATTGGAAAAGATATCTTTAAATAAGAGGTCCATTCATGTTGACATCTCTTGGAAAACTGTTGGTGCTGGCGTTTTGTGTATGATTTATTTTTTTAGAAAAGTGGATGATGGAGCGCGTCTACCTGAAATGGAAAAAAACCGTTTTGCAAAAGGTGCTATACTTGTGCACGTGCGTGTGTGTGTGTGTGTGTGTGTGTTATACGTCCGTACGAAGCTAAGAAGAAATGTGTGTGTATATATGTAAGTAAAAGAGTGTGTGTGCATGTAAGTACGAAGCTATGAGCAAAAGTATGTTAATATAGGGGTATGTATGTGGCTATACAGAGCAGTGACGGGAAAAGTAGTGTAAGCATATTTAGTCGATCTGTATTAATTGTAAGAGAAGATGTTAATGATCATCAGAGAGTGATAGGAATCTAGTGGTGAATGTACAAGCGTGTGTGATAATGGACGGGGTATTAAAGAAATTGGGGAGGTGAGTTGATTCCAAGAGGGGAATAGGACCCAAGGCGGTGAATTAGACTCTGTTCAGTCCTGGTGCGCGAGGCCTGAGGTCCATGATGTAAAAGGACACCCAGGACAGAAACATGTAGGGAAGAATGACCAGGAGAACAGAAATGACGTGGTCAGAAGAGAGGATGCGGAAGGAACGGAGGGTATGTTGCCGGAGTGGTAGGGTGATGGGTTGGTAGGTGAGAGGGAAAGGAACGCGAGTGTTGGGAGGGCGGGGGTGAGGTGAGTGGGCTGTGGTGCGGTCTGATATATATATATATATATATATATAATATTCAGTAGATTCGTGGTGTACTGAGGTGACTACCAAAATCAGCATTCTTTGCAAGGGCAGAGTGTATATATTGAAAACAAATCGAAGTTTTACATTAAGGTCTTTATTGATTATACATAGTTACGACCGTTTCACGGATGGGTGACTCAAGATCTATATTAAAACTATAGGCCTGACTCCAGCCCAAACTGCTTATCAGGCTTGTTAATATATATATATATATAATTATATGAATAAATCTCCTGAAAATATATATAATTATATATATAAATAATTATATAATTATATATATAAATAATTATATAATTATATATATAAATATATATAATTATATATAAATATATATAATTATATGAATAAATCTCGGAGAAAAATCAGAACCAAAGCAGTGATTTGGTATACACCTCCCACATCTTTAGCTTTAAAAACACCCCTGGAAAATTTATTCTTTAAGGCTTTAGATAAATGCTTTCCCAGCACACATAAATACCAATCTATATTCAATAGACATACATTTAAGCTATCATACTCAACAACTATGAATATAGGACAGAACATTGCAAAAATAAATAGTAGAATTCTTAATCATAACCAACAAACAATTAAGGATAATGGCAATATTCACATTAGCAATAATATTGATACTGTGAATAACAATAACATTAACTTAAGCACTCACAACAGAACACCTTCATCTATTAGCAATGATAACGTGTACAGTTTATATTATAATAATAACAGTAAATCGAAATGTAACTGTAGAAATAGATCGAATTGCCCTCTGTAAAGTAATTGTCTTGATAACAACCTAGTTTATAAATGTATCGTTAAAGCAAATAACATCACCTACAACTATATAGGAGCAACCTCATCGAGCTTTAAATTAAGATATTCGAATCAGAAGCACTCTTTTTCGAATCCAGATAGGAAATTCTCCACTTCTCTATCACAACTCATATGGTCCTTGAAAGACAAAAATTTAGAGTACTAAATATTTTGGTCAAAACTCTGTAATAGCCAAGTTTACATTAATTCATCCGAATCACCTAACTGCAATCTTTGTGATATGGAGACCCTATTAATAATTACTAATTATGATAAGTTAATTAACAAAAAAAGTGAATTATTCTCAAATTGCTTGCACAAAGCTTCACATTCCAAGCTTCACAAAAAATCAGGAAAAAACACTGAATAAATGTGAAATGATTTAGACGTTTATTAGTAACTCTTAGTGTGAAACAATATTGTCTCAGATTAAAAATTCTTGTAATGCTTTTATTATTTATACTATTATTAATATTAGATTAAGGGTTTCTACCTTAATCTAATATTAATAATAGTATTGAAAGTGTTAACCTGACCTCTTGTTGAGTACGTATGACCTTTACATTAGCAGTATGGATTATAGATGTTATTGAGACACGAGTGACATAATAATGATTTCAACAGCAGAAATTAGAGATGAAATATATGTTTATTTTTGATGTAGCACAAACAATGGTGTGGTACAGAGGCTGGTTTCTGGCGTGTGATCAGTCTGCTTTCCAGTGGCTGTCTGTTTTTTTTCTCGCGTTCTCAACCAGCGGGAGATAACTAGGGTTGTTCTATCAAGAGGCGTGAGGCGTCTTACTACAGTATCTCCTGCCAGATTTTCAAATCAGCGAAAATCGATGTCATTACTCACATGTGGAGTAAGATGGCGAACAATGCAACAAGGGGGAGCTATTCGCTCTACCAAAAATTGAATCCAGAATAAGGATTTGAAAAATGTTTAAAAAAAAACAACATGCATGCATAAAAAACAAGGCAAAGAAAATGCAGAAACACAGAGGCAAACAAAAAGGTGCAGCTAACATAGTCTAAATATAGACGGTGCTGCAAAATCTTTTGGGCCAGTGGACCCTACGACCTGAACGGGTCGTGGTCTTGTAACGTGGCGATGGTGGTGATGTAGGGACAGGCGATGATGGTGGTTCAGGAACAGGCGTTCGCTCAACAGGCAAATACGAAGGGGTTCGGGGATCAGGAACCACAGCGTCCGTGTCAAGGTGCGCCTGCTTAAGCCTGTCTATTGTAACTGTCTCCCTGGACCCCTTAATATCTAACGTGAAATGCTTAGCCGAGCGCGCTAAGACACGGTAAGGTCCAGTGTAAGGCTGTGTGAGCGGGGGCTTCACAGAATCTTTCCTTACAAAGACATGCGTCCACGAGGCAATATCCCTCGGGACAGCAGTCTTGACAGTTTGTTTCCTAGTGTCCATTGGCGGCAAATCCTGGAAATAGGAGCGCAAACGGGACACGTAGGAAGCGTGATCTTGGGCATCAAGATCGATAGGGGCAAGCATTTGCCCGGGCAACGTCTGAGGGGCACCGTACAGTACTTCGGCCGGTGAAAATCCAAAGTCGACTTTCACCGTTGATCGAATCCCTAGTAGCACAATAGGGAGGTACTCGCCCCAATGCGCCGAGTCCATTGAGGCCATTAAAGAGGCCTTCAGTTGTCGGTGAAAACGCTCCACCATACCATTCGAAGCGGGATGGTACGCCGTAGTTCTAATGCGTTTAGCACCAATTAATTTTGACAGCTTGAGGAAAAGGCTCGACTCGAACTGTCGTCCACGGTCGGTAGTTATTGTGGATGGAACTCCATAACGAGAGATCCATCCAGACACAAGAGCACGTTCTGTTGTCTCCGCGGTGATGTTTTTCAAGGGGATGGCCTCAGGCCATCTCGAAAAACGGTCAATGACGGTCAGCAGATAAGAAAAACCATCGCTGACAGGCCAAGGTCCCACTATGTCAATATGAATATGTGAAAAACGCGCATCTGGGTTAGCAAAGATACCCAGGGGAGCCTTGACGTGTCGATGGACCTTTGATCTCTGGCAAGCGACGCAGGAATGGCACCAAGCAGCAATTTAACGCCTCATATTTGGCCAGAAAAATCTAGCTGATATGAGCTTTGCTGTGGCAGAAGATCCTGGATGCGAGATACTATGTAATGCCAGAAACACGGTCCGACGATGATTCTCTGGAACGAAGGGCCTAGGCACGTCCAAAGAGACGTCGCAGAGGATTTGGCAGTCGACAGAGGCAAGTATTTCATCTCGCAATTCGCAAACTCAGGCGGTGTAACATCCAATGACTCAAGGGGAGGCTGATCCGAAGCCAAACGAGTCAGATCTATGTCAGAGGGTGACGAGATCGCTGTCACGGGTAAGCGGGACAAAGCATCGGCCGCTGTATTTAGTGAACCCGGAATGTGCTGGATATCACTCGTATATTGCGAGATGAAATCAAGGTGTCTCGTCTCTCTGGGCGAGTATTTATCAGCCTTCGCTCTCAAAGCAAAAGTCAATGGTTTATGGTCAGTGAGGATAGTAAATTGTCTACCCTCTAGCACATGTGAAAAATGTTTCACGGCCAAATAGATGGCTAAAAGCTCTCTTCCAAAGGTGCTGTAGTGCGTCTCAGCAGGTTTCAGCTTTCTGGAAAAAAACTCCAGCGGTTGCTGGTAACCATTGATGTTTTGCTGTAGTACTGCGCCCACAGCGATATCCGATGCATCAACACAAAGCGTTAGCTTTGCACCGGGTACCGGGTGAGTCAGTAACGAAGCATTAGCCAAAACATTTCTGTCAGGGATAAAAGCAATTTTGCACAATTTGGCACGAAACGCCTATACAAGTTAATCAGACCTAAGAACTGGCGTAACTGACGTAGTGAGGTCGGTGGAGGCAAATCCTCTATGACCTTAACTCGCTCAGGCCGGGGTCGAATACCGTCAGCATCGATGACGTGACCCAAGAAAGTCAGTGACTCAGCACCAAAAACACATTTGGGTGCATTAAGCTGCACGTTATACGCCTTCAATCGGCGGAAAAGAAGATTCAAATGGTGCGTATGTTGCTCTTGAGAAGAACTAGCAATGAGCAGGTCGTCAATATAGGTATAGACGAAATCGAGGCCGCGAGTAACCTCATCCATAAACCGCTGAAAAGTACTAGCGGCATTCCTTAATCCGAACGGCATAGTCAAAAACTCGAATGACCCAAATGGCGTAACTATAGCCGTTTTTGGAATGTCATTTTTATGGACAGGAATTTGATGGTACGCACGAATTAAATCCAGTTTGGAGAATATCTTGCATCCCTGCAACGAAGACGCAAAGTCTTGCAGATGAGGGATAGGATAACGGTCCGGTACCGTTATCGAATTTAGGCGTCGATAATCTCCAGTAGGTCTCCAATCGCCATTCGCTTTCGGTACCATGTGTAATGGGGACGCCCACGGGCTTGTAGACGGACGAATAATCCCCATTTGCAGCATATGATCAAACTCTGATCGTGCTGCTTTGAGTTTGTCCGGAGGCAAGCGACGAGGACGAGAAAAAGCGGGAGCACCAGTTGTAGATATGAAGTGCTCCGTGGTATGAGTTGGTTCATCAACTCGAAAATTTCCCCGAGTCAGTTGCGGGAACGAGTTCAACATCGCATGGTAAGGATCACCGGTGTTAGCAAGAAAAAAGGTCGGGCTAACCGTTGGAACTCCTGCTGCCTTGCCAACAACAGTTAATCCAGTGATGCCATCAATTAGGCGTTTACGACGGAGGTCCACCGTCAATGAAAAATGGTGGAGAAAATCCGCGCCTAGAATCGGATACGGCAAGGCAGCGACAGTAAATATCCATTTAAACTCGCGCCGCAGATTACAAAACTGCAAAGGTAACGAGATTTGTCCGAAAGTTCGAATCGGCGAACAATTTACTGCCTGCAACTCAATAGGTGTCTCAGGGGGAGTCTCCTTCATACAACACACAGGCCACACTGAACAAACTGCACCTGTGTCAACCAGGAAATCTCTACCTGACAGCAGGTCCTCAATGAAAAAGTGGCGGTTGGATGTTGTTTCGCAGAGCGCACTATCCGCCGTTAGTGACTCTGGTCGTCTTTTCCCTCGTAAGCACAAGGAGGCCTACAATGGACGGCTTTTTTACCATATCTGTCATGGTAATAACAATATGGTCTTTCTGGTGTGTTGGAAGGGCTACGGTGGCGAGGAGTTGAATAACGTCGTGAGCGGCTCCTCTGCCGTCCAAAAGACCTGAATTCCTGGCACAACTCCGCCATTTGACGAGTCATGGCTACCATTGTGGTGATTAATTTGTCATCAGACGCTGATGAGCGTGATTGAGGAAGAGAAGAGGAAGCAACGTACTTTGGCTTCGAAGTGTCTCTCTTCGTCACTTCTACAATTTTGTCAGCAGAGACAGCAATGTGATCGAGGGTATTTACCTCTAGCATATGGGCTAGGATCGCCTGTACCTCTTGAGGTAGGCGAGAGAAGAAAAATTTCTTCAGGAAAGGGCTATCCTGATCTTGGGAATCGCTCAAATCCCGCAAATGCCGGAGAAAAGCGGTAGGGGTCCTGTCACCTAATCGTTCGTCCTCGATCAATGACCGAAAACGACTCTCTACCGACTTACAATTCCTCCTCAAAATCTCGCCCTTCAAAGACTCATACGTTAAGTCAGAAGGGGGTCTGTAATTAGGTCTTGAACCGAATCTGCTAGATTAGGGGGAAGTCCGCTAATCAGTACAGCGAGGCGCTGGTCAGATTCGGTCTTACAGACCGTAAAATACGCCTGTAACTGGGCAAACCACATCTTAGGATTTCCAGTAAAGGCGGGCAAATGTGGCACATTCATGGTAACGTTTAAAATAAAAAAAAATATATATACATATATATCTAAACAGCAATTAATGTACCCTCGTACAGTGAAAAGCGAACAGCCAAAACTGAGAAAAAGTTAAAGGTCAAAAAGAAACAGACATTCAAAACATTAGGAAATATGAAAAATACATAAAATACATATATATATCTTTTTAAAAAAAAATTTTCCTTCAACGTCTGTCCCCTCGTGTTGCTTCAACGAACCAGCCAAATCAAATAAGGTAAAAAAGAGGAAAAAAAATGTTTGTTTTAGAATATATCTACGTTGGATATCAACAAATGTAGCCAGTGGCTAAAAATCCCTTAGAAAAAGGTAAGGCATGTATATCCCCTGCGGGGCAGTAATGTTCACAAAAAAAGTTTCTTCTCTTCTCTCTTGATCAGTCATGGAACACACACGCAGTTCCAAAAATGTCCCCGTCAGAAAATTACAAAACGGGGAAGGAACGCAACGCCACCTTGGAAAAATACTCTTTTTTTTTTTTTTGTGTAAGTTGCGAAAAGGTTGGCAACGGCAGTGAAATATTCAAGTGAATAAAAAGGGCTGCTTTAAATTATTTACACGAATGAATCGTTTTGAAATTTCCGATGTGTGGTGGTTTGCGTCGGTAAGGCTATGAAGCTGCCACTCACTATTCCCTGTTTTGGTCAGTGGTTAAACAATGTTGTCGCTGCTGCTGCTGCTGCTGTCGTTGTTGTTGTCGAGTGTAGCGAAAAGTTTTTGAAATACTGCTAATTTTTCAAAAAAAACTTTGAAAGGAATATATTGTATCTTCGCAAGTTGCGAAAAGGCCGGCAACGTGGTAATAAAAGTTCAACTGAATGAAAAAGAAGGGCTGCGTTAAATTCTTACGTCGGGGTCACCACTTTAGCAGTATGGTTTATAGATGTTATTGAGACACGAGTGAGATAATAATGATTTCAACAGCAGAAATTAGAGATGAAATATATGTTTATTTTTGATGTAGCACAAACAATGGTGTGGTACAGAGGCTGGTTTCTGGCGTGTGATCAGTCTGCTTTCCAGTGGCTGTATGTTTTTTTTCTCGCGTTCTCAACCAGCGGGAGATAACTAGGGTTGTTCTATCAAGAGGCGTGAGGCGTCTTACTACAGTTTAAATACATTTAATTTTGGTTTTCGTATTTTCTAAATCTTATATCTTATATATTTGATACCTTTAATGTATTCAGGCTTGTAAACCGTTTAATTACTTTGAAAGGTTATTTACGATTCACGAGGATATGATTATACATTTGTAGTATAAAAGTCTCCTTAGATCCAAGTTGATAAATTTTTTTGTATACTTAAATTGATGTAAAATTTTAAATACAGTAAAATCTAGTTGAATTAAATTTATAACACTCTCAACAGAAATTATACTGCATATAAGTGAATAATATCGTCTTAAACCTTAAAATTGATAGTCTATATATAAATTATATAAATTATATAAATTATATAAATATAATATATCTAGATAAATCTGGTTTAATAATATCTTATTAGATACATTTATAATGCTTTATGACTTATTAATAACAATTTAATTTTAAGGTTTTTTTTTACTAATATATTGATTATATTCTTGATTTTAATATACTTTTAAATATACTTGTGAATACATTTGGAGTTATGATGGACATAAATTTATCTCTTTCACGTTACATTTGCTTGAACTCAGATATAATACAATAATATAAATCCTTTAAAATTTTATAGTCTAAAATCTTAGGTCATTTGATTAATTGACTATTTTCAATTAACTTAAGATTTGAAAATAAACGGTCACGCATTATTCTTTCCCCCTATCTAATTATATGCTATTTAAATGTTACAATACATATCTCACTCCTTTTGATTATACGATTTAACTTATTTTCCTCTCTCTATCATTTGATCATTTCTCCCTTCTCTTGTTCCTACGATCAAATCTCCTTTTTTTCTCTTTTTCTCTCTTTCCTCATGATTTGCTATCTCGATCTATCACTTCCACTATCAACAATAATGAGGTATGAATATATTATTATTATTTAAATTTTTAACAGTTATAGAAGTTTATGTATTATATATTATTAATTATTCATATATCTTTTTACACATTCTCATACGCACCCTCTCTATTATATGTAATTTTTCATGTTTCAACTTAAGGTATATAAATATCGAGTTTTGTCATAACTAATGCCATGACTAAATTATAACCATCAACATAGTCAAGGTATGTCAAGCATCAACTTATTTTATCTGATGAGGACGTACTGTTGAAATAGCTCAGTATCTCTGAAATATGTATAATAAAATATATTTGATCACATGAATGTCTATATTTATTAATATTTTGAAGTAATATATATATATATATATATATATATATATTACGGACTGGGTCTAAAAATATTGGTTGCCAGGAGATGAAGGGGCCCACCTACATTTAGAATGCTATCATTTAATTTTTATAATGAATAAATAATATTTTCGAAAAATACATAAGTGGAAACAAAACAGTGCAATCAAATTTTTGCGGAAAAATATCTTACCTTTTCCAGTAAAAAATATGTATTTTGCGAAATCCAGAGACTCTCAATAAGGACCAGAAGTCCACCCTAAATATTACTAATAGCTCTAGGAAAGCCATGAACGACACCACATCTTTTAAACTTTGATTTTGAAAGTAGGTTTATAATTATTAATTTTCACTATACTTTTGTAGCAGTCTCTGTGGCCTATTTGGAGTAATCATAGACAGTGGTGTCCTGGTCTGAAGTTCGATTCTGGTCGTGAGTAAACCTTTTTAGTTTTATTTTATTGGTTGTAAAATAAAAACTGAAAAAGCTTACATGTACCACTTGAGCAGGATTGAACCAAAGGCCAGGATCTCCACCGTCTCTAGTACCTACCGTTAGGCTACAAAGACAACTACGAAATTTTTATGAAAACTCATACTTATAAACCTACTTTCAAAACAAAGTGTTGTGTCGATCATGTCTTTCTTAATATTATTGCTCCTACTTAAGGACGACTTCTAAATCATTTGAGTGTTCCATAAACTACATCCGCGTTTTGTTTCACATCTATCTAGACTACATTTTAACCTGTAATCAATGCTTCATTTCTGTTCCACCTCATTTCCCCCCTCTCTTTCTCTCTCTCTCTCTCTCTCTCCCTCTCTCTTTCTCACTGTGATATTTGAATCTACTATGATTTGGGCTTACCTTATTCCTATATGTTTTTGCATGTCAGTTAGATTCAAACTTACAATGATTGGCATTATATATATATATATATATATATATATATATATATATATATATATATATATATATACAGTGGTAGACTAGGTCTAAAAATATTGGTTGCCAGATGGAGGGGTCCCACCTACATATAGATACTATCATTTAATTTTATAATGAATAAATAAAATTTTCAAAAAATACATAAGTGGAAACAAAACAGTTCAATCAAATTTTTGCGGAAAAATATCTCACCTTCTCCAATAAAAAATATGTATTTTGCGAAATCCAGAGACTCTCAATAATGGCCTTTGGTGTTTCACACTCACTCAATATATATATATGTGTATGCAGTGGCGTAGGGTAAACGGCGCCCAGGGCAAGCATCAAAATCCCCCCTCCATCAAAAAGTCAAGATCCACAAAGACGAAATTGCGGTAGAATTTATAATAAAAAAAAACAAAAAAACGGTTACAACTTGATTTTTAGGACTTTTAATGAGGCAAACTGGTTGATAATTTCCTCGAAATCAGTTCGTTCAAACTCTTCAATTTCTACACTCAAAAGGGCGAGGTCAGTCAGCCGTTGTTGGTCCATTGAGGTTCGCAAATACGAATGTATTAACTTCAGTTTGCTGAACGACCTCTCGTAACTGGCAATTGAAATAGAAATCGTCAACATTATTTGAATGCTGATTCGCAAATTGGGAAAAACACGTTCATCGCCGTATTGTATGATGAATTGGAGAAGTGCCTCCGGCTTTAAAATTGGGTCAGCTGTCGTAGTAGCCAGCAAAGATCGGCAGTCCAAGATTTCCTCATACAATTGCTCTCCGTCGATGTCGGAGTTGTATAGTTCCGCAAGACTGTTGCACCTTTGTTTAAGGACAAGGTTATCAGGAGCAGTCAAATAAAACAGATAGTTGACATCAAGAAGAAAGCCAAAACTTGAGTCGGTTTCCTTAAGTCGAAAAAACCGTTCTTCCATTTCTGTTTGAAGACGATTGAGTGAACTTCGCATTGCTCTCTCTATCTCTTTTCTGGCAGCCACCTCGACGTCCTCAGTAATTTCGGTATTGGTTTGTCGTCTTCCTCACCTCCTCGGAAAATCGACATTCCATTTCTGGCAGAGGTCGAAGCCCATTTCAAGAGACTCGTGGATTAAGGATATTCCTTCTTCTTTAAAATAAAGTTGAAGGGCTCCTATATCATCTGCAGCATCGGGAAAATTCATTCTTGGATCTTGAAGTCTCTTTTGAACTCGGTCAATTCGTGTTCCAGAATCCAATCAAGTTCAGAAATTCATAACTCAGTATCCGATTATGGAGATTACTGGCATCACTTCTACTCTTAAATGTCTCTGTTTCATCATCACTAATTATTTCGAGAACTTGAACAATCAGCGTCAAATAATTCGCCACCGGTCTGACTGCGGTACATCTAGCACTCCACGGCGTGTCGGAAGGATATTTAACAACCACTGGAGCAACTTCTTTAAGGGCTTCCCATCGTCGTGTTGAACGAGAAAAAAGTTGTATAACGAATCAATGCAACTGAAAAAGTTCATCATAGCAAAATCGTTTTTGGCTGCATGAAGACCAGCCAGATAAAGTGAATGGTTATCGCAATTAACGAAGTGAATCAAATTAGTCTTCTCTCTCATTCTCTGCTGAAACCCACTGCGGTGCCCAGCCATTATGGCAGCATTGTTGTAGCACTGCGATCGACAGTTCTGCAGTGGTAGGTCATCTTTTTCTAGCTCTTTCACGGTTGTTTCAACAAGGCTTGCGGCATCTTTTTGATTACTTGAATGAATCCAAGAAAAGATTCCCTCACACCGACCGTATTCATATTGAAATCAACATCGACATATCGCACAACTTTTGACAGTTGTTCTCGGTGCGCCTGGTCAGGGTCGAATCAATCAGCAGATCATAGTATCTTGCTTTTTGGATACGATTTAGTAAATTCTGACGAACTGTATTATAGAAGAAAACATTGAACAATCTAACCTGGAGTCAAATTGAATTCCTAATAGAAGCTATCCGATCCTATCTGGCCATTTGGATTATGATACATTTTCTATACGTCTTATGTACCAGTTGTAAAAGACAAACTACTCTGTTTTGTAAACCAGCTTCATAATTATAATTATCTTGTATTGGTCATTGCAATGCATTGCTAAAAATAGCGCCTGTGTGTCCACCAGTTGCACGTCCAAAACTACGTCCCTCCAGTCAGTGTGTGTGTGGAGGGGGGCGGTTTTGTGAGGTCAAGTGAGGTATCCGCTGTTTTGTAATGTATAGCTAAAATAGCGACCGCATAATTGCAACCCACCCTGCTGTCAGTGTGGAGGGGGGGGGGGGGGGCGTTTTTGTGAAGTCAAATCAGACATCTGCTCTGTCTAGTGCACTAGACATGGCGTGGAAGTCGGCTATCAAGAAATCACATGCTTCATATTTGGCTTATATTTTTTAAAATGATAAAAACGACATGGATGTAAATCGATCTAGGTCGAAATTGCGCCCCCCCCTAAATATGGTGCCCGTGGCATGTGCCCTGCTTGCCACACCCAAGCTACGTCACTGTATGTATGTGTGTATGTATATATATGTGTGTGTGTGTGTGTGTGTGTGCATGTGTGTTTATCTACTTTTATATTTATTCTTTTTCCTTTCCTTCTTCCTTTTCCAGCCTCACTTTCATATAGATTATATTTTTGTTTTTAAAATCCGCTGTCAATAAATACACCAGGATTTTTTCATTCTGATGACTGAAAGCAAATTTTGTTTGCTTTCAAGAAACCACTGGTAAATGAAATAATTATCTTATATTGTTTATTACATAACTAATATATATATATATATATATATATATATATAATTGAATATACAAGAGAGATAAACACAAATATAAATATACATGTGTTCGAATTGTAAAGGACCAAGTTTACTAGGGTGAATAAAATACTAACTATAACAATATGGTTTGCCAGACTCAATTTAAAGCAATAAATCAAGAAAAAGAACAAACCTATATTCGGCAACTACCTGAAACACCCAGATAGCTTTCGGAGCTCTTTCACAATTTATTTAGCGAAGGAAATCATCAATTTTCTGCTCTTTAGTGGGTGTAAAAATTGAGTCTGGCAAACCATATTATTATAGTTAGTATTTTTTTCACCCTGAATTTTACAATTCTCCTCAGAGAAATAACAACGCAACCATGATCTGGACATATCGGAGGATTGACGGAGTTAAACATACTTCAACAACATGTGTACCTGTCTCTCCCACACCAATTCGGACTGCCTGAAGAGGTCACAGCCAATGATGGCTGTCACCGAAATATATATAGCAGTATATCTATAATTCTATAATTTATAATAAACGAAGCCAAATTTTATATATTTGACTTAATTATTTTATTTTATATATATATATATATATATATATATATATATATATATATATTCCTTCTTCCTCCCGTTAGACATGTACGAAATTCCTTCCTTGCTCACATTCCAACCAGGTTTGATGGTCTTTATTCTCTCTCGTTCACGATTTCACCGAACTTATATTCATGGAAATTTGGGACTTGACTCGTTCTTCCTCACTTTTCGTTGCTTCACCATCTTTGTTTGTTTACACACTCCCTGTCCCCTTTATTTACGTGTCCCAACGACTTTTTTTAGCCGTTGCTCGCACCAACCGGAGGTATATGGTCTTTAAAGCGAAGAAATACCTGTGATGGTTGGAAGATCACTGATGAGGACCACTTTATTCATATGTAACCCATATGCAACCACGCAGCACGTTTATTCTCATATATATATATATATATATATATATATATATATATATATATATATAGGTGCAGAGTCCTCAAGCACTCCTTCCAGTGAGTGGGTCATGTCAGAAGCAACCGTCTTTAATTGATCCGACAGGGTCTCTAAATGAAATCAGTTGAGCTCATGTATGTTAACCATCCATTTTGCTAGGATTCTACTTATAGGTCTCCTGCCGGTTGGTTTTGCCCGTAAAATCTGTCCACCGATTTTTTTCAGAGACATTCTAACCCGACTATGTCTAGCTGGTACCATCTAACCACCTCCACATTTTCCTGCTCCTTATCCGCAAGGGCTGTGATATTCCGGGTTCCAATGATCATGGTTTGCTCCCTTCTGGATTCTCTTTGGCGTCTCGGGATATTTAATCTTTGTGCGTCCGTCCCATGCATCACAAGACAGGTCACATGTCTATAGCAAGTTTTTACAGCATGAGACGGAGACCGTAATATATTTTTCAAACAGACTCCTCTACCTAAGACTTGAATGCGTCCCTTGTTAACCTGCGCGAAGGACGATGCGGTATGACTGCCTTTGTTGTCTCATATTACAATGTTTTTGGTGGTCGTATTCGCGCCAGTCACCAATCTAGTATTTTTCTCAGACCCGCGAACACGTACATACATACATACATAAATTCACACACACGCACACGCACCCATACACGTACATATATTTATTTATTTATTTATTGATAACGAATTTTATATCTCTAGCCGCGATTTACTCACTTCATGATACTATGATAACCGTATGTTAAAAATACGAACTTATAATTCAGAGGACACACAATTTCGTTAACTAATAAAGAAAGGGTTTCGGATGGGTAATAATATCTGCATACCAAATAAAGCCGGATTGTATTTAACACTTGCCTCATGTAAAATTGTCAAATATCATATAACTAAGGTTTGCAGCGGTTAATCAGCGAGTGTTAGCCCATCTCGAACGGGAAAAAGTTTCCGAACAAAGGCTACAGTTCAACTACCATCAAGGATATAGAAGCTTCTGTCAGGAGTAACACGAGACTTTACAAATAGTTGTGAGGAAAGCACATTTGGAGGAATTTCAAAAAATGTAGGCCTCAGCTATCGATCAGGTCATTTTTGTACCCCCCCCCCTCATATATATATATATATATATATATACAAGTGCGAACATAATATCTTGAAGATTGTGTGCTTTGTATCAATAAGTCTAATCTAAAGTCTGTCTTAAGCCAGAAGGCTCGTTAAGCCGGTGCTTATCCCGGTTTCATGGCGTAAAGCGACTGAGAGTACAAGACTTCCTTCTGGATAGGACGTCAGTTCATCGCAGAGTTAAACCCCAAGATATTGCTGGTACTCATTTTTAGCTGAGTATACTGGAACAACGTGAAGTGAAGTATTTTGTCAAGAACACAATACGCAACCCAGCCACGCAACCCGAACCCACGACATTATGATCATAAATCCAACACCGTTGTCACTAGGCCACGCGCCTCCACATAATTGTATTATGTATTTCTATGTAGATGGAAATGACGATCGAAACTGCAGCAAGTTGTGGTTCATGATTTACTGAGGAAATTAACTATGAATGTAATCGATGGCACACCCCATCATGTACTCTATGACTAATTACTCCTAATGTACTCTATGACTAATTATTCCTAATGTACTCTATGACTAATTACTCCTAATTACTCCTATTTATTTCCGGTTAGGTGCATGGATGAGAAATCTAAAGCGTGCGTTATAAGCCTTAATATTAAATCTAAATTTAACACCTTAATCAGTAGTTTAAATTAATCGTTCTTTAATCTCAAGTGAATGGAGAATTAGTGGTAGTAGAATCTATTCTTCACAAAGGAAATTGAAAGGTAAATTTCTCTGGGAGCTTCATAAGAATCTTAATTTCAATCACCTGGATGTTCTGCATTTAGAACATTTATCATCAATCTTTACCGCGAAGCTTATTTCCATTTTATCTTTTCGAAAATCATCGATTGCCTGATGTTTGGAAAGTGTGGATAACCTTATTTAGAGTGATTGAAGCAGATGATTATATTTGCCCCAGGATATATATGAGGATTGCAGTGTCTATACAGACGATTGCCATTCTTATTGATTCTTTGTTATCATCCCATCTGAGTCCATGACTTTGTAGATGACTTTGTTGGCCAGCTTGTTTACGACACAGGTGACAGAAGTGAGTTGTGCTTTCCACAGGACTGGTGGTGTCACCCTGTGGGATACAATCTTTATGTACCACCATGTGTTCTTTTAGTCGGGAACTAGTTCTACACACTTTGTTGCATATCACGCATGTTGTTTCGCCAGGTCTTTGTTGATTGGTGTTGCAGGTGGTTATCCTGTCATGTGACTTCAGGTGATTAACATAACTAGCCTATACGTATATACATACAAACAGTATATACTTACCATATATATCTGTGTGTGTGTGTGTGTGTGTGTGTGTGTGTGTGTGTGTGTGTGTGTGTGTGTGTGTGTGTGTATGTGTGTGTGTGTGTGTGTGTGTGTGTGTGTGTATGAATGTATGTTCTCCTGGCTTCATTATTAGATAATTTTTCTCCAATAGAGTGAGAACCAATTTTTAACATAGAAACAAGATTCTTTCATTGAAATTTAGAGAACATCAACTAAATAAATATGTATGTATATGTTTGTGTGTGTGTGTGTGTGTGTTTATGTGCGCGCGTGCACGTATGGATTAATTGCATGTTTTGGATTATACATGTACACGCCATATGGTTCTATACGCGTGTATATGCATTTATTACATGCTAAATTTCTTATATGTTTTAAACATTTTTACAGTTCCGTTAATGGACTGTATTTGTAGCTTTCTAATTAGACGTGCTTCTTCTGATTTTGTTAAGCCCAGCTTCTCAAGATTTGTACTGAGTCAATTAGTAACACATCGAAATGCCCAAATGATCACAGGTACAAATCTAAAGATATAGACACGGTGGAGTTTCTGCAGGTTTCTCATTACTCCAGCATAAATGTTCTCCTTTTTGTTAATCTTTAACACTAAATTAACATCTGCTGGACAGCTGATTTGTCCGATATTAATATGTCGGGGCTATAATGTTTACATTTTATTGGGGTTTAGAGTGGAACATTCCACCAGTACTCTTTCATATTATGTATGCGTATACTCTCCACATAGAAGTAACTTTTTATATTCACAGAACTTTCTTTTTTGGACCTACAATGCCTCATAGGTAGATCGTACGTATGTGCACATGTATGTATCTTTGGCGGTTGTTTCCAATAGATCGACTGATGACGCAGATCCGATAATACTAGAATTCATTTGGTTTGATACTTTTTCATTTCATTTGAGGGTAGAGCATCTACAAGGCCGATCTTCGTGTCTACTGATGTAGTTCCGTAAGCGATTGCGTCCAGCTATAATGCATCACCCACATGCCCTCATGAAACTACGGACTGGCAAGTATTTTCCCTTGCGGTGAGCTGCACTTGGTTACATGTTATATGTCTGAAAGATAGCGTCGCATGTATCTGCACAAACCACAATCTAGCATATATGCGGCGTTTGAAAGCGGGAGTAGCAACTTTTATGTGTTGAAGACAATATATATATAATTATGGAACAAAGTTTATCGAATAGAAAGAGAAGATAGAGAGTTTTCTTTTCCATATACAATTATATTTATACTCACTTATTCACGAATACAACATTTTTGAAGGAATCAATTGACTTCCAAAATATCTCCAAAGCCTGACAACAGAATCTTAATGTTTTCCTTTCCATCAAATGGAACATGTAACAAATAACCATGAAAAAAATTTAATAGGGAACAACAAAACTACAACAAGGACACAAATGATATATGACTACATCCAAAAGTTGTAGGTACACTAAAGAAAAGCTGAATCTATTTCATTATTTTGATTCATATTGGTAAGGGCGGTAAATTGGCAGTATCGGTAGAGGGTCGGACGCCATGCTTTGACGCATAGATTTACGTCCCTTGCCATTCTGAGTTCAAATCCCGCCAAGGTTAACTTTGCCTTTCATCCTTACGGGGTCGATAAAATAAAGTACCAGTAATGCACTGGGTAATTGCTGGCCTTGTGCCAAAAGTAGAAACAATTATTTTGATTCATATTTCAGTTTGGATATTATGTATTGAAACTGGTATGCATAAACAGTGTAATTATACGCTTTACATGCTTTTAATGCATCTGGAAAACGTCACAAAATTGTGTCACAAAATTGAATATGAAATACGGGTTTGTAACGGCAGGGGAATTACTTGCATAAAAAATATCATGGTGTTTTGTGTATGTTATCTATTTACAGTAATAATTCAAATCTGCGTGTTGTCTTGATATGCATACACATGGAGTGAATAAATGTAATATAAAGATGTAATTTAAAATGTATAAATTTCAGACATTATGCATTCTTGAATCAACAGCAAGGGAAAAATCTTATTTCAGATAATATTGTCATATTAGGATACACATTTCAATAATAACTATAAACATTGCTGTTAGAATAAAAATTTATGTTTTAAATGTATAAGCGTGTAACATTGGAAACCCAGCAGTAGATGCATGTGAAGTGCACGTAAAGAGTGAAGAAAAAATAAACAAAATATAAATTAACAAAAGTAAAAAAAAGAATATATTCAGTATGAACACACTACAAATCAAATAAGTTTTAGATAATTTTTGGCGCCAATAAAAAAAGGGGGAAGAAGGAAATTCAATGTTAAACATCACCGTCTATTATGATTTATATCAGAGGAAAGGTTGAGCTAAGAAGAATGTTTTGATCGTAAAAATCTTCTTTTGAGCCATGAAATGAAATTTCAAAGAATAGGATTCCAAACATCGTGATATAATAAACGAGAAAAGAAAGACATACCCCATAAATAAAACGCACATACATACATACATAAATACATAAAATCCATTAATGGAACAGTAAAAATATATAAAACATTCCAAATATTCTGCAGCTAATAACTGCATGTATACCTGTACAGATACAAAGCATATGCACATGCATGCATATAACTCAAAACATACACATCTGCACATACAATAACATCCACACCTGCACACACATGCATGCATGCAGACATGCATACATATCTACCTAGCTGATGTTGTTTAAATTCCAATGAGAGAGTCTCCCTCTATTGGTACAAATGTAAAATTGTAAAACCCGAAGAACATAAATACATTCATACATGCATACATACATGGTGGCTGCCAACTCGTTTTCGAGTACGGCCACTACTTTATATCCATGTAGGAGAACGCCTACCGATGCGCTGACGAGTGTGACTTTTTAGTCCAGCCAGCGACTTGAAAACTCTGGTACAAACACTACACTTGTGACAATTATTGACACAGTACTGGGCCCAAGGTACCATGTGACGACAAGTGCAGAGAGATCTCCAGATACAAAGCAATGCCTGTGCCGTGAAGCTTTTATAGTGAGCAAAGGCACTGCACAAAGCCAGTCCCACTCTCTTAACCAAGATGATATTTACCAAAAAGAAGAACAAGTCAACATCATTGGATACCATCAGGGTTGCAGGTGTTATATCAGAGTTTTCCTTCTCCTAGAATTCTGCCTTTACAAAGGCTAAGGGGTCATCTCTCCCGGTGATTTTGGATGGCCATTGACTCTTAAGAGCTCCTTTGCTCTTTGACAGGTTTTGTTTTTAGTCCTGCAGAATGTCCAAAGTCACCCTCCTCACCAAGAAACCTTGGTGGGGTTGCCAGTTTAGTCACCAACGACCCGACCATGGGACAGGGTCGTTGGCATACATACATATATACATACATACATACATACATGGTGGCTGCCAACTCGTTTTCGAGTACGGCCACTACTTTATATCCATGTAGGAGGACCCCTACCGATGCGCTGAACAAGCGTGACTTTTTAGTTCAGCCAGCGACTTGAAAACTCTGGTACAAACACTACACTTGTGACAATTATTGACACATAGTGCTGGACCCATGGTACCATGTGATGACAAGTGCAGAGAGATCTCCAGATATAAAGCAATGCCTATGCCGTGAAGATTTTATAGTGAGAAAAGGCACTGCACAAAGCCAGCCCCACTCTCTTAACCAAGATGATATTTACCAAAAAGAAGAACAAGTCAACATCATTGGATACCATCAGGGTTGCAGGTGTTATATCAGAGTTTTCCTTCTCCTAGAATTCTGCCTTTACAAAGGCTAAGGGGTCATCTCTCCCGGTGATTTTGGATGGCCATTGACTCTTAAGAGCTCCTTTGCCCTTTGACAGGTTTTGTTTTTAGTCCTGCAGGATGTCCAAAGTCACCCTCCTCACCAAGAAACCTTGGTGGGGTTGCCAGTTTAGTCGCCAACGACCCGACCATGAGACAGGTTGTACTGGGATACATGTTACCAGTAGCACCAACTGGTGACCTGACATACATATATACATACATACATACATACATATATACATACATATATGCATACATACATACATATATACATACATACATGCTAAACGAAATGTAAATTACTGTTAACATATTTCATTCACGGAACATTACATTTCTAATTAGAAATATTCAGATGCATACATAATGCACCCTGATATAAATATGGTTGAAGGCATAGGTATGTAGCCAAAGAGTTCGCCTCAAAACTACCCGGATTCCGCTTCGATACTTCAGCCTGATATGTGTCTTCAAGCAGAGCCTCGGTTATATATATATATATATATATGCTAGGGCGGGTAAAATTCCCGAAATCCATGGACGAGTTCTCCCCAGCGGTCTCTGTCCCTCATTATCGCAGCCATGGCCTGCGTCTCCAACAGACCAGTGTCCGTCCTTAGGGCATCAACATACGTTAACCTTGGTCTTCCTCTTTCAGGGTGTCCATGTAGGGGCTCCCACCGGAGCACTTAGTGCAATGTCAACTCTGGATATCGGTGAGCATGTCCAGCTAACTTCAGTCTCCTCTGTCACATTTGAGCTCACTTTTGGGAGGCTCCCATACAGCTCTGAGTTTTTCATCCTCAGTGTATACTGATTAATGTTTAGAGCTATCCTCAACATTCTCGTGTAGCACCCATCCACCATCTGAGTGAGTTTCTTGGTCAGTGTCCAAATCTCAGGCCCGTACAGCAATACAGACTCCACTACAGCAATGAAGAGGCGGATTTTCAGGTCTTTACGAAGGTCCGACTTCCACACCGATCTCAAGCTGTGGCACTCCGCCCAGGGTTTGCTCCCCCTCTCAACCACATCATCTTTCGTATTCCCAATATTTGCTCCCAAATACAGGAAGTCCTCAACCAATTCTAGCGACTTCCCGCCTACATTAGTGATCCCCTCTGGCTTCTCAACATTCTCTACCAGATATTTTGTTTTAGTCTCATTCATTCTCAGCCCCACACTCATCGACATAGTCTCAACCTCCTGCATCAAATCCTGTGCCTCCTTCACTGTATTTGTCACCAAATCTATGTCGTAGGCAAATTCAGCATCTGTTATCTTTTTCGCCTTAACTTTCCTGCTCTGAGCCGGTGCTCCAGTAAAGCCAGAGTCCTAGTTTTTCTCCAGTGCAAGGCGCATACAATAGCCCACTACGATGATAAAAAGGTAGGGAGCTAATGTATCTTCCTGGAGCACGCCAGCCAGTATCTCAAAGAACTCTGTCATCCCATCAGGTGTAATGACCTGGGCTTTGGTGTTGATGTAGAGCAGTGGTATCAGGTCCACTATTTTCTTGGGAGACAGTGATGTGAGTGCGGAAGAGTTCCATGAGGAGGTGTGTAGAGCTGTCAACACCACACAAGCACACAACATCCTGCTTGTTTTGGGGGACTTGCACATCTGAGTAAGGAGGGCAGTGAAGATCCTTGCTGGTACTTCCATAACAACACCAACCGAAATGGAAGACTACTGAGAGACACCCTGCCGGAGGCGAACTTGATAGCGACCAACCTTAGGTTTAGGAAGAATCCGGGGAAGATGTGGACATACATCTCAGTTATGCACCTGTCCAAGTCCCAGATTGATTTCATTCTAGTGAGGAAAAAGTGGCGGAATAGTGTTCTGAACACAGAACCATGAAACTATTTCAGTACACTGGGTAGTGACCACCGGCTTGTTATGAGTGAGGTCCGGGTGAGCTTAAGAAAGAGCAATGCTCGGCCCCGGAGAGCAATCTATGACTGGGGAGCTTTCAAGGAAGATGATAAGCTACAAGAGAGGTTCACAGTGGAAGTGAGGAACAGGTTCAGTGCTCTGTGTGGAGAGACAGAGGAGAGAGAGAGATTGGAGGGACAGAGGAGAGTGTGACGAGGAGGTACGGGCACTTTACCAATGCAGTGGCGGAAGCAAGTGAGACCCTGGTGCCGAGGAGAAGGAACAAAAGGAAGAACGTTAGCTCTGCAGACCCAAAAGTGTGTGCAGCCAGAGAACACCTGAAAGCTGCTAAGGACCAATTCTATGCTGATCCTACGGAGGAGAGGATGGAGACTGTGGAGGTGATGAGAGAAGAACTCTATACCGCTTACACTGAGGCCAGAGAAGAGGCACTGATAGAGAAGATCAGAAGTATAGAGAGAGCGGTTGGCAGGTCTGGATGTAAGGAGAGCTGGATGATCATCAACGAGATCACAGGGAGGAAAAGAAGGTATTCGAGTCAGATCCAGGGAACAGGACCCGAGGATAGGAAGAGGAAATGGCTAGACCATTTTAGGACCCAACTAGGAGAGCCACCCTCCACAGCCCAGAGCACTGGGGAGATCAGGCGGCTGTTTGAAGAACTGGATATTGAGACAGAGCCCTTCACCAGAGAAGAGCTTCAGAGAGCCAAGAAGAGGATCAAGGAGGGCAAGGCTCATGGAGAAGATGGAGTGGCATCAGAGGTGATGAAGAGGTGTGATTTTGATGATATCATCCTGGGGTTCTGTAACCAGGCACTGGAGAAAGGAGTTGCCCCGAATCAGTGGAGGATCAGTAACATCGCCCCAGTGCCAAATAATGGAGATCTATCTAACACCAACAACTACAGGGGGATCTCACTGACGTCACTTGTGGCAACGACCCTCAACAGGATGATTCTTAACAGTATCTAGCCTCAGATGGAGAAGAAGCTCAGGGACAACCAGAGCGGCTTCAGAGAGGGAAGATCAACCACCAGTCACATCCTGATGCTGAGGAGGATATTAGAGGGAGCTAGAGCAAAGTGCCTTCCTGCGGTCATGGTTTTCATTGACTTTAGGAATGCCTTTGATTCTGTGGACCGTCACTGCTTGATGAAGATCTTACAGGCTTATATATATATATATATATATATATATATATATATAGAGAGAGAGAGAGAGAGAGAGAGAGATTTGGTAGACGGAAACAGTGCTGTGATTGCCATTTGAGGGACCGTTCTTATTCTTGCGTTACAGATTTAATCCATCGTTTTAGTGTCTTGGTGATATTGGTTACAGATATGTTTGGCATATAACGTTGATGATGATCATGACGTCGTTGTTCCTGCTCTTGTCAAGGTGTCTTTATAATGAGGATGAGTGTATTTCCAAATATCCCTTAATTTGGCTATTAACACTCGAATTATGTTGCCAGTTTAATATTACACACAGTTTTGTATTATTCAAGTACATGATCTAAGTTCTCGTACGTATTTTAGTACGAGGGTAAGTCAGAAATTATCCAAACTTTCACACACATCTTTGGGTTTGTCGCACTACCTTCTGCTCCTGCATGCTTATAGTTAGTACTTTTGTGGTCACGGGATCTAAGTTTGAGCTTGCTCGCTCCAATTCTTTTGGCTTCTCTTACAAACCAACCAAATCGCTCTGAACTCTCAAGCCTACAAGCGCATGTAGGTCCATACATTCGCGCCATCCTCGTTTAACAAACTTCCCTCCCACAACTTTCCTTTCGAACCGGAACTTTAAAAAATTGATGATGGCTTGGCCGAAGAGGAAAGTGTCTATCATGAGACGTTTCAGTCGTGGCCACCTCACAACCTCTTTCACTACAGCTACCAGGCAGAGGAAAATTGTCTGTCTTTATCGACCAAAAGAAGATGGCGGGCCGATCTTAACGATGGAGTCGGCCGATAGTTTTGCACGTGACAATAGCTGTTAGACAAGACTCCACAAGTCAGCAATGTCCGGACACTGGATGATTGCGAGAAAAACGGTTTCGTGGATCCGCGCGCATCTCGGACAGGTCCGTCTGACAACATTTCCGTACCTTTAGAGTTTGTTTCGAACCGACAGTCTCCCCTTGTAGCTCTGCTCCGCCAGAGATTTCTGGAAATAATCTATAGGCCCCTGACGGAAAGTTCTCCGGAGGGGAAAGGCTAGTTCTTTCTTATCGACGCCTAGAATTACACCAAGAACGTCGTCGTATTTGCCCACCACTATTCCTCTCTAGAACGCTAAAGTGTAATTTCTACTGACCACATTGCCTGATTGGTATCGGGTTGTGAGCGCTTGACAACATTTTAATGAAAGTGTTTATGTCTGAGCCTCTTCATATGACTTGAAGAGATGATAAAATACTCCGGTTCATTTTCCACCCGCACTGCGTTACTAAAGAAATAATTGTTTCTACGTATGGCACAAGGCCAGAAATTACCCAGTGCATTACTGGTACTTCATTTTATCGACCCCGTCAGGATGAAAGGCAAAGTTAACCTCGGCGGGATTTTAACGTATACATAGAGACTACAAGATTATACTGTGCAGTGAAAATGCAAATTACGTATAAACGAGGGCGGAAAAGATGTTATACAACATATCTAGGATGAGTTTAATATTTGTAATAACCGTAAATATATACAAATAAATATAAGATGACAGACAATCAAAATTATCAAAACAAGATATTAATATTTTAGTCAACCTAGATTGTGTCAGAGTAACACACGACTCAAATCATTTGTACCTATCCTGTCCCCTTCCTTTAGGTACTAAACATATTTTGCATTGAAAAAAGTTGATGAACAGTCCGGATGTCGTTGCTGACGTAGAAAGGCCCACATCTGTGTTGTGATTTCAGTACAGTATTTAGTGAGTAGCCTGTTTCTTGTGTGCTCTACATCGGCTCCCAAATTTTTGCCTATCTGCACTCAGTTAGTTTCAATATTTTTCAGTTTCTGTACTCAAATATATATTCAAGGTTGTCGCTAGTTGTTTGCTTTCTATGCGAGGCACTTTGAAAAATAAGTCAGTGTCATTGAGAATCACCTAGGGATTTTTGGTTATCTTCCCTTAGCTTTTTTTTTCTTTTTGGACTTCTTTTTAGTCTCTCCAACAGTTTACTCTTCTTTCCCTTCCTCTATACTCCTCTGTTGTATAAGACGGTGGGTTAGTGCTGTTGTAAGTGGCAATTTGTCATCGTAAGCTTCTCGAAACGAAGATGAAGTGGGATTTCTGGCCAATTGTGGAACTGCAATCAGTGGTGAGCCTCTAAAACTCTAATTGATGGAGCTATTGAGGTTGGAGCTTACTATTCTCCATTGTCTTCTCTTCACCATTTATTCAGCTCTCCAGGTCAAAACATTTTTTTTCATTCTTCATAGACAAGTTGTTAATACAGACATCTGCAAAATTTTTATCTGGTTCTTCGAGAGTACAGAGAAAACTAGACAACCTTCGTGAAATTAAGGTAGAGCACGTTTCGTTCCCTGCTTCTGGATAAAAAATTAGGTCAAGAAAACAGAGTATCTTTAAATCTAATTTTACTATATTTGCGTTTTTGACAGTTAAATCCATATTAAGAGTTCAATGTCGGAGGCAATTTTGGCAAAGCTACTTCCATTTATGCATTTTCGCTCCGCAATCAGTGGTGTGTATGTGAGAGTAAATGTTATTAATCTTGCTATTGTTATTCGTATTGCTTCTGCAGAGCCCGTTCCCCAAAGCACTCACATCGATTTTATTTTATTTCAGAAAACACAAAATGTTCCTCTTCTAAATCTAAAGTGATCGGTCCCAAAGCAGCTTCGTTCGCGTGTTTTTGGCTTTTCATTCGCAAAGGTATTTGTTTTCTTTGGTGGAAAGTATTTTTCAAAGTTAACTTCTCACTTATACGAATTGAGTGTAACCAAAACAATGTTAAATTCTTCAATAAAATTATTTTCTTTGTTTTCAAAATGGAGCGAAAATCAATTAAATAAACTTCATTTGCGGTTACGTGACACAACATGTACAAATATCCAATTTCCTAAGGTGTTAATATCCAACGATGTCCAGTCGAAACTAAAAAATCTAAATGTTTAATCAGATTTTTATTTCAAAATATTTTGAAAATTAATTGAATAACCGTCATTATGAATGTCAACTGGTTCGGGCACATAAAAAGTCTAATCTTTTAACAATGTAGTATTATTCAAATAATGCAGAGAGAGAGAGGGGGGGGGGGGGGCGAGAGAGGAAGGGAGAGAGGGAGAGAGAGAGATATCAGAAGTGAACACGTTCACGTTCGACGAAAACCAATAGAGTACTGTTGATTACCCCAATTTTTGTATTTGACAGGTACTTCATTTTTTCGACATCCGAATGATAAAAGCAAAGTTGATCTTGCCCGGATTTGAAGTGAGAAGGAAAAATAAGAGATAACAATTTGTCTGATGCTTTTCCGATTCTTCCAATTCATAGCCATTGCCAATAATAATAATACTGCTTTTTAATTTAGGTACAAGTCCAAACATTTTTAAACATTGGTATAGTCGATTATATCGACCCTTCGAATTTTACTGGTATTTTAACAACACCGGAAAGATGAAAAGCAAAGTTAACCTCGGCGCGATTTGAACTAAGAACATAACATCTCAGCAAAAATACCGCTAGACATTCTGTTCGATGCCTTGGCAATTCTACCCTTTGCCTTATAATAATTGTTTCTACTTTTGGCACAAGGCCAGCAATTACCTAGTACATTACTGGTACTTTATTTTATCGACCTCGTAAGGATGAAAGGCAAAGTTAACCTCGGCGCGATTTGAACTCAGAATGGCAAGGGACGTAACTCTATGCGTCAAAGCATAGTGTCCGACCCTCTACCGATACTACCAATCCACCGCCTAAAAATGATTTCTGCCAATCCTTTGCCTTATAATAATGGTTTCTGATTTAGGCAAAAGGCCATCAATTTTAGGGATGGGGGAAAGTCGATTAAATCGACCGCAGTGCCGACTGGTACTTTATTTTATCGACCCGTAAGGATGAAAGGCAGGATTTGAACTCAGACCATAAAGGGACGTAACTCTATGCTGCAAAGCATGGCATCCGACTCTCTACTGATACTGCCAATCCACTGCCCTCCTTTGGCTTATAATAATAATAATAATAATAATAATAATAATAATTAATTATTGATTTCTGTCTGAAATAACAAAGCCACAAATATTCGTGGAACAGAAGTAGTCAATAATGTCGACCCCGATTCTTGACAAAAAGCATTGTTTGGCACTCTAGTGGTTCTTTTATTCGCTGTCTTTCTCAACATTACTTATCAGACAACAAATCGTTTTGATCAACTTTTAAGATTCTATTTATATGATTAAAACATTTAGAACAATGGCAATTATATGCAAGAATCTGTGCTTAACGTTATACCAACACATCAGTTCTTCCACTGACATATCGATCCTTATATATTATTCTGCAAAGATTTCGTGATGTACAATAAAGAAATATTCATAAAGCAAAACTTCTAAAGTGCTATAATGTGTTTAAAACGAATTTTAAAATTACTTGAAAAGTGGCCAATATATAAATATTTAATCATACATAATTTGGCAGCGAGGACGATAAAATATAATATATTTGTGGTAAAGTTATTTATTTAATGTGTAGAATTTAGGTGGAAGTGTCAATAGATTTCGGAGCATCGATCCTTTGATCGTCATTTTAGAAATCATTACATCACTCACCCAGCTGCAGTTTTCTGTAATTAAATAACACCATACATTTTTCAAGAGGGTGTAGTCGATTATCTTGATTCATAATCGATATATATTTTATCGACTTAGAAAGGATAAAAGGTAAATCAGAGCTGATGCGATTTAACTTGATAACGCAAAAGATTGCAGTTAAAAACCACAAACTCTTTTGCTGTTTACTTCAGATCTTAATAATTAATAAAGTGTTTTCTAAAATAAGCATGGGACCACATATGTATTTTTGAGTGGTGGTGGTGTACAGTTGAGTACATTGCTCTGGCAGTATTTGATTATTTCTTAGTTTCTCATACTCTATTCCATCCTTTCTGTCACATTAACTGTCACGCTCACTATTTTCATACTTTTCTCTATCCAGGAGTATGGAACCATATCATATGCCTTTTGATAATCGGTCCATCCCATCGCTAACTCAGTTTGTCGCCTGCAACTCCGCATTACCATTTTATCAATTAGTATCTAATTTTTTTGTCAGCTTTCTACATCATTTCTGCTCTACGGGCAGTAAATTCAGTCCTGGTTTTCAGTTAAGACATTGGCATGAAATTTAGAATCCAGAAATATGGCATACTGGTTATAAAAAAGGAAAATCTGTTATGTACTATTACAAAATAACATGGAAACGCATCAAATAGACCAGAAGAAGGGTTACAAATATCTGGGAATTCTTGAAGTAGACAAGATCAAAATTCAGGAGATGAAAAACAAGCCCAAAAGGGAGTACTATAGAAGATTGAAAACAACTCTGAAATCAAAACTAAATGCAGCAAACATCATTTCATTATTAAACTCCAGTAGGCGGTGGATTGGCAGTATCGGTGGAGGGTCGGACGCCATGCTTTCCAGCATAGTTACGTCCCTTTACGATCTGAGTTCAAATCCTGCCGAGGTTGACTTTGCCTTTCATCCTTACGAGGTCGATAAATAAAGTACCAGTAATGCACTGGGTAATTGCTGGCCTTGTGTCTAAAGTAGAAACAATTATTAAACTCCAGTAGGGTGGTGGATTGGCAGTATCGGTAGAGCGTCAGACACCATGCTCTCCAGCATAGAGTTACGACCCTTTATGATCTGAGTTCAAATCCTGCTGAGGTTAACTTTGCCTTTCATCCTTACGGGGTCGATAAAATAAAGTACCAGTCACGCACTGGGGCCGACTTTCCCCTTCCTCATAATTGCTTGCCTTGTGCCTATATAAGAAACCATTATTAAACTCCAGTGACGTAGCTGTTGTGAAGTATGGTGCAGAAATAGTGTCGTGGAAGAAGGATGCATCAGAAGAAATGGATCGAAAGACAAGAAAAGTTCTAACCAAGTCCAGTGGACTGAAAAGAAAAGAGATATTGATAGGTTTTATCTACCAGGAAAGAAGGGAGAGAGATGTCTTATAAGTGTGGAAGATTGTGTTGACATGGAAGAAGCGAGTTTAAGAGAGTATGTAAGGTAGAGCAAAGAAACATAAACTAAAGAAATAATTGTTTCTACTTTAGGCACAAGGCCAGCAATTATCCAGTGCATTACTGGTACTTTATTTTATCGATCCCGTAAGGATGAAAGGCCAAGTCACCTCGGCGGGATTTGAACTCAGATCGTAAAGGGACGTAACTATGCTGGAAAGCATGGTGTCCGACCCTCTACCGATACTGCCAATCCACCGCCCTTAAACTAAAGAAATAATAAGAGAAGAAATGTTCGGCGAAGGTAAACGAAAGAAGAGTCACAGTTGTTGCTACAATGCAGAGGTTAAAAAAGCACGGCAGGGAAAGTTCTATATTAAAAGTTCTATATTGAAGTGATCAGAGAAGAGAAACGTTGGGACTGAATCAGGAAAGGTTATATGAAAAAATAAGAGACAATGATTTTTGATAGCTACTCAGGATCAATCTCTAAGGACAAGATACTTCAGAAAACATACTAGTGGGTAGGATGTAACAGATTAGTGTTGCATATAAAGGTATAAAACAGTTACTCATATTGTCAACAAAAATGTACAAGACTATCACAAAGGCAATATAAATTTTGGAGAAATTATAAAGCGGTTCGGATTATCCATTGGAAACTTTGTCACAGAGTTCAGCTTCAATCGCTCCGAGAAACGGTATAATCCTCAAGTTAAAAGGGTGATAGAAAATGAAAAAGTCAAACTGTTGTGGGATTTTCACATGCATACAGACAAATTTATTGAATACTATTGGCCAGATGTTGTTTTGTTTAACAAGACTGAAAAGCAGGTGTGAATTATTGATGTCATCTACCAATTTGACACAAGAGTCAAAGAGGAGAAAGAAAATCTAAAAGGGAATAATGAATTGCAGTATGAACTATCGAGGATTTGGAATTGCAATTATTATTAGAATTTTGGGCACATTGTCAAGTAGACTTGAAGGATTGTTAGACAAGATAGAGATGGAAGAAGAATTTAGCATTATACAAAGGGCATGCTTGTACGGATCTCTTGCGATATGTGTTGAAAACCTGAGGTCAAATGCAATTGACTTGTTATTTGACAAAAATTCCAGTTTAAACATCTACACTGTGTGATTGCATAATAATTATTTCTACCTTAGGCTCAAGGCCAACAATTATTGGGGAGGGGCAAGTCGATTAAATCGACCCCAGTTAATTACTGATACTTTATTTTATCGATCCCGTAAAGATGAAAGGGAAAGCTAACCTCGGTGGGATTTGTACTTAGAAAATAAAGGGCTGCAACTTTATGCAATAAAGCATATTATCCGACAATCTACCAATACTGCTAATCCACTAATAATAATTGTTTCTACTTTTGGCACAAGGCCAGCAATTATCAGTGCATTACTGGTATTTTATTTTATCGACCCCATAAGGATGAAAGGCAAAGTTAATCTCGGCGGGATTTGAACTCAAAATGGAAAGGGCCGTAACTCTATGCGTCAAAGCATGGCGTCCGACCCTCTACCGATACTGCCAATAATAATGATAATATTTTGTGATTGCATTGATACAAATGAAAATGATTTTGAGAAAGAATGAAGCAGGGTATGATTTAGGAAAGAGATGGGTCACCATAAACCACCTGCTATTTTTTGATGATCTTAAGCTCTATGAAAAGAATGAACAACAGTTGGACTCCTTGATCAATACGGATCAAGCATTTAGTCAGGTTATTTGATATCCAAATATGTGGTGTGTTGATTATAATCAACACACCACATTTGATAATTATCAAATGAGGAAGATTTGGGAAAGCAGGGGAAGATTACTGAATGGTCAACAAATGATGCGAATAGATGTAATTTTAAGCTGATAAGATGAAGCATACAGAAATAGGCAAGAGTACATCAAATGGGTGGAAATCTATTGATATCAAAACTCAATGCAGGAAACAATATTTGCTTTGAATTCAGGAAACAATAAGGCTTTGAATTCATTGTGTCTGTGATTAGGCATGGAGCAGGCATCATATTTTGGAAGAAGTACGAAGCAGAAGAAATCGAGAGAAAGACAAGGAAGCTATTAACTATTTACCAAGCGTTTAATTGCACTGGGGATGTTGATAAACCATATATGCCGCGGCGAATTGGTGGGAAATGTTTGATAAGGGTAGAAGTCAGTGTGAATATTGAAAGCTTACGAAAACATGTGGCTGGGAATGGTAAAATCTTGATCAAAGAAGTAAGCAATGTGAACTTCTGAGGATAATGCAAGGAAAAAGATGTGAAAAGGTAAGGTCTGCAAAAGTACACTAACAAAGCTCAACATGGGAACTTTTATGTGAACACTGACTCGATCAGAGATGAAAAGATCTGGGACTGGGTACGGAAAGGCGACTTAAAGCGAGAGACTGAGGGAATGATCATGGCTGCCCAGGATCAGTCACCGAGAACAAGATGTATGAGAAAAACTGTTGATGGAGATGTTTCAGAAGTGTCACATGTGTGATGTCAGAGATAAAACAATGTCAAATATGAAACAATGTACAATGCAGTGCTCTTGCTTAGACATCCCATAAAATATGGTGACATGATAGAATTGCACAGGAATGATAGAATTGCATTGGTTGATGTGGCATCATTCTAATATGAAGCCTCAGATAAATGATATAATCACAAGACTGAAAAGGTAATGCAGAATGAGAAAGTGAAGATTCTCTGGAATTTTCCTATACAGACCCATAAAGATCTAAAGCACAAGAAACCCAATATACTTGTATATAAGGAAAACAAAGAATGATGGATAATTGATTTTGCATGTCAAATGGATTTTAGAATCAAGGAAAAAGAAACTGAAAAGGTAGAAAGATATGATGACTTAAAGTATGAGATTGTGTGGATCTGTAAGAATGTCCGTGCAAAACCAATAATAATTGAGGCTTTAGAGATAGTGCATAAAAACCTTGATGGGCTGGGTGAAAAGTATTAATGTAAAAAAAGAATTTAGCATCCTTCAGAAAGCTTGTTTATTGAGAACTGGGATGATTCCGAGAAATGTGCTGAACACCTAATGTCAACGGATTTGACATGCAGAAACATCAAAATACCGAGAAAAATCTAAATGATAATATGAAATACATCTACAGACATAGATGTTGGGATATTAAGCACATAAAGGTTCGCCAGCATTATAATCTACCAACAGAATAAAAGGTGGTATAAATACGTAATAGAAATGGCCCCAGAGAACGATAAAGTGACAATGCACTAGGATATGCAACTCCCCACAGTCGGGGAGGTCAAGACAAATGGGTTGAATGTTGTGGAGTACCAATAGGAAAAGATGTGCCTTCCCATCGACGTCCCAGTCAAGACATACGGTCATGGAGCCCTTAAATAAATGGAGGATTTTTCAAATATACAAATCTGAAAATAGAGATAGCCAGAAGGCAGTGATTGAAAACACAAACAATCCCTCTAATACTAATCTTTTCAATAATTAAGAAACATGCAAACGCATATGCAACACACATACCAGGGCGCAAACATATGTAAGACATAGACAGATATAGACCTAGTGGTATGGCACACACATTGCCTAGAGTATATGCAATGCAATAGAAAGTACAAAACCACAACAAAACACTACACACATCGAAGGAGGACAGGGTTGCGTTCAGTTGTGGAGTGAAAGACGTAATAGAAAAACAGCACCATTGGAAATATAAAAATCATAATGGTTTCTCATATAGATACATGGTTACCTGTGTTTTGAGCAGGAAATTATTTAAACTAGCCCCTGTACGTGACAAGGCATTACGAATGAAGGGCATATTGGATAACAAAGTTCCGAACAGATCATTCCTGAAGTAAAGGGGATTGGTTGAGCTAGAATCTCTTTGTTCGTATGTTTGTATGCTCGTGGCTGGGGACTAAACAAATGCTAGACATTTTATGCTACGTTCTACCGATTATACAGAGTTGTCTGTTTTGTCCATGACAAACTGAGTTTATTTTGTCACTATGATAAACTGAGTTACTCGGGCTATTATTTTCAATGTTGTTGTTATAATCGCAACATTTCGGTCGTTGAAACACACGGCTTTTCAGGTTTCTGTCGTATTCGGTAATTTTCTCGGGATTTTGAATTAAATAATATATTACAATACATTCAAACAACAGGAGTATACTGTTCTTATTCTGCTGTGCATAGATCATCCTTATATTAGTTAACTAGTTATTTGCGATATAACATACTTGTTCCGCTTAAATTGGAGAGTAAATCGATACACTAAAAGAAATTAAACCTAAGACTATAAAACGTTAAGTTTATAGCTTCTACAAATACAATAGCATAGACAAAATAATCTTTAGTTAAATGTTAAGTGCATTTGTCTCTCTGACGGTCGTGAATTCAATCCATAGGTTATTATATTCATATATACTTTATTTGCAGTGGAACCAGAAAGTGACTCCATGAGAAACTAATTAAGTAATCCCAAGTTATCCTGGTCATTTCCAACGGAATGAAAACAAAATAGTAACGAGAGCTTTAAAATTAGTGCAGGTTATCTCCCTTTGATTAATGATTTAACATATTTACTCGTTTTTAACGTATCTACTCGTTTGGTTTGATTTGAAATTCCGGGGGCATTGCCGTATTATAATACGACTGACACTTGAAGAAGATCTGACAATTCAGCGACTGAAACGTTATGATTATAACAGCCAAGATGAAAACACTTGTCTGAATAAATCATGATATAATAATAAATTCTCTATATTTGTCCTCATACAACTAGAATTACATTGCACTTACTCAAAAAGAAAATCAATATAATATTTTAACTAGGAAACAAAACAATATTTTCTAAAATAATGATATCTGTTCGATTTCATTTCTATGTAAATAATTTATAAATGCAAATAACTTATAAGCCAGAATACAAAATTATATTTTCTCAAATAATGATAATAATAATCTCTTTTCTCGATTTCATTTCAATAATTTATAAGTCTAGAAAGTATATCATATCGAAGTATTTCCTCATGATATTTCTATGATCATTTCCATTAAATTTTATGGATATTTATACTGCGTAAACATTCTTGTTTGAAGGATATATCTGATATTTCAAATTGTAATATGGCTGACAGCACCATTCGCAGCAACAATGTCTGTAAGGGAATACAAATAATTATTGAGAAGAGAAAAACAAAAAATATGACCGGAACATCTCCACTTTTCATTGAACAATACCGAAATTTATGGACCCTGTGCATGTTTAAGCTGATTGATATTCTGCTAAAGTTCTATTTCACCAGGAAAGTGGTTAAGATGTCTGGACTTCAATTTCACGACTAAAATATATATTATCCTTGAATAGAAACCTCAGTGTGAGAAGTAAACAACAAAATAAAATATTTCTTGACACAATAGTGCAAGGTATTCATTTCCGTAAAGCTTTTGATTTGTATCTTGTCATGATGGATATTGTGTACGTCCGCAAAACTATTGCAGTACTACTAGTACTACTACTACTGCTGCTGGTGGTGGTACTACTACTACTACTACTACTACTACTTCTACTACTACTACTACTCTAATGGAATACAACTCAAGACACATTCGATGCAGTAGCACACGTCAAAAAGTACACGCGCTGCACAGAAACTCTATTGTAATAAGAACTCAATAAAATAAAACAACATTTACAATACATAATCTACACAATAAATACCCTATATAATAAAACAAAGCTTACTCCTACATAACCGATAACAAGCACTATAACGCCAAAACTTCACATTGAACACAGCTGGAATTCAATAATACTATAAAAACCACACATTGCATACTCTATTCTATCACCACTCCACAATAGGACACATAACATTAATTACGCAGTATATACTAAACATATTCCCCACCCAACACAAAACAGTAAAAGTCATATTTCACATATATCTTACACAACAGTAGAAACACTGTATATATTAAGAAGTACTTTAGCAACCTATCTGTATGATAAAGTTATATTTGTATAAGTACAGAGTATCTAACCGAGACTGCAGATATAATTCTATCATACATTTCCATTAAAGGTGTTTAACATTTTTCAATTTACGGCGAAATTAATATATTCTGGCATGTTTACATACCTACATATTAGATATGTATATATATATATATATTTATACACGTTGGTGGAGAAGAAGAAGAAGAAGAAGAAGAAGAAGAAGAAGAAGAAGAAGAAGAAGAAGAAGAAGAAGAAGAAGAAGAAGAAGAAGAAGAAGAAGTGCGAGGGGACATATAGAGTACATGACTGAAACTTATTTTATCGAGCTCGAAAGGATGAAATGTAAAATTGACCTGAGTGGGATCTGAACTCATGGAGAGCAGAGAACCGGAACGAATACCGCAAATCATTTTATTAGATGTTCTAATGATTTTGCCAATTCACATTCATTTTTGTACATTAAGATAAAGAAGGAAGAGATATCTCACCTCTATGTACTATCTTCTGCCTAAGTTGACATGAATAATATTAAAAATAAGGTAAAATCTAAACTATAATTTAAAAGAAATAGTAGTTAAGGATTTTAAAAAAGCGTACAACTTCAGAGACACTTATTTGAGAGAGGAACGCGCATAAAATGGAATTGGTTAAGTAAAAGAGTTTCAAAGTGTGATAAAAAGATCTGTGTTGTGATAGCTGCCAAAATTCAAGTACCCAATATTAGTCGGTGATGAAAGACACTACCACCAAAGAGACTAAGCAATGGTGACAGGAAATATAACCTAATTCAGTGGCAACAAAATGATAGCTAATAAAGATTGCATGTGTGTTTTAAACCCTTTTTAATATGTCGTAGAACGTAGAAAACATATATTGTGTAATTTAGACAGAAAAGAGTAATGATTTTTAACTTAGACAGAAATTTGTGGGAGGTAACAAGAATCAAATCAGGCTCAGTATTGGACTGTTACATATTTTCTTTTGACTATTACTACTACTACTACTACTACTAATAATAATAATAATAATAATAATACTGCTGCTGCTGTTGCTGCTGCTGTTGCTACTACTACTACTACTACTACTACTACTACTACTACTACTACTACTACTACTACTACAGCTGCTGCTGCAACTAATGCTTCTGTTGCTGCTGTTGCTACTACTACTACTACTACTACTACTACTACTACTACAACTACTACTACTGCTGCTGCTGCTGCTGCTGCTGCTGCTGCTACTACTACTACTACTACTACTACTACTACTACTACTACTACTACTACTACTACTACTACTACTTTAAGCACAACGCCAACAATCTGAGGGAAGGGGAATATCGATTACATTGAACCAATAATTGACTGGTACTATATGTTTATCGACCCCTTAAGGATAACAGACCAAGTTGACCCTCAGCGGGATTTGTGTCTTTATTTGTCCAACTAGTGTATAGTCCTTATTTGTAGGTATAGGTATGTTTTTCAGTGACATGCCTATGTGGTGCTTTTCCATGTTGTTTACAGCTCATAAACAAAGAGGAAGTATAGACGTATACACAGACCAGGACGAACACACACACACTTACACACACACACATACACACACCTATACACACACATACATACACACACATGTATACACACACATATATATATATACACACACACATATATATATACATATATATATATATATATATATACACATTTTAGTACAGCATTAACGAAGCTTTAGGCTGCGGCTAAGCTAACGAATGCAAATTCGGAATGTAGCTTTAGCACTCGATGGAGAATAATACCCCAGAGTAATAACAATACGTTTAGACAGCTTTACAAATCAAATATAGCGACCGGCAGTCCAGCCGCGTTGCCATAGCAACGAAAAAGCCTGGACTCAGGAAAAGATTATATATATATATATCAAGATAAGCAGAACAAGTAAAAATTCAATCAATTTTTCAAAATAAATCAAAATTAATATACAATCAAAATTAATCAAAATTAAAAAATATAATATAAATATTTACCTATTCTAATGGCCCTAACTGTACAGTTTCACGGTGCAAAACATTAAATATCACAAGGATATTAATGGAAAAGCAACGATCATCAGAGAAGCATTTTCCTGTCCTAGGGTTAAAAACCCCAGGAACGACAAAATATATGACCTCACTCCAACTAATACAGGTCTAAAAGGTCGTGAAAGTGACCCGTAAATACATTGGTGTATAGTGAAGGCGGGAAATCGTAGACTCGCCGTCTCTAGCTCGCCACTAAAAAAAAGATATATATATATATATATATATATATATATAAAAGAGAGAAAACACAGGTAAGCATTAAGAGAAGGATTTTATCCAGGTATTTACGACCGTTTCATTGGTAAGTGCAACCTTATATTGCTATACTGCAAATAGCAGCCACTCAATTATAATTGTTGTTCACAGTCTAAATTTTAAAAATAGTGAGTAAGTTACTCTTGAAATAATTCTTAATATATAGAGAAAAACATTTATTTGGAATTGTATTTACTAGTATAGAGAGAGAGAGGAATCAGAAGGTGAGGGGACAAACGGAATAGTATAGAGAGAGAGTAAGAGGGTAGAGTTAGGAAGTAGAGTGACAAACTGAGATGGAGGAAGGGGTAGAGGTGGAAGGATTCCTTGGTCAGTTTTGATACCAGACTTCATGTCGTGGAATGTAGTGAGTTAAAGAGAATTAAATTGATCATAGTGGGAGGGATGGATAGAGAGGGAGAGAGAGAGGGGTGGGGGAGATATAAAGAGATAAATATATATATATATAAAATAAAGATAAAGATAATAATGACAAAATTAAGCGGAGAAATAATAAACTCCAGAATGACATAAATACATTCCTAAAAAAGCTGCAAACCACCAATGGAATTATTGTCAAAGCGGACAAAACATCAAATGTGTATACGATGGATGTTAATACATACAATAGCTTCATACGGAAGTATATATATATGTATAGCGAACCATGCATACATATATATATATGCTATGGAAATGTCTTGTTGAGTCAAACTAAGCCACACGTTAATACTATCCACTACACGGAGTACTCTAACTGGACTACATCTAAGTGGACTGCCTATAACGATAACCTGTTATCCCGTATACATAGCTCCCACCTGGTTGAGCAACAACATTAACACACGGCAACAACATGGAAAAGCACCACATAGGCATGTCACTGAAAAACATACCTATACCTACAAATAAGGACTATACACTAGGCATGATACAACGGACTAATGATTTCATCCGCCGAATCCGATGGAAGGTTTACCACTACAACAAAGGACCCGCTAATAACACAGGGGAATTTACTAAAGAGAATTACGGATTCAAGTCCTGCAAAAACCCTCCAAATAACCCTATACTCGATGCCTTCGAGCTGGACCTTATGAATATGATAAGTGGAACTAAATTCAAAAAATGAACACATCATAACAAATTACAAAATGACATCAATACATTACTAAAAAAACTAAGAAGCACCAACGGTATCATAGTAAAACAGACAAAACATCAAACGTATATACTATGGTCCTTAATACATACAATAATTTCATTCGACGTGAACTACACAACAAATACAAAAAAAAAACAAATGAATCTACACTCACTAGCATTAATAAGGAAGGTCTTAGCATAGTAAAAAAAAATCAAAATATCCGACAGAACCGAACCTTTAACCCCATGCAACCCCACATTTAACCTTAAGGATCACAAAAATAATTTTGAAACAAGCCCTACTATTAGATTAATATGCCCATCCAAGTCGGATATAGGTAAAATTAGCAAGAATATTCTAGATAGGGTAATCGCAAAAATTAAGGGAAAACTAGAAATCAATTTATGGGGTAACACTAATGACGCAATTGAATGGTTCAATAGAATAAGAAATATAGAAGCATGTAACTTCATACAATTTGACATAAATGATTACTACGCATCCATATCCCCAGTCACCCTAGATAAGGCGCTAATATTTTCCCAAAATAACTCGGACCTTACCCCAGATGAAATTAAAATAATACTAGCAGCTAGAAGGACTATCATAACATTTGAAAATAACTACTGGGAAAGAAAAAATAGGATGAACAGCTTCGATATCACAATGGGATCGAACGATTCAGCGCAAATAACTGATGTTGTGGGGATTTTACTTTCCTCATATTATTCTTATTATTATTATGAACATCTCAATGTATTCCTATATATCCTTCATCATGTTCTCTATATATACCATGCATATTTTACTATTTTATTACCTTTATTGTTTCTATTATTGTTGTTATTACTGTCTTATTTATACACGATTTGTTATTGATGCTGTGAAAACTAAACCCACATGGTTCGAACTAACAATCCCTACCTTTAGTATAGGCCACTTAAATAACGAATCTACAATTCCACTTAACACCACATAAAAACTATCATCCTCACTAAATTAATCAAAAGAAAATGTTTATCTGTCAAACAATAAGTAAATCTCCGGTTTATTGCCAGCATACCTACAGCAAAGCAGATACCTCATAAATCCTGTCTCCAAGTACATTTTAGTTGTTACTGTTATCTCGTCGCCACCTTAACACTATATCTAATGTACCCTATAGCAGTTTTCACATGTCAATTTCATACATCTGTATCATATCAGTTCGTTTAACATGCTAGATTCATCATTATACTCTATTTCTTACTTATATTGATGTTATTATTTTAACTATTTGCTATCTAGTTATTTTATTTTATTATTGATATTATTGTTCTGTTTTAATACCAATCCTATATTAAAGTCATGCCTTGTGTATCTTCTTCATTTCTAGTTCTCTGATGAAAACGACTGGTAATAAACAAAGTATTGGAGATCGATTGACATAAAACCAGGCGGGTAGCGAACTCTAGACCTACCAGATCAAAGAAACAATTGTCAGCAATGTGAATAAAGCCCTTATTGTATAGCGAACCATGACACTCTTCTTTCTTGAATTATTATTACTCCAAGTATAAACTACATAGAAATCACCGCGAACTCGCAGCATCACTGTGGAAACGTCTTGTTGAGTCAAACTAAGCCACACGTTAATACTATCCACTACACGGAGTAGTCTAACTGGACTACATCTAAGTGGACTGCCTATAACGATAACCTGTTATGCCGTATATATATATATATATATATATATATATATATATATATATATATACACGATGGGCTTCAACCAAATTCCACTAACAATGTATTGGTTAATTCGTGGCTATAGTAGAAGTTTCATAATGGGATCGAACCCGAGAATATGTGGTTGCGAAACAAACTTCTTAGTCATACACCTTTCTATCTATCTATCTATCTATCTATCTATCTATCTATCTATCTATCTATCTATCTATCTATCTATCTATCTATCTAACTATCTATCTATCTATCTATCTATCTATCTATCTATCTATCTATCTATTAAAGCCTCTAGACTTACATACATATCATACATATACACATACATACATACATACATACATACATACATACATACATACATACATACATACATACATACATATACACGGTCAGTCAGTCAACGCGATCAATCGCATATTTTGGTGAGGGAGATTATTCATTAAATTTAAGACAATACTATCTCCGACAGTAATGCCACAACTACCAGTCATGTTGACTGGATATTCTTCTAACTATATCCACTGAAGACACCTTTTATTCGAATTCGTAGAGATATCCGACTAAATACATAATTCATTTTACAAGGATTTGCTACAAACTGCATGGCTGAACACAAAATCAACAACATCAGTGGAATACCGAAGAAAAACGAGAAAGGTAAACAAAATTTATTCAGTTGTAGCTACAGAAGAAACCGAAATTATAAATCGCATTTCTCTTGGAGTTGCGAGCTTAATGATGATTTAATTAATTGTTATAAAATGGCAAAATACAATCCCTCCATTGGCTATATGAACAGAATGAAGCTACGCTGGGACGAAATACACCCAGAGCTAATCACTTCACAGCGAAACAATTACGCCAATAAGCGACGTTTGTTAAATGTAAAAATAAGATAAATATTATTAATTGTATGTCCTCCACAACAAACATGGAATCAACAACACGTGCTACAGGTCGCCAAGCTACTAGACTTGATAGCAGCCAGGTCGAACAACGCCTTGAAACAACTATGCCTGTAAGAAATTTGACATCACGTGTACCATCTGAGTCTACCTCGAATACTAGGGAAAACACTATCGATAATAATTGTTTCTACTTTAGGCACAAGGCCAGCAATTACCCAGTGCATTACTGGTACTTTATGTTATCGACCCCGTAAGGATGAAAGGCAAAGTCAACCTCGGCGGGATTTGAACTCAGATCGTAAAGGGACGTAACTATGCTGGAAAGCATGGCGTCCGACCCTCTACCGATACTGCCAATTCACCGCCCTATCAAACACTATCGATAATAATAATAATCGAAGAAATAATAATAATAATCGAAGAAATTTGACACCACATGTACCATCCGAGTCTACCTCGACTATTGTGGAAAATACTATCGATAATGATAATAATAAAAAATATAAACAATTGAAAATTTCTCTCTGGAGGATTTCGTTGAGGGAAATTTTCAACTGTTTATAATTAATTCATGTATAAACATTTCTCTTGCTGAACGTATTATAACAACAATATTTAATAAAAAAACAAATAATGAAATATATTACGTGTTATTGACGAAATAGGGGTTCAATATTTACGACGGATAAAAACCCCAACATGTTGGCAAATCAATGCCTGTTTATATGCCTTAGCAACAACAGCGAAGCATTATCTTGGTGATAGAAGAGATATTAACAAGAACAAAACACCACCAAAAATACCATCATAAAATAGAAAAAAAGATTGCCGACTTAAGAAAAACCTTAGGATATGTGACAATGCTCCTTACATGCAAACAAACACAAAAAAACCTCACTCCTCACCAACAAAGAGTGAAAAATAAAATAGAGACGATGTTTGGTAACAGTAGAACCAGAACTCTTCAATATAAGCTGATCACCCTCAAACAAGAATTGAGAGCTGTTAGCAAAAAACGCCGATACCTGAAGAAGTTAGATGAAAGAAAAATGTTTAATAAAAGATTCAGACGAAACCAAACATCAGTCTATAGAGATATGAAGGGCAAAATAATAAGTGTTACTGGGGCCCCATCCCAGAAAGACATAGATTACCTTTAAAGAAAAATATGGGGTGAAAAGAAGAATTTCAACCAAGATGCAGCGTGGCTAAAAGAAATCCGAAAGAACTATTGCTCCTACACTACAACAAACACATACGAAATAAGTGAAAACACCAGGAAGAGACATGATTGTCGGCTACTGGTACAAAAAACTGATATTCTATCGGAGGTATCTTACTGACCTCTACCAACAAGTCCTTAAGGGAGATACACTTATACCAAAATGGTTGACATTAGCACAAACATTACTGGTCCCCAAGAACAAAGACACCCACTTGGCAAAAAACTACCGACCCATTGCATGCCAGAACCTGATGTATAAGATGAATACAGCCTGCCTGAGCGTATTCCTCCAAGATCATTGTGAAAATAATAACTGTTTCTACTTTTGGCACAAGGCCAGCAATTATCCAGTGCATTACTGGTACTTTATTTTATCGACCCCGTAAGGATGAAAGGCAAAGTTAACCTCTGGCGGGATTTGAACTCAGAATGGCAAGGGACGTAACTCTATGCGTCAAAGCATGGCGTCCGACCCTCTACCGATACTGCCAATCCACCGCCCTTTGAAATATATAATAATATCACCACAGATGAACGAGCAGCGGGAAATAAAGGGGTTTGGGGATGCGTTGAACAACTCCTGATTAACAAAAAACTGCGATGTCGGAGGTGCGACAACTTAGGAGAAATATGGCTACAGTCTGGCTGGACTACAGGAAAGCTTTCGATTCTGTTCCCCACTCTTGGATGATAGAGGCCATCCAACTTGCTAAAGTCTCAGACATTATTATCAGAGCCATAGAGAAGCTGTCTTCTTCTTGGGCTTCTATCCTAAAGTTAAAGATAGAGAAGGTGGACTCTATTTTCACTGATAAAATAAAATATCGCAGGGGTATAATTCAGGGAGACAGTCTCTCTGTGATATTATTCATCCTGTCCTTTCTGCTCAAGAAATGTGAAGGATACATCATTGGCTAACAGGAGGACAGAAATACGAACCTAACCCATAATTTCTTTGTGGATGATCTGAAACTCTATACCAAGAACATGGATGGGATGAAGAAAAATCTTGACCTGGTTACAACGTTCTCAAAGGATATAGGAATGGAGTTTGGCCAAGATAAATGCTCATATATGACTGTAGAGTGGGAAAAAACAACAACCCAATCTAGCAAAATTGTCATCAATGGTCTAACTGTTTCACCGATATCTGATGAGGACTGCTACAGATACCTGGGGATAGATGAGAACATATCCTATAATGGTATCTGTAATAAGGAACGCGTAACCAGGGAATACTACACTCGATTGAGAAAGATATGGTCATCGGAACTCTCTGCGCAAAACAAAACAGTGGCTCACACAATCTGTTTACAGTGCTTGTCCTAACAATTGGAATACTCAATTGGACGAAATCCGAGATATTGGTGTTAGAACTCGAAAAATACAAAACAACACCGGAAACTTCCACATCAACAGTGAAGTAGACCGCCTTTACTTGAAACGTAAGCAGGGAGGCAGAGGCCTAACATCAGTTCAGACAGCATTTGAATGTCACATTATATCTCTCCGACAACATTTATGAACCTCAAAGTGTAAGAGCCCGTCTCTCGAGCAAGTCTATCTGATTAGATCATGAGAGTTGGGAAGGAACTCCTTGAGAGATATTCCCTGTGTGATAATCAAAACTCACACCCAGGGAAGGTGGCTCAGCAGTATCGCAGTGAATCCATGGATGAAAAACTACATGCTTATCAGCAAAAAATCATGCATGGATATGTTGTCAGAAGCTTCTGGGTGAGTGCAATATAGATAAAGAAAGTAGTCTATCTTGGACCAACAACCGCTATATTGGCTCCCACTTTGAAGGATACGCTTTTGCAATCCAAGAACAGGAAATCAACACGAAATACCTGATTCACAAAAGAGATAGGGATGCAGGCAAAACACCTAGATGTAATAACAAGTGCAGACTCTGCAGAATTAACATCGAAGATGTCACCCATGTCATCAGCAGCTATCCAAAGATGTCATCGCGGTACTATCTACCTATGAGGCATGAAGTAGTGGCCAAAACACTGTACTGGTGGAATGTTCCAGTAAAAACCCGAATAAAATGCAGGCATAACAGACCAGATATTATGATATGGGACAGGGAAAAGAAGGCATGCACAGTAGTGAAAGTTAGCTGCCCAGCAGATGCCAATATAATATCAAAGATGCAGATACTCCACTCTGACCATACCTTCAGATTTATGCCTGTGATTAATGGGGCACTGGGATATGTTAGTAACTGCCTCAATACAAATCTTGAGAAGCTAGGCTTCATAGGAACAGAAAGAATATAACTAGTTAGGAAATTACAAGTACAATCCATGGAACAGTAAAAATATGTAAAACATTCCAAAACTTTTGCATCTAATAACTGCATATACACATGTACAGATACTAAGCATATACACATACACACATACAACTCAAAACATACATATCCACACATACAATAACATCCATATCTACACATGCATGCAGACATGCATACATATCTACCTAGTTGATGTTGTGTAAATTCCAAAGAGAGAGTCTTGTGTCTATGCTAGAAACCGACTCTTTCTATTGGCAAACATTTGTGAAAATATAAAACCAGAAGAACATACATACATACATACATACATACATACATACATACATACATACATACATACATACATACATATATGCATAGAGTTATTTAAAGAATTCCACATACATTTGAAATACGCAGAAATATTTCTCTCTGTCTCTCGTGAATATATGCATATATATAATATTAGCAGCAGTACCCAGCGTTGCCTGTGTAGGTAAAATAATATCTGCTTTGATGAAAAGGTGTTGATCTTAGCGACTGCGAGTATCTTGAAAATCGGTCGTAAGGTGTAGCAAGTGGCGAAATGTTGAGTGAAATCGTATGGAATATGTGGTAGGTGGAAAAAATCGTATTTTGAAGAGTTAAACGGCTGCCACGCCGTCCCTGAACAAAAAAAAAATGCAAAGTGTAAAGCTACTATAAGATGTGCAATGATAGGTTCTATCGTAGTATAAAAGTTGAACCAAATAAATTGATTTATGTGTGAGGTGGAGCCGAAGTTTCGAATTTGAACGAAATCGGTTCAAAAATGTGGGAGCTAGAGCCGAAAAGGCGGAAATTTGAGCGAAAAGGTGGTATTTTTTAATATTTAAGCGGCTGCCACGCCATTCCTGAACAAAAAAATCCAAAATGTAAAGCCACTTTAAGACGTGAAATAACCAGATCTAGAAGGTTGATGAATGTGGGAGCTAGAGCCGAAAAAGTAGAAATTTGAGTCTAAAAGTGGTATTTTTGAATGTTTAAGCGGCTGCCACACCGTCCCTTAACAACAAATCCCAAATATAAAGCCATTACTGGATGTGCAATGATAAATTCTATTTTACTTTAAAATTTGCACGAAATCAGTGGCAAAATGTGGGAGCTAGAGCCAGACATCTTATTTTTCGATACCTAAAAAAAAGGTGACCCCCCCCCCCCTATCGATTTTAATCTGCAGAATGACCCCGGAATAAAAAAAAAAACGATACGCTGATATATAGAAAACACTCTCCGATGACTAATCTATGAGCCTGTAAAGTTTCATGAAAATCTGTCGTAAGATGTAGGCCCCTATAGGTAATACACATACACACAGACACACACACACACACACACATACTTAATTTTATATATATACAGATATATATTTGTATATACAAACTTACACACTCTCACACACACACACACATACATATATATATATATATATATATATATATATATATATAAAGAGAGAGAGAGAGAGAGACCCGTCCATTAAATATCCTCCCCTTAATTCTTTTCTCTCTCACATAATCCAACACTCAAAATCCAATTTCAACATACTTTAACGTAGATAATATCAGTCACTTTAAGATGAGTAGATAAAGTCACATTTTAAGGTTTTGTCAATTAGCGATAAGAGAAGCACGGTCGTTATTTTCTACTGATATTTTAAAGAAAGTCGATCTGATTCGCAGAAATGGTAGAACGATGCACGGGAATGTATAAATGTGCTATTTTTAGTTCACCTTTCACCGAAGAAGATTATAACTTTCATCTTTCTGATATCATTATAAGTAGTACCAGATATCTACATGGGTATATTCATTTGATTACAGCTAGCACTGATTACAGCTGGCACAAGATTACTGCAAGCTGAATTGGCGAAACGGCTTCTTTCACTTAGTTAATGCATAAACATCATAAAGTTCTATTCTAATTCCTTTAAAATGACTGTTAATCGTACACAGTCAAATTGAATAAATACATATTTCTATAAAGAGCAAACACGATCGTGTTAAGCTTTTACTGATCCTTTTCTAAAACCCAATTTCGAATTTTAGCATAAAAGCCGAATGTCATTTCATTCATATAGCTAACACTTCATGAAAGTATAGTTTCCTGCTATATTATTTCTCTGTTTCTATGAAAGCCATAAATTATTTCGAAGAGAAATGCCATCAACTCACCTAAATGTTCTTTCTTCAAACATTTATATAATACTGCCTTTTATATTTTGACAATGTTTTTTCATTGATGTAAGATTTATGTAACTCAAACAAAGAGAATAAGATTGTAAGAAGATTCGGACTTGTTCTGCGTTATAGCATATTTAGAAGCCTTGAATACGATATAACGATCTTAAATGTTGTAACATTATAACAAACAAATGAAATTTATAGCTGCGTGTTCGTTATAAGATTGAATAAGATAATATCCTTACATCAAGTTAGAAAGTTCTAGGTGTACATTTCTCAATTAATCTTCCATCGTTCTTATCGGGTTCTGTACATAATTTAGTCAGTTGAAACATACATGATGATATTGGGATACATGAACACATAAATATACTCACTTCAAGGAGTAGCTTATTATGACCACTCCGAATATAATTTGGATTTTCGGCGAACTCGTGCAAATATACATTATGATATATGACATTAAAT
>OZ024740.1:156532132-156589632 GCA_964016885.1 Eledone cirrhosa
TGCCTATTATGCAGTTTGTTAGGTCCCCAGATCGGTTACTCGCGCCGATTCTGCTGAGGAGGTCCTCCGTGCTGTCACATACATCTGGGGACATCTCAATGATGGGGCGTATGATCAGGGAGAGGAAGTAGGACAGTCTGTAGTTACTAGCAATGTTAGCTCCACAGACTGGCCATGTTGGTGGTCCCGCGACAGGGTCACAGCCCGTTTTATGGTCTTTTCGAAGCCCATACAACGCCGGAACGTCATTGTTCCAGGCCTGGAAGTTGTTGGCAGTCCTTTTGTTGGGATGCATTATATTCGTCCACATCACCATATGGGCATTGAGGGCTTTTTCTCTATCCTCATGCTCCTGTGGTGTTACCTCTCTTGTGTTAGTGATGTGGGGTTGCATTGCCTGGATGTAGTTTGGCAGGCTGTCAACCGACATTCTGCCAGACTTGTCTGTTGGAAAGCATGCTATCTCTCCATTACGCGAGCGCTGCATGAGCTTACGCAAGCCATTTGCAAATTTTTCTCCCAGTTGCTGGGCCTCTATTCTATTATGCTTCTTGCTATACTGTTCTATAATATTTCTGAGTTCGGATTTAGCTATACTAAATTGTGCTTCTGTTTGTTCATCGACCTGCGACGGTAACTGCGTGCGTTTGTTAAATGGTAAAGTCGTGGCGTGGACTCGTCGCAGGTCGAATGATTTATCGGAGGGATTATAAAACGGAGAGTTCCAGGCTGCTGCTTTATTTGTACTAGTGCTATTGTTATTGTTAGTTGTTTTGTTTCTATTTCTATTTCCACCAACAGCCTCATGGTTGTTTCTATGTCTCTCATAATTACTCCTGTCTCTTTCCACTGGCTCAATGTTGTTATCTACCCTATTTTGTGTGTCTGTGTGTTCGTCTTGGTTATTCTCTTTGTCCTTAGTCTCCCATCTCCTTTTCCTTTTAATCTTATTACTTTCCCTTATTTCTCTGATTTCTGTGCTACTGTCATTACTTGTTTTCTGTGTCTGTGTTTGTTAAGATTGTGGTGGTGGTGAGAGGCATTGAATGCGTGTGTGTTGTTGTTGTTGATGTGTGCTGTTGTTGACGTGTGTTGTTGTTGTATCCGTGTGTGTTATCGTTGTTGTGTGTGTTGTTATTGTTGTTTGTGTCTGCGTGTCTGTTGTTGTTGTTTCTGGGTATGTTGCTATTGTTGTTGTTGTTGATGTGTGTGTTGTTGTTATTGTTGTTTGTGTCTGTGTGTCTGTTGTTGTTGGGATGTGTGTTGTATATGTGTGTGCGTATATTGTTGCTTTTGTTTTTGATGCTCCAGCGTAGTTTTGTAAATGATTTTTCTATTTCTGACAGACAACTAATCATATTTACCTTCTTGAATGTCGCAAATTTGGGCGGCAGACATAACACAGACATTTCATCATTATCTATTTTTGTGTTCCCATAAATGTTGGTGTTTTTGTTGTTGAACTCTTCTGATAATGAGGTGTCGGCCATGTTGATACCGTCAATTTTGTCGGGATATCTATTGGTATACTCTATAGTATCCTGATTTAGCTTTGCCTCTTTAAGCCACTTTATTTTCCTGTTAAAGTGCTTATCACATTCTTGAGTAATGTACTGTTCTTCGGGGCGTATAAGGCTTATAAATATTAGTTTCTCTGCTGGTGTGGTGATTCTAGCTAATTCTTGTATTAGGTTACGCTTAAAGAACAATTAGAAGACAGCTTAACCCTGATAATGTACTCCCGCTACGTAGATGATATAAACATCGTAGTTAAGACACCCCCACTAAAGAACAGTCAGGAACTAGAGAAAAACACAATGGAAAGCATCCAGCAAATAGCAAACTCCATCCACCAGAGCATTAGAGTTACTATAGACTACCCAAGTAGACACCCCAACCATCGATTACCTGTACTAGACACAGAGCTCTGGTTAGATACCATTAACAACCAAAAACAAATCCTCCATTCCCATTATGCCAAACCCATGACTTCCAAACATCTGATCCACCGAAACTCGGCCCTTTCGGACCATACCAAAATCAACATACTGATTGCGGATTTGGTACGGGTGATGAGAAATGTGCCCCGCATGTGCAACCCCGAAGAACTAGAGAGACACATACAACACTTCATCCACCGTATGCAGTTCTCTGGCTACAATCAGAGAGATAGAATCAGAGTGTATAGAGGAGCCAGAACCAAATGTGAAAAAATGGTAAATAATGACATAAATGGGACCTGCCCCTTGTATAGGAGCAAATTTTGGAATAGAATAGAAAGAACTAGGAACAAGGCCAATAGAATAAACTCATGGTATGATAGCAATAAATACCAGAGTGTAATGTTCATCAATACAACCCCTAGAGGCGAATTAGCCTACAAATTTAGAAGGGCCCTAAATAAACATAAACTCAATATTAAGATAGTAGAAAGACCAGGTACCTCCGTAAAAACACTTATTAGCAAGACATACCCGTTCCAAAGATCCTCATGTATAGATAAGAAATGTATAACCTGTAAAATAAGCCCCCATATTAACTGTAAAACTAGAAATGTAGTGTATAGCATAAGATGTACTGAAGGACAATGTAGAAACAAAAATATAGTGTACATAGGTGAGACAGCTCGTAGTATAGGGGAACGAATAAATGAACACTGGCGAGACCTTCAAGATAATAAAGAATCATCTGTGCTCTACCAACATGCTAAGATAGAACACAGGGGTAGATTAGAGAACATAGAAATAAAAATAGAATCCACACACAGAAAAGATGCAATGTTTAGGCAAATTACAGAGGCAGTAAGCATAAAAGAATTACAACCAAAATTAAATAGAAAATATGAGTGGAACAGCAACATCACAACTTACAATTAAGGACAAAATGAAAACACACACACACATAGAACAAACAACCAACCAACAATAAATAAATAAATAAATAAACAAATAGATAAATGAACACAAACACATACAGACACCCAGATGTGGCGCATGCGCAAACTGAGCACACACACACAGAAACAAAATGGCATAGGATAGAAGAAAGGAAAGGCACAGAAACAAAGAAAGGAATCCCCAGTCACTGAAGAGGTCACAGAGTGTGTGACGAAAGGACTATGACTATATATAAACAACTATCTGGTTGTGGAACCAACCAACCAACCAGAAATTTATAAGTTTGTAGATTTGTAAATTTATAAATTTATAAATATATAATAAATTGAAGTGAAAGCAACTGGTGCGTGTGTTTCTTATTGGCAACATGACCCTCCCAAAGTATAACAATATATATATACATATATATATATATATACACATATACATATATATTTATATATATATATATATACATATATATATATATACATATATACATATATATATATATACACATATACATATATATATATACATATATATACATATATATATATATATATATATATATATATATATATATATATATATATATATATATATATATATATATATATATACATACATACATATATATATCAACTCGGTAAGTGGACATTGCAATGAGAATTATTGATCGCGAGGGAATCCAAGAACCAATAACAAAACATGAATGATGTCACAGTATCCTCTCACAACAACATGTTTTATATTCAAAGTCTGACACATTCAAAATGAAATAATCTGTTATAAGATAAAATATATAGCGAGCCAGATCAGGAACATTGTGGGAAAAAACAATGAGGAAAATACATGATTAACTATATACCGAAGACGTAGATTTCCGGGTGAGTTAAGAATATCGGAAGAAGCGATATATCTATATCTATACATATATATGGGGTAGGATGGTGTGTGCATATGCATGTGTATGTATGAATATATATATATATATATATATATATATATATATATATATATATATATATATATATATATATATTTATTAGTTAAGCAAAACAAGACCACAAATTTCACAAAAGATTGTCAACATATTTTAGTTTGATGTAAGGAATGTAGAGAATAATAATAATAATATTAATAATAATAATGTCCGTTTAAAATTGTTTCGCTACTCCATATAATATTTCTGGATCAGATGACTATATATCATTATTGATCTGGTTCAGTTGAAAATAATTAACATATTTAAAAATAGAGCGGCTCATCGGAACTTCAAACGAATATAAATTAAAATAAGGAGAGAATGTTACATAATGTTTAATAATGTCTTCCTTGTGAAATTTGTGGTCTTGTTTTGCTTAACTAATGAATATTTCTAGCTCTGCGTACCTAATTTCTGCATGAACCCAGCCACCGAGCTGCTTTCTACTGCATATTGCACATTGAGCACATGCCTTTACGCTTTGGATTCTAACTAATTCCCCAATCTATCCTCTCCTATCTCCTCTCCTATCTCCATCTCTCTCTTTAAGATTGGTTACGCTTGAACTGTGTGTATATATATATATATATCCAAAATTAAGTTAAATTAAGGGTGTCATGTCAGATAGATTTACAAGGTATCTATAAGTTAAATTATATATATATATATATATATATATATATATATATATATATATATATAATTTAACTTATAAATTGTAATCTATAGCTTGTAAATCTATTTGACATGACACCCTTAATTTAACTTAATTTATATATATATAAATTAAGACAGCTTGTTACATATTAACGTTATGTTTCCGAGGCAATCCAAATTGAATCGACATGGGAACGGACGAAGTGTGTGTTCTTGGGTTTTTCATCGGTTCCCTTGTGAGTACCAATTCACCCCCACTGGTCTGCGTAGGCGTATGTCCGAAGAAGTTGACCATTAGCTACCGCAGATTTCAACGAAATTCGCTCAGTCAGTTCCCCCTCTCAAACAAACAATGAGCCATTCAGGCCTGTAATATATATCTTACTGCTACCTACCCCGTCTGTGACAGTCGGTGGGGATGGGAGAGTGTGATATCTATAGGTCTCAATACTACCCCTCATTAAGCATGGACAGTATAATTGACCATCAACCTCTAAGTGAAAATATACTTAATTCTAGGTATCATGGTTTCACAGTGGAAGTTATGAATGATAGTTAGAAATTAGAACTAAAAATTAAAATTTAAAATCGAAAATCAGAAATCATATATTAAAAATTAGAAATTTAAAATTAACAATTAAAAATAAAAAAAACTTTTCAAGTGAGAATCTGGATTGAGATGAGTAAAAAATATAGATTGAAGTGAGTAAATAATATACGCACCTATACTATCTACTACGTAGAGAGATGTTTAAGTAAGAAGTTTTGAAAGGGGTCTTAATGTTACAGTTATATTATCTACATACTGAACTATAGTACCGTACAGTAGAACGGAGGGTAAATTACAGTATGAAAGGTAGTAGTGAGTCGGGTACATAGTTAGAATTTCCATCACATGGAACAAAACCCCCAAAAATATAAAGTCGATTCAATTTGGATTGCCTCGGAAACATAACCTTATTATGTAACAAGCTGTCTGACGATGTCGCAACACTGGCGCACGGAACACTGTGGCCACTGTCGCCATTGAAATATATATCACAGCATTATTATTAAAAGACTTGAACATCTGAAACTACTTCGCTTTTCCTTATTCTCTCTCTCTCTCTCTCTCTCTCTCTCTCTCTCTCTCTATATATATATATATATATATATATATATATATATATATTATACTTGGGGAGGGTCATATTTGTGTGATAATATTGCCAGAATTAATAACAGAATACACTCACTGTTTGGTTGGTTTTCGCTTCTGTGTCCTTTATATCGGTTAATTTAATTTATTCCGTCCTCAATGTTACCATTGACTGACCAACGGTCAAAAATACAGATAATATATAGACACAAACACATATATATAGTCTAACAAAGTTCTTTCGTTGCACATCTGCAACATCGTCAGTGGTGCTATTATGTTTCCTCCCGTTGCATTGTATCCCTACGCCATCTTTATTTAGTCTGTTTATTTGTTATTAATTCTGGCAATATTATCACACAAATATGACCCTCCCCAAGTATAACAATATTTGTTTCGACACACGATTTCATATAAAAAACCTCGCAAAACTATATATATATATATATATATATATATTGTTATGTAATAAACAACATAAGGCAATTATTACATTTACCAGTGGTTTCTTAAAAGCAAAAAATTTTGCTTTCAATCATCAGAATGAAAAAATCTTGGACCAGGATTTTTTCATTCTGATGATTGAAAGCAAAATTTTTTGCTTTTAAGAACCACTGGTAAATGGAATAATTGCCTTGTGTTGTTTATTACATAACTATTAAGCTCTGTTACCTACATAGAGCACTATTTTTTCCTGGACTTTTGCGAGGGAATTACTTCATTTATATATATATATAGTAATAATAATAAATTTGAAGACTAAAATAGAAAGAGGGCTCGATAATGATAAGTATATATCAGATATATAAGAAACACCCTAACGGATATTACGAACTATACGCGGATATTTTACGTCTTGATGTGGTAGCTAAGTATATGTTATGTTTATACCATTACTTATTTGTATAGGTAAGTATATTTTATCTGTATGTTTTGTGAAGGTACGTATACTTTCTCGTACGTATATTTGCTTGTATATGTTATGGCGTATATATTTTATATATAATGGTACATGTGCATTTGGTTATGTGTATACGTGAGTTTTGCGTCTGTGTGAGTATGCGGGTTCGTACGTTTGTGGGTGTGTGTATATGTGTACTTTGCGTTTTGGTCGACGTAGTCTGCGAACTTATGTGTATTTATATGTAGGTATGTGTGTGCGCGCGTTATATACGTATTTACGTGTGTATATTTATATACGTTTATTTGAATATGTATACACGCACACACACACACACACATATATATATATATATATATATATAGGAACAAGTAAGACCCCAAGGGGTCTTACTTGTTCCTATTACCCACTCTACTACCCTAAGTATTGAGTACTTTGGTGCGTTGTGGTCCACCTGGTTCCTTACCACATTTCCTTCGTTATATATATATTTTTTTTATATATATTTTTATGTGTATTTGGTGTATACGTTCGTATGTGTGTGGGTACAGGCGTTGCGTGGGTTCTGTATGTGGGTGCGTGTTTTTTTTGTGTACGTGCTTGTATTTGCATACCCATGGCGAGTGTTTTCGCGTATGCTTGTGTATGTACGTATTTGGATGCGTGTATGTATATATTTAATTTCATTTACCTCTGTATTTAATTTACTTTACTCTTAACTCTGAAGCTGAGAATCATTCGGTTTCCTGAATAGAATTTTAGTCTACGACTTCAGTTATACCATTTACGTGGTTTTGTCTTTGCGTGTAATTGGTCTCACGCACCACATAATGACGTATTATCTTCGTTTTTTCCGTTCATTGCCAGAGAACGTCTCCATGAACCACCTAATAGAATATTAGTCTACGACTTCATTTATACAATAACGTGGTTTTGTCTTTGCGTGTAATTGTTTTATCGCACCAAATAATGACGTATTATCTTCGTTTTTTTTTAGTTCTTCTCCAGGGAACGTTTCCACGAACCAAAGTATCGTCTTCCTGTCTTCCTTCAGTTGTAACGTTTTTTTAAATATTTATTTCTGCGTTAACAGATTGACTTTTTTAGTTTCAGTAGTTTCAGAAGATCCCGTTAAGGGTGAAAGCAGCGATTCTTTGCTTAAACTTTAATCTGTTATTTTAATAAATATTTGCTCTACGGTTCTTATATATCTGATATATATTTATCCTTATCGAGCCTTCTTTGGATTTTAGTCTTCAAATTTATTATTATTACTATTTGGCTCCCTCGGGTGAGCACTCTATTGACTTATATTCATCATGCAGAAACAACATCTGAATATTTCTACAAAGAACATACCCGTACCAAGCAGGAAAACATACCTAAAACTCCTGATACAGAAAACAGACACGTTCATTAAAAGGTTGCGTTGGCTTGCCTTTTATTTCGATAATCAGCGGAAAAGCAGACAACAAACAGGATAAATTTGGGTTTAAAACCTATAATAACCCTCCGAGTAACCCAGCATTGCTACCCTTCGAAAGTGATGTCTTGGAACTCATACGGAGTATCAAATTTCGGAATAGGAGCAATTCCTTCCAGCAGGACCTGAAGAATAGAATTCGTTCTATTAAGGGTTCTAATGCCGTGCACGCCCACTCCGACAAAACTGGCAATCTATATCAAGTGGAGCGGAGTACTTACCATCAACTGCTACATAATGCTGTAACTAAGGATTACTGTAAAACTAATCGGATCATTATTAATGAAATCAACGATGCTGGGTTTAAAATCACCTCTGATCTCAACATCCTGAACCGGACTGAATTCTTGATCCTATTTCTTCCCACTTTACCCTGAAGGATCACAAATCCAATTTCCTGAACAGCCCCTCTATTCGACTTATTAACCCTACGAAGTCCGATTTAGGTAGACTTATTAAAAGGATTTTAGATAGAATTATACCTGAAATTAGAAGTTTGGCCCCTCTTGCACTGTGGAACAATTCTTTCGCGTTGATTGATTGCTTCAACGGCATATGTAACAAGGAGCATTGCCGTTTTATCCAATTCGACATCAATAATTACTACTCCTACATCACTTTACCACTTATTCTTAGAGCTATCAATTTTGTTAAAACACTCACAGTGGTTAAGGATTTCGAAGTTGATGTCATCCACAATGCCCGTAAGTCGGTGATTAATTTCGACGACTCTATTTGGATCAAAAAATCTAATAGTACCCCCATTCGACGTGAGTATGGGCGCCAGCGATTCTGCGAAGGTTACTGATCTTATCGGCCTTTTCCTTCTTTTCTCTATCAAGGAAGAATTCCACAACGTAGGCGGTCGTTTGTACCGTGATGACGGTCTTTTGACCATGACAAAGTGCGGCCCACGTGCTTGCGACAGGTTCAGAAAAGAACTCACAGCCTTCTTTAAAGGCTTCAACCTCTCCATACAGGTTGAGGCCAACCTCTCGGTCGTTAATTACCTCGATGTTACCCTCAATTTGTCGAATGGCTTGCACTACCCGTATAGAAAACCGAATGATACGCTTAATTACATAAGTAAGCATTCTGACCATCCTACCAGCATAACCAAGAACCTGGTAAGAAACGTTTCTATGAGGCTTTCCCGTCTATCTACAAACGAGCAAATTTTCAACGACCATTCCACATATTACAATGAAGCTCTTATTCGGAGTGGATTTGTCGATAAGGTAGCATATACAGAGTACGAGAATAGACCTAGGAAAAATAGATCCCGACGCATTATATGGTATAACCCACCATATAATATGGAGGTGGCCACTCCATTAGCTAAGATCTTTCTCTCCCTTATTATGAAGCATTTCCCCCCAGAACATAAATATAGTAACATTTTTAACAGAAATACCATTAAAATTTCTTACTCTACGACTCCTAACCTTGCACATAACATCACAGCTTCAAATTTAGCTAAATTACCGAGCCGTAGAAACACGTGCAACCCTGTAGCTAGTACTAACTGTAATTGTAGGAATCTGGTTGACTGCCCCCTATCCGGGAAATGCCTCTCTAGTAACATTGTCTACAAATGTAAGGTTGAAACACCCACGTCCCGTAGGGCCTACATAGGGTTAACCGCTAATAGATTCAAGCAGCGTCTTTACATGCATACCCATTTTTTCTTAACCCTTTAAGAAGGAATATGACGTCACTTTCAGCTTATATCTGGAGTCTAAAAGACAACCACACCCAATATAAGTTACACTGGGAGATCCTAGCTAAGGCTAGATCGTATAACGGAAATAAAAGACCATGTGACCGCTGAGAGCCTGGAAATACTCTACGCCAAAGACCACATCTTAAATAAAAAATCTGAGGCAATTTCGGCTTGTAAACATAAATGCACAAAACTTTCCTGTATTACATTATACCCTTACGGATAGTACGAACTGTACGCGGATATTTTACGTCTTGATGTGGTAGCTAAGTATATGTTATGTTTATACCATTACTTATTTGTATAGGTAAGTATATTTTACCTGTATGTTTTGTGAAGGTACGTATACTTTCTCGTACGTATATTTGCTTGCATATGTTATGGCGTATATATTTTATATATACTGGTACATGTGCATTTGGTAATGTGTATACGTGAGCTTTCCGTCTGTGTGAGTACGCGGGTTCGTACGTTTGTGGGTGTGTGTATATGTGTACTTTGTGTTTTGGTTGACGTAGTCTGCGAACTTATGTGTATTTACATGTAGGTATGTGTTGCGCGCGTTATATACATATTTGCGTGTGTATATTTATATACGCTTATTTAATTATGTATACACGCCCACACACACACACACACACACATATATATATATATATATATATATATATATATATATATATATATATACATATATTTTCTTATATATATTTTTATGTGTATTTGGTGTATACGTTCGTATGTGTGCGGGTACAGGCGTTGCGTGGGTTCTGTATGTGGGTGCGTGGTTTTTTTCGTGTACGTGCTTGTATTTGCATACCCATGGCGAGTGTTTTCGCGTATGCTTGTGTATGTACGTATTTGGATGCGTGTATGTATATATTTAATTTCATTTACCTCTGTATTTAATTTACTTTACTCTTAACTCTGAAGCTGAGAATCATTCGGTTTCCTAAATAGAATTTTCGTCTACGACTTCAGTTATACCATTTACGTGGTTTTGTCTTTGCATGCAATTGTTCTCCCCGATACACATAATGACGTATTATCTTCGTTTTTTTTCGTTCATTGTCAGAGAACGTCTCCATGAACCACCTCATAGAATATTAGTCTACGGCTTCATTTATACCATAAACGTGGTTTTATCTTTACGTGTAATTGTTTTAACCGCACCAAATAATAACGTATACCAAAGTATCGTCTTCCTGTCTTCCTTCGGTTGCAACGGTTTTTGAAATATTTACTTCTGCGTTCACAGATTGTCTTTTTTAGTTTAAGAAGATCCCGTTATGAGTGAAAGCAGCGATTAAACTTTAATCTATTATTTTAAACTTTGCTTAAACTTTAATCTGTTATTTTAATAAATAAATTAATATATATATATATATATATATATATATATATATATATATATATATATATGGGAAAATTTATGACGCCGACGGCAGAGCTCAAGCCGTATCGACGGCTATTTCTGGAGTCCAGAAATAGCTGTCGAAACGGCTTGAGCTCTGCCGTCGGGGTCATACATTTTCCTATTACCCACTCTACTACCCTAAGTATTGAGTACTCTGGTACGTTATGGTCTATCTGGTTCCTTACCACAACTCCTTCGTTATATATATATATATATAGCACTGTATATATATATACAATAAGAATAAAGGAACAAAGAGTCAGTGTTGCATCATAACATATTTAATAACATATTACATATGTTTGACTATCGATCAGCTCGAGGAACGATCTATTATTGATCGAACCTGACTCTGATTTTGTGCGAATGTCTCCAGTAGGTTGTTGTATTCAACACATTCTTTCACCTATACACCTATATATATATATTATATATATATATATATATATATATTCATTTTATTAAGGCTAAATAGTGATTCTCGATGCTCTGGACTTTCCCTTGTTTATCACAGAGTCATAAGAAAAGAACTCTACATCGGTATTGAGTATTCTCAGCCGTCAATCACATAAGGATATATATATATATATATATATATATATATATATATATATATATATATATATATATATATATACTATATGTATATATATATTTCTGTTTGCCTTTTGCTTATTTTTATATATATAGTAATAATAATAAATGTGAAGACTAAAATCCAAAGAGGGCTCGATAAGGTAAATATATATGAAATATATAAGAACCCTAGAACATATATTTATTAAAATAACAGATTAAAGTTTAAGCAAAGAATCGGTGCTTTCACTCTTAACGGGAGTTTCAGAAAATCCCGTTAAGGATGAAAGCAGCGATTCTTTGCTTAAACTTTAATCTATTTTAATAAATTTATATATATATATATATATATATATATATATATATATATATATATATATATATATATATATATATAATTATATATATAAATATGCAAAAGGCAAACAGAAATATCAAAGCAAACGACACAGTACAATGAGGAAATATATTATTAATTTTACGCTTGCGGACAATAAAAAAATAGAATGAGAAATCAAAAAGAAATAGAAAGATAGAAGAGAAAAGTCGTGAGGCATATAGTAAAAATTGTTTTAGAACAATCATTAAAATGCTACTTAGAAATAACGGGGTGAAGATAGGAATAAGTTAAGACGCATCAAACCAACACGTTTTCAAAAGGAAAAATATATGCAGTGTAATTGAGGAGGCAAAGAGAGCCATTTTGCCTTTTTGAGCCTGGAGCATTGGGGACATGTTCTGACTAGTACAGCTACAATAGCCAATCTGCTTCACGAATTTCATGTCTGCTATATAAACGAAGGTTTGTATATACGAATTAATTTACCCTCCCCGAAAACCCAATGAAAGAGTATTTTATACAAATCAGAAACCAAAACACGCAGCCAATATTCTTTAAAATTTAATCCTGTTTTGTAAAAGTATATTTTCATTATCTTCAGATGCATCTGTTTACATTAGGGATTCTCATCAAAATAAAACCCCTCACTATAATGGCGTTATACATTTGATACAGTACACAGTCTGTCAAACGTAAAACGTATGCCAACAAATATTTTGTTGCATCAGGTATTTTTTAGTATATACATTTGAACAGACATTCCACAGAATTTCATAATCACAGTTTTTTTCATAGCATAAAATAGAAATTGCATTAAGATAATCTTGCTCTGAAACCTTTGCAAGCTTACTGATCCATTTTAATTAGAAACCTTCCAACACATCAATACAAAGCCTTTACAACAGACTTTTCTTTCAATACTTGAATTGATTCAAATAATAATTCTTTTATATATTGTGTAAACTTGCAACCAAACGATAAGCGTATCCCAAAGACTTCTATTGATTTGAGCTATAATTCTCTGCTTTATCAGCATGTTCAAACATTCAAGAGCCCGGATAAAATCATTCAAGCAATCTCAAGCATATTTGAGTGTTATTCAATGGTGCTTCAAATATATATTTCTATCGTGAATACAGTTTTCGTTCCAATTTCTATACACTTAAGTGAAAAAATCTTTCATTTTACTTCGAGTAAAATGACATTAACGACGTTATCTAAAACGTTCCACAATCTTACTCTCTGCTTCAATTAACACTAGATATTTTATACATGCAATCGTAAAATATTTCATTTTTATTTTCATTAATTAATTTTTAATTTCTCACAAATATACAAACGTTTTCACACGCTTTCACATATTTTTGTATTCATATGTTTATGCATATATTTTTGGCATAATCATAGCTACTCTCGTCCCACTGGCAAAATCATTCCTTATTTTTCAAATAACCGTTCAATTAACAGCCAGTTTATCCAATCAGCATTATCATGTTATTTAGACATCTCCACCATATATTTTGAATTTACAATTATTGTATAACATTTCATCTTATATAACAGTCCGTCCGATATATATATATATATATATATATATATATATATTATGAAGAGAGAAGAAACATTTAGATATAATTAGTAATAAAATGTATCATACCTAAACTGCTCCTAGATTCCTCGACTACGTAGTTTCGTGGCATAAACAAAAACAATACATCATAAAGATATAGAGTCCTTATATATATATATATATATATATATATATATATATATATATATATATATATATATATATATATATATATATATATTACTCACTTGAGACGTGTGCCAGTTCGCTGGTAAGTATTTGTTGATTTTCTAAGTAAGAAATAAAAAATTTATTGTTAAATTTGATACTATTTTATAGCTTGACCCCGCGTCTGGACTTTCAGACGGTGAGTCAAGTCATCTTCACCCCTGCCTGGGGTGAAATTTTCGTTTGAAAAAGTTTCGTCGGTGAAAAAAATTGTAAACAAATGTTGCATTCAGTCATGGGCGCTGCGTCCAGTACTAGAAGTGGTGGAGAGGCGGTAAGAGTGTTAAGCTCGCAGTCATCTCCTCTCACCACCTCATTGAAAGACGTCGAAAATGTCGTCAGTTTTGAAAACACGATGTCGGACGTTGATTGTAACATCAACACTAACACAAACACCAATAACATGCAAAATATAAACAACAACAACAACAACAATAATGACAACAAGAACAAAAAGAACAACAGCAACAATGATAACAACACCACCACCAACAACAACAGCAACACGAACAACTCCACGAACAAGGAAAAGATTTCCTTTGCTCAAACCGTCCAAAAGACGGAACTGTTTGCATACGTTGACATTTCCAATGTTAGAGAAATGTTAAGTGATGCAAAACAGTATGTAACTTTTGGTGAGAGTGGTGCTTTTAGCGTCACTTCTCCTCAACAGTTACATAGAGAAACTGTTCTAAAAACAGTAATTTTTAGGACAGTTCCAAATGTGTCGAAAAAACCAGTTCAATTATTCCAAAACGGCATTGAACTGGTTCTGAAGAATTCCATGAAGGTAAACTTTTTGGAAGCATTTTGGTGTTGTTGAAAGACCAATTGACGGCACAAAAATATTCTGTGTCGCCGATTGTGTCCCCCCTTTACACCTTTTTCCCCACATATATGGGAAAAAGGACACAGAAGATAAAAATTTCGAACATTGCACCAAATGTAAACGTTTGGTGGACTTTAACTGGCTTCATCGATTTCGATGAAGACACCATCATTTTGGTGGGAAAGTCCTCCAGAGGCATATTCAATGGTACAAGCCTGGAAGTTCTGGTCCAAATGAGGCCAGAACGGATAGCTAAATACCCCAACGTGTGCCTCTGGATGGGATTTCACACATGTTGAGGGTAGGCGGCCTTCATGTTACCACTGTTTAAGAAGTGGTCACTTGAGGGCTTACTGTCCTTAGCTAACTACAAAAAAAGAGGCACTACTGCCAACACCCAAAACAACAATACATCCCCCCCCCTCCACCACCACCACAACAACAACAACAACAACACGCAAACATAACCAAATCAAGAACAACAAACCAACCTGCAGGCACAGTCCAACCCAACCACACTCCACCTAAAATCACTGCAAAAACACGCACAATCACAACAGCTCCCCAAAACATACCCCTTCCAAATAACACAGACACCACAACGGACGAGGCTCCCTCATCATCATCAAGTGACGATGAGGGAGAGCCTCTCCGTTCGAACAGAAAGAAGAAAAGACACCACAAGAACAAAAAAGCAACAAACATCACTACAAACATACAACCACCAACACAAACAACACAAACATTACAAACAAAAAAACCCCGTCCCGAAAACAAAACCACGACATCACTCCAAACACAAACACCTACAACAAAACGAAAGCTCACAGAAGAACAACAGACAAAAACCACCACAACACAACAAGAACATTACACATACATAAACAGTAAAAACAAAGCTTTAATGGAGGTTATCTCTAACGACCCTTCGGTTTTCACCGAAGGGAAAACTTTTTCGAACTGTGTAGACAAACCTAATTTAAAGATAATTAGGGTCCCTACGGACACCTATAATTCTTTAAAGGAAAACTTTCCTAAGGACGTGGGTAATCCTTGTGTTAAACCCATTAACCGCGTCCTTTTAAAAAGTTTCCCCACCCTCACCCCAGGCACACCCACCCCATCAGACACCCCCTCCCACCAAACATATCCGTCCCCACCCAGCCGGAAACCACCACCCACCCACCCAGACAACCCCTCTAACACCCCCAAGGAAATCGTGCAGCCTGGTCCCCAGGAGACCAAGAGGTGAGTGTTTTCTTTTCCTCTTCTTTTAACTTTTCAGCACCAACATGGCCAATATAAGAGTTGGATGTGTGAATGTACGCGGCCTGGGGTTGCCCTGGAAACAGGGCAAACTCTTAAACGACCTCAGGTCGCACAGTATGGATGTAGTAGCCATTTCCGAGTCCAGGACCCACAGCAAGCGACAGCTGGCCCCCATCTTCGACGACTTTGAGATCTACGCATCTCTCTGTCAGTCGGGAGGTGGGGCGGGATTGACATTTCGCTGCGAGAACACCTGGGCCTCGTAACACAGACGGTACATCTGGACCCGGAGGGTTGACTGGTGGTCCTAGACGTTGACGGTAGTGAAAGTGGAGCCTTTAGGCTGGTGGCCGCATATGACCCATCCGGGACACCGCGGCCAGACGTCTTCAAACGTCTAGAGACTTTTCTGGGAACGTCCCGTTCCTTGCTTTTAATGGGGGACGGGAATGGAATCCTAGATGCACGTTGGGACTATGTGGGAGCATTTCCCGATAAAGGGGGGTGTAACAGCATCAAACAGTTAATCGGCCGATTTGACCTGGCCGATAGATATCGACTAGATTTTCCGACTGTGCCACTGTGGACATGGACTAATATTAGCGGAACATCTAGATCGTACCTAGATAGGGTTCTAGTTAGAAATAAGGATAGGGACATGTTAAGCTGTCCACAAATGTTCAAGGTTGCCTATTCAGATCACAAACTAGTGACCTGCATGGTCAACCTTGATAGAACCCATAGACAAGGACCCGGCTACCGGAAGCTGAACTTGACGTTACCGACATGCAAAGACTACAGTAGACGGATTAGAACTTTAGTAAAAACAGCACTTGACAGGGGCAATTGTCAACAACAGATGGTGCTGCTCTCTCAAGAGGGCAGTTAGATTAGACTCGTTAGTTTTTAGTAAAGAATTAGTGTTAGATAGAAATAGGACCGAGAAGGAACTGGTAGATAAAGTAGAGGAGGCAATTAGAAGTGGGAACGTAGCCAGCGCGCTAGCAACGAGAACGGCCTTGGACCAGTTCTTCGACGCAAAGCACGAGGGCTGCGTTGTCAGAAGCAAAATACGTGCTCTGTGAAACGAGGGAGCCAAAGCTGTTAGCTGGGCCCGAGTGACGGAGGAAAAAAAGTGGCAACAAGTCCACGATTCGGTCTTTGAAGGACCAAGACGGACGCGTGATACGTGAGCCGAAGCAGTGTGTGCGGCCTTTTAGCGGCAGTTTGCTCAACTGTTCGGGCAGGGCGGCGCACCGGGAGGGGCTATGGAATTCGGTCCATACCTCGACGGCCTACCGCGACTCTCGGAAAGCGAGGTCAATTTCTGCGAAAAGCCGATGTCAGCCGCTGAGATAGGGGACGCGCTGAGCCAAGAGGCAAGCGCAAATCTCCAGATCTCGACGTTCTACCCTACGAATTTTACGTAGCAATGCCGGACTTATTATCCGCTCTCCTGGAAGCGGCCTACTGCAACTGGCAGCAGAACTGGAGAATTCCCAGTTCAGTGACCGGGGGCGTAGTCACGTTAGTCAGGAAGGACGAGAATAAGGGGGATGACATAGGTAACTTCCGGCACATAACTCTGCTAAACACAGAGTTACAGATTTTGGCTAAGGTGTTAGCAAAGAGGCTGGCGCTTGTCGTCGAGAATCTGGTAGGAGAAGCACAGACATGCGCAATACCGACCAGGTCCATACACGACAACTGCCACCTCATGCGATATACCATAGAGAGGGTAGGGTGTAAACCCGGCTTCGGTGGGGCCCTGATCAACTTGGATCAGTCTAAGGCTTTCGATAGGGTTGATCATCGTTACCTGGATGCGGTGCTCGAGGTGGCAGGCTTCGGACCCATGTTCAGGGGTTGAATTGCTGCAATGCACAACAGCAACATCTGCTCAAGGGTCAAGGTGAACGGCTACCTCTCGGAGCCGTTCCATATCACGTGATCCATTCGACCGGGATGCCCTTCCTTCTGTACGTACTGACTCTCGAGCCACTACTGCGGAAGTTGGAGCTATTGCAGGGCCTCCCTCTGGAACCGGGACTGCGGAAAGCGGCGTCGGCCTACGCCGATGACGTAACAGTGATGGTGTCGAGCACCTCGCAAATCGAGGAAGTCGGCACCTTACTGAAGGAATACGAAAGGTTCACAGGAGCGAAGCCGAACCGGGACAAGCCCGTCGGTTTGCAACTCGGATTGTGGAGAGGCAGACCGATGTCTTCCGATGGCGTCGTCGGACGCTGGACGTACGGACCGGTAAAGCTGCTCGAGGTCTGGTTTGGTCCGGACCTCCAGGTGGAGAAGAACTGGAACGAGGTGACGGCCAAGGTGTTTGCACTCACCCAGAAGTGGGCCGAGCGCAAACTATCATTGAAAGGTCGAGCGGAGGTGGCGAACACTTTTATAGCGTCCGCCATCTACTACCGCTTGACCGCTGTGCCTTGTCCAGCCAAAACGCTCACCAAAATGGAGCGCCCGCTCTTCCAATTCCTTTGAAAGAGGCGGGCTCCTTTGGTGAGAATATCCATCTGGTGCCAACACCCTTCCAACGGAGGCCTGGGGATACCGTGGCTGACGAATGCAAAAAGACGCGCTCAGGCTGCGGCATCTCTACGTATTCCTCACCGGACAACCGGTGTGGGCCCCGTCTCGATGACCGAGCTGTCCTGAGTCAAAGACCGAGAAAAATGGACGACTGGCACATCGAATGTGCTCAGGCGCTCACAGCCCTCTGGCAGGCGGACCCGGCGATCAGTGGAGAGTCCACTTCGTCATTCTATAGAGGGTTGATCCGCAGCAAGTGCGACGACGCGCTCGGTAAAACTCTAGGCGTAGTGGAAGACGAACTGGCCAGTCTGTTCGGTAGGACCTTCCGCCCGGGACCGATGGACAACTTCCAAAAGTCCCTGGCCTGGCAGTGCTACCGAGGAGCTCTACCAGTTCGAGACAAGCTCTACAGACATGGGCGCCCGGGAAGGGACCCTTCGAAAAATATCTGTCCGTGGTGCGTGTGAGACGAAGAAACCGTCGCGCACGCATTCATACACTGCCCGGGCTTTACCGACCTGTGGGACTATGTAGAATGACTATTGTCGCGGATGGGACCAATCAGGTTGACCACCGAGTCCATTGTCATGATCAAACCGCCACCCTCCTTCAAAAACGAAGGAGAGACGGTTTTCCTTTGTGTGATAGCTATGGCGAAAGAGGTTGTATGGTGGACAAGTTTGAAAGAGCTGAGGTCACACACCTTTCTCTCCGGCCAACAACTGATTCTTTTTTTCAAATACCACTTTGGAAGAAGAATCAGGATGGAGAGAGAGGTAGTGTTACCCAGCAAGTTTTATGAAAGGTGGGTGAAAGTGGCGACAATGGCCCGAGTGGATGGGCCTTCTCTCTATATCAGCCTGTAGGTTGAGGAAAAAGAGGAGGAGAGGAAAGGGGTACAAACTCTTCGTACTCCTGGAGATGAGGGTTGCACATTTTTTCGGGGGTATGTGTTACCCATATGTAATGTCTCCCCCTATTGGGGAAAATCGACTAATTTTTAAATTGAATTTGTGATAATATTTTACACGTTTTTATTGTATGTAAAGTTCCCCCTTTGTATTTGTCCCCTTCTTTTGTGCCCCTGTGGCTATAAAGAAACATATCTATATCTATATATATATATATATATATATATATATACGCACACACACATATATGTATATATTGGAATTTCGTATTTCTAAAGAAATACGATATGTTTATAGATAAACATATAGAAAGCCGTAGCTATGCAAAGCACTGGGGCTATCGCCATCTGGTGGTGTCCAGCAGAAGCAAGGGGGACAATCGTCGATCATTTCGAACCAAACTGGTTACCATCAGGACGGTCCCACTCTTGCTACTACTGGATTTGAAAAGAATATATAGTTTTCTCGTCTGTGTAAATGAGGTGATTAATCTCATTTGCATATGAAGCGGTATAAGTTGGCTCAACTTATAATAGAATAGAATTAAGATTTAGCTTCATGAATAGCTGTATACAGATATATATTGGAATATAGTATACGGTATGTTTATAGATAAACATTTTGATGTTAATCTATAAACACACCATATTTCTTTATATCTGAATACAGCTATGCATGAAGCTAAATCCGGAATTATTAGTAGACATGTCATATATATTCTCGTAAGCATTGTGTAAATTCCATGCGATTTCATATTGATGGTTCCATGTGTAATAACATGTTATTCGTTTCTTTAAAAGGGCATTTTCTATGGGTGTATTGTGGTTCAGTAGATATATTTGAGTTATGGGAACAGTTTGATCTATTTAGGGAACCGTTCTATGTCAAGGTGGAAAGTGCAGAAATATGATGGGGACATTGAGAAACGAAAAATGTATATAAATACAAACACAGTCACGTACATATATATACAACAAAAACCGGAAAAAGAAGGAGGAAACATACCCAAAACACGTAGATCTTAAAATAATTAATTTATCCAAAAGAGATCTTGACAAAAGGAAGAAATATCTATTTTCACTCCGCCAAAAGGAAGAAATATCTATCTCGACCAATACATTGATATCCTGTCTAAATTTCCTCTTAGACGTAATACTAATGTTAGGCCAAATATTAACAAATCGGAAATGTCTGCTCTTAAACGTATACAAAATGATAAAACAATAATAATTAAACAAGCAGATAAAGGGGTACAATTGTTATAATGGATGCTGAATACTACAAATATTTGGTTGAGGAACAACTGAAAGACACAACATTCTACCATGAAATACCGTCAAATATAGACCACAACATCATGAAGAAGATCAACAACCTGGCTTCAAAATACTACAACTCACTTATTGTTAATGAAAGAGACTACATCACCAATTTTGAGCCAAAACCCAGCAACTTTTATGGTTTTCCGAAAATTCTTAAGTCGAAAGAAATCCAACTGGCAGTAAAAGAACAAAAAAGTGAGTACATTAAATTACTACACCCAAAAGACTTAAAACTTAGACCTATTATAGCTGGTCCTACTCACCGTCTAAGCAATTTTGTTGACATTATTTTGAAACCACTATGTATTCACATACCCAGTTTCATTCGAGATGATATCGACTTCCTTTCTCATCTTCCCAAAACCACGGAAACGATTTCACTTCTACTTAGTTTTGATGTGGTAAGCCTTTACACCAACATTACACATGATTTAGGAATAAATGCGGATAAATACTGGGTGGAAAAACATAGAAAAGTGATTCCCACCAGATTCAGTGCCATTTATATTAGACGCAGTCAGACTTATTATGAAAAACAACACATTCTTCTTCAATGGAAAGAATTACATCCAAATTAGAGGCACAGCGATGGGAACGAAATTTTCTTCCGTTTACGAGAACTCTGTAATGGGATACTTAGAACAACAACTATACCAAGAAATAGAGGAAAATTATAGCACTGAAGTTTAGAAAGTACATTGAAAAGTCTTGGAAGAGATACCTTGACGACTGTTTCATCATCTGGACAGAATCTCTAGATACTCTGGATGAGTTCAATATCCTCCTGAATAACCTACCCCCATCTCTCCAATTCACAAAAGAGATGAGTAGTACCAAATTACGATTCCTAGATATAATGGTAATCAAAAACGACACCACAATTACCAAGGATATATACTATAAACACACAGACTGAATTTTAAGTCGTGCCATCCGCCTCATACAAAACGCAACATCCCATACTGCCTAGCGTAGAAGATACGAATACCAGAAACAAACGTCTAACAGAACTGAGAGAATTTTTGCTCAAACAAAAATACCCATTTCTACTTATAGAAAATGGCATACAGCGGACTATAAAAATACCTATACAACAAATTTGGACAACCCTAGGAAGAAGAAACCAAGAACTAGTCATACCATTTATAATGACACACAACCCATGTCACCAGAATATCTTAAACACTGCCAAAGCAAACCTACCGATCATTGCTCAAAGTAATGAATTGAAAGGTTTAATCACAGGCCGAGCTTTGATTCTTAGTAAAAGACAGCCAAAAAAGTTTGACCTTAACAACAAAGACCAATCATTCACTGTATCTAAATGCAATGTTAGTCGATGTGGCACATGTCTGTTCATACATACTGGTCAATATATGAACACAAAAACTGGAAAAATATTCCCAAATGCAAATATGAACTGCAAAAGCAGAAATCTAATTTACGGCATTAAATGCCCGAATAATGAAGAACTATATGTCGGTCAAACTGGAAATGCACTTTCGGAACGTGCACGGGTACACCGATAGCAAATCAGAGACCCAAATGTCCGTCAGATACCACTGAGTAACCATCTAGCATGATGTGGTCAGAAAATATTTATAATATTTACATTCTACAAACTACACAGCCCAAGTGAAATCAAGAGAAAAATTAAAGAAAAGAATTTTATTGATAAATTCCAACCCAAGCTAAATGAACAATAATAATGCTTAGGAGTATTACTTCTACTATGACTACGCCTACGACCATTTCGACTAACACCACTAACAACAACAACAACAATAATAATAATAAAAGTGATGTTGGTGGTGATGATTACTGAAGGTTTTTCATAAAAACCATAGAAAACGCTATTTTCATCATTTCTAACAATAGCAAAACAATTGATGCTTTGGATAGGGTCAAATAGAAGTCGTTAGACATGCTCAACCAACCGTGATGCCTAAACCAATCAGCTTTAGTAATCTAGTGAAACCACACACCGATTGGTCGAAATACAGTTTGCAAAACCTAGCATTCTGTAGCCCCTTTTTAGCCATCTTATTACAGTTGAAAATTGCAAACTTGACTGTCACTACTGAATATGAACCTGAAGATTGCGAAAGCATGAAAGTACTTGTTCAATTAACACTTAACATTTAATATTCTACCATACTATTTCCTTAGAATATCATTATAATTTTAAAGGATTGTAAATAAAACGAGTAAATCAGACAATTCCTTTTATTAATATAATCTTCTATACACAAACATACACACCCGTGTATATTTATATAGTCTTTTATTTTTTTTCTAGCTTCATTTATTATACTGTGTCCATGCTAAAGAACTGCCTTGATTTCGTGCTACTTATGTGGTTGAGTGTGTATGTATACGTGTGTATTTTAATAACATTAAGCCCCCACCCCATCCACCCATATTAACATTACTATATTATAGTACCATTTCTACTATATAACTTTGTCACGGAATGTATATAGAAAGTGCATTGGGGTATTTAGTAGTGTGTCAAATCACAAGAACCTTAGACAGGTAATACTTTCTTTAACCCTTTAGCATTTACATTACTCTATATTTACTATATTATTTTCACGGTAAAAGGCTTTACCTCACATAATTAGCTCACATAATATTGAATCTATGAGATTTTAATATTATTTATTTTGAGAACACATACTTTAACATCAGTATAAATGGCCAGTTACAGCTGGTTTGAACAGGAAGAGGTAAGAGAATTCTGGCCGAATACTGCTGGTTTAAATGCTAAAGGGGTAAAATGTGTGCAGTGCCTAGCTAATCTTGCATAGTATTCCTAACCACTTTATGAAGTCTTGGAATTTCAATGGGAATGACTCTAATGTTCCCTATCACAACCTATACTACTTTCACATTACTCTCTTGCATTCCAAACAGTCTTGCCATCTCTACTTTCAATTCGCAGTACTTGGTGATTCTTTTCAACATCTTTGCTCACAATATCTATGTTATTTGGTATTGTTACACCTATGATCAGATAGTATTTGTCTTTATTGGGGAAGAATATTAATCATGGGAGGATGCAAATCTGGGAAGGAATGGTGTACATTGTGTATATGTCGAACAAAGTATCAATATACCCTGCTTTAAAGGCGATCAAAAATTAACAGCTCAGTGCTGTTTCAGACTTAATTCAGCTTGTTGCTATAACATTACTGAATTTGAAAAGCTTGCTCATGTTAAAATGGCGCGGGAGTGTCATTTGATAAATGTGGTTAATTCAAGTTGTGAAAAAGTGAAGATCAGCCGAGAAGGTCAATATCACTATGGTACAAATCTGGAATTAGTAGTAACTGTCAAAAATATATTATAGGAAAATACCGGAAAATAAGCTTCATATAAAGGTTTGTCTTTTTCCGAAAATTTCACGGTTGCTGACAGTTGTAGACTAGTTTAGATGATGAAAATACATTTAACAATATTTCATTGTAATTCTGGATCCGTATCCTCAGCTACCGCATATCCTGGCGCCGAAGACGCTTCGTCCTCGAGGACGCACCCTAATTTTGACAACCAAAAATTTGAAAAAAATAATAAACAACCTTTGGCCTCCAGGACACATAGTAGATTTTTTAGACTTATTTTAGGAAAAAAGTAGCGTCTTCTACGTCGGGAAATATGGTAATTGGATCATCCTTCACCTGACCGTCTGGCGCTCTTTACTCTGTGAATAAAGTGTTGGACGGCGTTAACTAAAGCTAGCGGAAATGGAGTCGTTGATAGCCCTGTGTCTAACTGACCTGGCTGGATCAGCTGATACAGTTATGATGTTCTAAATCTTAATCGTGATATTGTATTTATTGGTTCCCCCTTTAATTGGCGTAGTACCCGTCGTAGTTTGGAGTTATGTAGGATGTGTTTATTCAGAGTCAATAGGAATGGTTATCAGGAATGCCCTTTTTATATAGTGCATTATTGTTTAGGTTTGTGCTTTCCATACACGAACCTACAGTAGAACGTGCTGTGGTAACTCTTTTCTTTCAAAGTTTTAAAATGAAAAACAAACGAAATTATTCAGAATGTAAATAGATATTAGTGTACTATACAGATCGATGGGCTAATGGACATGCAAAATGATGGCACCAAAACACAAATCCATGCTTCAAAACAATACTTCCCGTAGCTGAGTCTCCATGCTGTTACCTAGTATAATAAATTATCTAAAAAGACTCAGCACGGTCTGTTGACTTTCGCAACAATATATTTTGTTAAATGTATCTTTAGTGTATTCATAAATATGTTGACTAAAAAACTAGAATATCTTGACACATGTGGATGTGGTTACTTTCGAACAAAACCAGCGGTTTTCTAAATTAGTTTCTCTGCACACAGAACAAATTAGGCATTAAATCCTATCGAAATTTTGCATTGCAAGGAATTTGATATCACTCGCTTTTTTTCTTACACTTAACAAAGTGCTTTTGGCCTTTCCAACAACATATTTGGGCATTAACTCAAATAGAAGATTTATCATTCATTGAAATCCAAATTTTCTTTTCATCTGGTTGCAAGTAACAAAAAAATATTTTGATAATTAACATTCTAAACGTAAAATTGTGAAAATGACTACATGACAATTAAAACTGTGAGGGGGGAATTGAGGAAACCTGGGATCACGAGGAAGGGGACGTGACATTGATCTCCGAGAACCACTAATCTTGAAATATATTATTTACTCTTTTCCTTTGTTTAAGTGTAATATGTGATTGTTTTGTCTGATATTTCTAACATCACAATTTATTATGTAAAGGCTCCCGCAGCTGCCTCATATTTTATTTCATAATTTTCCGTATGATTCGTAATTTTCAGAATTTCATAAACACGCTAAACACTTTAATCCCATGTTTAGGCAATTAATTAAAAATACTCATTCTTCCATGTAATTTGCTATCCATCATATTATGCAATTAATTATCTCTTTATTATCGTTTCAGAATCATGTCAGTTTTCTTCTATGCGAAGTATCTAGATTATCTCTTAGCCTGGAGAAAATGATGATGCGAGTGCATAATTTGAGAGATAGATAGGCAAATAGATAGAGATAAAGTGAGCAGAATCGATCCCAATATTTCTCATAGATACAGCATGACCGATTTGGAGATATATTTAGATAGAGAGCGAGAGAAAGGGAAGAATTGATCCCGAATTTTAATGGTATTTGATTTATCAAGATAACCTCGACAGGATCTGAAACATCGACTGGAAGGAATCATTTGCATATAGCGTAAGCTTGACTGTTATATTTAATTGTCGGTAGCACTAAGAGCGTGTTTAAGTATAATAGAGGTGTATATGAAAATATATAAATGTATATAATACACTTATATACAATATACATATGGGTAGCCACGCTGCTGAAGAAAAAAAAAACTTTTTTCCGTTACGAAAGTTAAAGAAAAAAAAAAAAAATAATAATAATTTTTCTCTATTTTCCTTGGTGAATATACTCTGAGTTGTCAGAACGTTCTGAGAATGTCAGACAGCTGTTTCATATACACCTCTATCATGCTTAAACGCTGTCTTAGTGATTCAGCTCTCTTAGTGTCACCCCCAAATTTCCATTTAAAATCATCATACCTGATAAAAAAAATCTGTCTTGACAGTGCCATCATCAAACCAGTAATGTTCTTGCGATAAACCCAATGCAGTTCAACATGTGTGTCGAAAAATTCAACAAATGTCTTCTCTCCGTGCCTGTACGCTGTTGTTTTGGTTCCTTGGGATAATTCACTAAATTCGCTGAGCATTGTTGCAGCCATTTTTAATTAATCCTTGTAGTTTGATTGTATGAGTGTCGTGATGTTTCTCGTACAGTCCTTGAATGCATATTCCCCACACATGTAGCAAACGTGTTCTGGGTAATTGCGACATACATGTCTTGAAGGCATGCAAATTGAAGCAAATTGAATTGGAGAAACAAAATAAAAAATAGTAGTCCACAGTGTACAGGGCAATTACCAATTTGATGCAAATCGCAATAACACATTTAATTCAAGGTGTTATAAAAATAGACATGATCTAATATGTATTATATCTACTTTTACAGTTCTCTCATTAAAGGTTGTCACAAAAAGAACAATGAAATGTATTCTTAAAAGACAAATAGAAACGTATTGCATTCTACATTTCATTTCAGAAAATAGGGTATATAGTGGGTATCTTGTTAAAACAAAATTTAGATATGATGGAGCAGCCTAAATTTAATTAAAATCACCCTAACTATATTTTCTAATAAAATATTGTTTTTGTCATACAATGTTATATGCATTTCATTGCCGTCATATGTCATCGGAACCTCTATAAGGTTAATCAAACTTCTAAAAACAGTAGACAAACCTTGGCTATCGTCTTAAAATAATTGCTGGCGCACCTCTCATCATATGTACTCCTAATCATAGTTTACTTGGAACTTATGCGGTTCATACCAGTTTTATCAAAATCTGGTTTTGTTTTCTTTTCTTTGTAACAAATAAGAAAATAGATTTTCTTTAATCCCATATAATTTCCAGTCGAAAGCTTTTCTCTTCCTCAAAAGCTATTGTATATATGTAATTAACGTTTCTTTGATAGCGGTTTTATATCTCCAGAACTGTACGGATTCACCATCAATATAAAGGCTTATATTATTAGTATATATTTCTATAAACAATTTCACGTATTAGATATTGCTATTAAATTCAATATCAATATAAAGTGTATTTTGTCTTGTAAGCATATGTGCGTGTGTGTTTTTCTTTTTCGAAACTGTATATAACATGCCGGAAGGACTGGTTCAGCTGGTTTATATACTTTACTGTCTTTTAAGATTGCGAGAATATTGTTCACAACAAACGTTCGGACATGCATGGGGAAAAAAATCGATTTTGAGGTTGATAGTATAAAAATGATCAAGTGTCATCTAAAGTAGTGGACCAATATCTGGGTGTCGCGATTTCCTACGGCATATCGGAAGATAACTTCAGTGTTATTTCATAGCAGTTGCTTTGTTTTCCAGTTTGGTGGTATAGTTCTAGTAAGTGGTTATTATGTATTGTTAAGGGTATTCTTTAATAATATTTAAATAGTTTCTTCCGCGAACAAAGTAAACTTTTTCAGATCAACATATGTCATTGCTTTGGTTTACATATACAAATATAACTGAAGCGTTTATTGAATACATATGAAGTATTTAAGATTTCATCATCATCATCAGTTTCTTAATAATATTTCGGTATTTCGTTATAATGTGTGTGTGCGTGTTATTCTTAAGATATCCGTCTACGATGATTGATGTTCTATGTATATTTACAAATCCATATATTTCTTTAAGTTTGTATTCTCCTTCAAAGGAATCTAGTATTTGTTCTATTAAATAAATCTTAGTTCCTCTATTTACATGTTTAGTTGGCCAAAGGAAAATTATTTAATATAATATGACAGGCGACATTTCATCGATTATTTTAATCAAATACATCTTTAGAATATATCTACATCAAATAATTTATAGATAAAAATGTGAGTGTGTGTGTGCGCGTTTACTGGTAATTAAAAGAAAGACAATCCACTCTTTCACAAAAATATGGCACGATCGTTGACGTTAAAAGATATATCATTACTATCATATTCCTTAATTATCTTTCTAGTGTTTGTGTTTGTTCGTATGTAAAATAAGTTATATTTGTAACTGGCTATGATGGAAAACCATTGACTGTAAAATAAACTTCTAATGTATTTATATTCATAAATTGTAAAGTAAGTTATATGTAAGTTAGAAGAGTCGTTAGAACGTCGGATAAACTGCCTTGCAGCATCTATTCCGAATCGTTGCACCCTTTTTTTCGAATCCTGCTGAGATTAACTTTGACTCTTATCGTTTCTGGGTTGAAAAATAAAGTATCAACACAGTAGTAGGGTCGATTCCGCTTCTCCCATGTTCTTCCCTTATGTATGTATCTTCTTTCCGCAAGAACTCTGATGTGTTCAGACTTGGAGAGGGATGGATTCCGACATTACAATCAACAATACCACCATCTCCATTATCATTAGGATGAATGCTGTCATCACTAACGTCACACTACTACGGCCAACCACCACCACCAATATCGACAACATTGGAATAAACACTACCATCACACTACTGCCAACCATCCCCACAATCAGCAACACAGCCACCATCACCACGTCCACCACCACATCTACCACACCAGTATCACCACCATTAGAATGATCTCTACCATCACTATACTCACACTAACAATGATACTACCCAGAATCAGCAAGGAAGCCTCATACGTGGGGGAAAGACCAAGTAGAAATAGTTGCAAAATCTTCCTCAAAGTACACCATACCTTCTTAAACAAACGGAAAATACATGTTGAATAATGTGACCCTGGTTAATATATCCACGAAAATTGGATAGTAATGTAATCGATAATAGGTTTGCTAAGAGAGCAACAACAATAACAACAATAAACGAATCACCATCACCACTAACATTGTATCAAGAACATCACTATTACCAACACCATCACTTTCATTAAAACCAAGTTGGTAGGGTTTTGTGAAGCATGACATTTTTAAAGGCTGTAAGGTGTTATTCGGGAAGATTTAGCTAATATTTCTAGCAGACTACCTAACCACATAAGATGCTCATTTGTTGGCCGACATTCTTGATGTTACGCGGCTGTGTTCTTCACTAGTGTAAAAGAATGAGATATATCATTTAGAGGTTGTTTATAAAGAGTATTTTCACCTGATATCTTTCAAGGTTGCCCTGGTAGGCTGATAGAGTTCGTACTTATATCTTTCTCATGATTTATTTCTATCTTATAGTTTGTATTTCTTTCTTTCGAGATAGACATACACAGACATATATATTTTCTACTTTTCCTGATATTCTCTTATACTTTCTGCTTTTTTATGATGATCATGATAATCATTATTACCCCCACCACCCCCACCACCACCACTTCACCAGCATCTTTTCTTTATTTCCTTCATGTCTTATTGTTTTCCTCCATCTTTTTCTGCTTTTCTTCTACCTCCTTCTCCACTACTACTACTACTGCTGCTACTACTACCACCACCAGCTCCACCACTACTACTAGTAGTAGTAGTACTACCGCCACCACCACCACCGCCACCGCCGCCACCACCACCACCGCCACCGCCGCCACCACAACTACTACTACTACTACTACTACTACTACTACTACTACTACTATTACTACTACTACTACTACTACTACTACTACTACTACTACTACTACTACTTCCGTTTCTTTATCTCAAACTACTTCATCTTCCACGCTATTTTGCACCTTTTAAATAATCTTCCTAATTTTGGTAGCTGTACTATTTTTCAGTTCGCAAGTCATTTGATCTGAAAATAATATCGAAACTGAAACAATTACATTGTGGAAGACTCATCACGCATTATCGTCAATTAAAACACGCACACTTAACCGCAGATATAGCTGTGCAGATATAGCTGTGTTCGCTTCGCAACCACAGGGTTTCCGGTTTACGTTGTTTGACCAATGATTTATAGGTGAAATTATATAAACATATAAGTGTGGGTTTGCATTTACGTTGTTGTTTTGTTCTATAAACACAAGTAGCATTCGGTACAAGAAGTATCTAACTCTAAGAAATATATGTATTGGTGGCTTATCCAATTAAACCATTCAAGGTTGTACCCCAGAATAATCCAATTATTGAAATTAGTAAAAGTATAAGTGAATATAAAGATATTTTTAATTTTGTTCTACTTTCTGATAGGGTTATCTACGTTTAGAATAATTTAATAGTATTTATTTACAAACAGAAAGAAAGGAGAAAGAAAAAAGAGAAAGGGTAGGAAACAGAATTAAACAGGGAGAAATGGGGGTGGTGCAAATTCTATACTCTTGGCTACTCTCAGCTGCAACCTACGGATAAGGTGGCCAAAACATTTTGGCGAAGAAGAGCCAGTGATAAACGTTGATCTGCTATTCCACCTAATGAGGCTCCTTTCTCTGGTGAGATCTTCTCCTTCCAATTTAGTAAAAGAAAATGGCAGTTAGAGAACCAAGGACACCGGAGGTCTCGATCGCAGCCGATACAAAAAGGAAACTGTCAGTCAAAGCCCAGCATCTATTTATATTCCGCGCCTCTGCGTTAGGGTTGGTGGGGCCCAGGTTCGAAGCTAAAGTGATAAGACTGGTCCCGAAGAACGTTTCAGATCATGAGTGATTACTTACAACTACGTGAAACCCGTTAAAGTGTCAGGTGGTTGTGTTGACCCGAACGAGAACCAAAACGGGATTGAACTCAGAACGCAAAGACCTAGATCAAACGTTTTATAATTTTTGTCCGACGTTCTAACAATTCTGCCAATCCACTGACTTTCCCTATGATTAAGACTTACAAATAAAGAACGAATAAAACCTCAGAATATTTGATTGTACATTTAAATGACCCTACGAATTCAGGAAGCATTTGTTTGAGTTGCTGTTCAAACCCAGGTGAGATATTGCTAAGCAGATCTATGCTCAAAAGAATAACATCTATAATAAACCAAACATTTTCTTGGCAATTGTGAATCTAGAAATACATTATCCAATGTGTCCCTCATTTTTAAAACAGGGTAGGAGGAATTTGAGGATAATTTGCCTGCTATTTCTATTGGCATACTTTATCTTTAATTTCTATTTTTTATATTTTGTTCCTTCCAGCCTCCTTTCCGAGAGAGAGAGAGAGAGAGAGAGAGAGAGAGAGAGAGAGAGAGAGAGTGTGTGTGTGTGTGTGTGTGTGTGAGAGAGAGAGAGTGAGAGAGTGCGCGTGTGTGTGTGTGTGTGCGTGTGAATGCAAAAGGAAACGAGAAAGAAGGATCGACCTCAGTATTGAACTAGTACTATAATTATCAACCCCGAAACAATGACAGGCAAAGTTGAACCCGGCGTGATTTGAACTCAGTTAAGTGGAACAAATACGAAAAAAAAAAAAAGCAGTCCATCGGGACGCTGCAACGATTCTGCTAATTCACTGCCAATTTTTTTCTTTTGCTCAAAGTCAATAAAATATATCACTGCCAGTACGTGAACTGATCCAATCAACTATAATCCTATCTTTATAGTTTGTTGACATCGCCGAGGTTTGAAATAATTATTTAATGCAGTTGACTTTATAAAACTGTTAACAATTATGATAGTTGTAAAAAGAAAATTACGAGTGCACCAAACTTACGAGTGCACCAAACTTTAATGAATTTCAATTGATTTATCAAAGAAGAAAGTTCACTTAGGTTCATTGCTTATGATATTTGACAGCGCAGCTAGTGCTGACGCCAGCCAATGTAAGTACTTAAGAAAGTTGTATAAGTGGAAACGGATAGAATTGGTGCAATCGAATGAATGAACATCCTGATTTCAAATTATATTTAATTGTATTCGTTTAAAGAAAATGAAACGATTAATCATCTCACCAGCATTTCAATACAAAACAATAGTTAAACAATAACGCATCTCACCAAACTTTGGAACATCTGAATCAGCCTTCTGGAACCTTAATGTTATAATAATAATAATGGTTTCTGCTTTAGGCACAAGGCCAACAATTTTTGGGAAAGGGAAAGTCGATTAAATCGACCACAGTGCATTACTGGTGTTTTATTTTACCGATCCCGTAAGGATGAAAGGCAAAGCTAATCTCGACGGGATTTGAACTTAGAACGTATAGGGCCGTAACTCTATGCTGCGAAGCATGTTGTCCGACGCTCTACCGATACTGCCTTTAATATTAGTTTCTGATTTAGGCACATGGCCAACAATTTTGGAGGAGGGTAAAGTCGATTAAATCGACCTCAGTGCTTACTGGTACTTTATTTTATCGACCCTGTAAGGACGAATGGCAAAGTTAATCTCGGCGGGATTTGAACTCAGAATATAAAGGGCCTTAACTCAATGCCCTAAAGACTGTTGTCCGATGCTCTACACTATTGCCTTTAATATTAATGTGAGAAAGCAAAAAAAGCTTTCGGTGTAACCAAATATTATTGAGCTGATTAGACATCCTTTTGCATGAATCAAATCAGCAATCTCCTTATTAAGGACTTTAAAGAAAGGTGTGAACGCTAGCCAATACTAGCAACAAAGGGACAACCAACAAGAAAGTCTTTATTTCAGACATGGGCAACCTGCGGTCCGCGAAGCTTTCTGAATGGCTCGCCTCAGTCACCTAAGTGAAATATTTCTAATTTTTTACCCCAACTTTTGAGTCTTAATTTATCTTTCTATCAGAGAGTATTGAAGTTTGCTTGAAGCATTGTGGAACAATAAGTAAATATCTTTAAGTCGTTTGGTAGCCTCGACAATGCAAATGGGTAAATCTCCGGTAAATTTATGATCGGGGAAACAACGTGTACGAATTCTGAAGAAACAAATTAAAACAACCTGAGTTACCGCCCTTTTCTTTAATGTGGGCAAGAATGTAAATTAGCGCTTGCAGCCCGCCTGATGATGAGCCACATCTCATGCGGCCCGCTTCTCGAAAAAGGTTGCCCATGCCTGCTCTATTTGGTTACTTGCGTTACTAAAAGTAGCAGCTAAATATCACTCAAATGACATTTTACTATATTAGAAAAGGATATGTTGGGTAATGTGGCTCATATTTGGTACAGGAAGGTAACTGCCGGAACGCCTTTGATCATATATCTACGCGATAAATGTTCATATGTGGCCAAAAAACGACATCAACAATGCATAGCGTTCTTTGATCAACTAGTAATTAATGTCAAATATCCTAAACTCACACCCCAGCGTCTTGTATCATGGATGGACATATTGGGTTCTCTATAAATGGAGCGTCTTCAATCATAGTTTCGCTCCATCCGAACTGATGTGAAACTAACAAGCACGTACCTTAATCTGTAAAGACGAATGCTTTGTTTATGCAAGAAATAAATACGTATTTAGCTTGCGCTGTCGAGCGTCGTAAAGCACATTGTAAAAAACCTGGCAAATGGAGAATGGGATGTGGTATCGATTCCTACTTAGATCGCAATTAAACTTTAGTTTCTCATTCTTCTAAAATTGCAATATATTTATGTTTTATTTAAAAGAAACATTTCTTGCCATGATTAGCTTGAGTTCATATCAGCTCGATCTACGATGATATAAATCTGTAGACATATATTGTGCATCAGTAAAGAACAATTATCTATATATATAAAGCTGTGATTGTCTGTCTGTCTATCGATTTTTGGCACACATCTCCTCTTAGAATCTCTGACGGAATTGCACCGAAATTGCTATACTTGTACATTGAGCCCTAGCGAAGACACCGGAAAAAAAATATTTCAAATTGACCCACCCTATGTGACGAAATCGAATCTAATGTATCGATTTTTGAGCGTAAGTGACGAGTTATTTCCCTTTGTTCTGTTTACATTGAGCGTCTTACGTTCTGTTTACATTTTCTGCGTGCAAAAATTAAAAAAATTACGCTGGCTTTCTCAGCGTTTAAAATGACATTAACACAATACACGAACAGTTGTCGAGCCAGCAAAATTTTGACCTGCAAAATTCATCAGTTCGAACACTAAACTTCCGTTTTGCTTCATTTCCATTTAAAAGCCTTTTAAAACAATATTTTTACTTGAAAACAAGTCTATTTAAAGACTACGTAAAACAAGCAAATATTTCGTAAAAAAAAGCAAAAATTATATAAGTTTATTTAAAATATATGTATCTGTAAATTTCGTTAGGCGTGCAGACAGACAGTCGTGCAGACAGACTTTAAGCCAAAAAAGAAACTTAACATTGTAACTTTAACACAGCTACTGAGCGACCCCGAGCAACGCCGGGCTTTACTGCTAGTAAGTAATAAAAGTACATTTGCACCATAAAGTTATAGGGAAGAATGCATAATTGATTGCCTCAATCTGAAAACGTACCTGGCACGTATTTTATGCCTCTAAACGTTGACCTCGTCTGAATTTGAACTCAAAGAGAATAGGACAAAATTATATATTGTTCTGTATTGAATTCAACGATATGCTCTTTATTGTCACACCACCCACGTAGTAAAAGAATCAGATAATACAGAAAATAAAGGAAGAAATATAAGACTTAAATATTTTCATTTTCTAATAACAACGGGTTCCAAAACACATTGTCCATAATAGTTTACTTTCCCTTCTCTTTATCTGACTCTGGACTAGACATTCACTGCTGCTGAGCAACAAACGTTTACAGCATAGCAACATTTTCTAGCTATCTCTGTTCCAGGGAACAAAAGAAAGTCTATTGCAGTTATATTTAATGAAATTTATATTTAAAACGCACCATTAATATTCCTAAGACTGAAATCTACATTACGAGTTATATACATCGTTGAATGTTTAGTGAATATCTTAGGACATGTGATAAGATTTCAATAGAACCTGACAGCAACAAGGTTTGGAGGGTCATTTGAAGTAGCTTCGAATGCTTTTCTATAATCTTATAGAAGAACGAATATCACTAATGATTTTGTTTTAATATATCCACTTACCAGGGCCGTGGATTGACAGTATCTGTAGAGGGTCGGATGCCATGCTTTATAACATAGAGTTACGGCCCTTTGTGATCTGAGTTCAAATCACGCCGAAGTTAACTTTGCCTTTCATCCTTATGAGGTCGATAAAATAATGTACCAGGCACGCACTGGAGTCTATTTAATCGACTTTCCCCTCGCCCAAATTGCTGACCTTGTGCCTATATAAGAAACCAATATATTTACTTACCTCTTTCTCTCACTCCCCATCTATTCCTTCCCTCTCTATCTCTCTACACAGCTATCCTCCTATTCACCCCCCCCCCATCACTCTCCATTTCTCTTTCTTTCTATCCCTCTACACATCTATCAACCACCCCCATACTCTCCCTAATTATTATTTTCTGCTTCTATTTCCAACACCTCAGTTAAAATTCTCCCCTCAGCCTTCCACTCCGATGATTAAAGTTCTTCCCAGGGAGATTTAGTGTGACACAGAATGTGACAAGGCTGGTCAGTCGAATTACTGGTACAACTCATTTTTGCCAGCAGAGTGGACTGAATTAACGTGAAATAAAGTGTCCTGTTTAAGGACACAACGCACCACATGGTCCAGAAATTGAACCTACGACATTATGACCTTAAGTCCAACAGCCTAACTACAAAGCCACGCGACTTCACACACACACACACACACACACACACACACACACACACACACACACATATATATATAGAAAGATTTGAATGGATACAGTTTAGTTGAAAGGAATTTATTGACACGTGTTTCTATAACAGTTACATAACCTGAAAACAGCTGCTATCTACAAAGTATTAGTTATGCAGACATTCAATATTTCAATGTTATTATTTACTGTCATTTCATTACTGTATCCATTCAAATCTTTCTATTTTTCTCCGGATTACTTTTGGAACTACAACTGGAACCGTCGAGCAAACTCTACGTGAGCTGTCAATCTACTGTGTGTAATATTTATATTACAACACAACGGAAAATACTGTGTATATATATATATATATATATATAAATATATAAATTGATGAGCAGAACAAACAAACATTAAACAATCCTTTAAATAAATTAAAAAATGATTTAAAAATCTACCTGTTCATAATGTTATTACCGGCGGTTTCCATTTACAAAAGATTAGAAATTCAGAGAATTTCCAACGGAAAGTAAATTTCATCAGATAGCTATTTTCATTCTATAGGACTTAAGTCCCACGGTCTGCAAATATAATGCCAACTACCAGCTCGTATGAGTTATGGCCGTTAAAGTGACCCACACGTGAACCGGCCGCTAGTGAAAGCGGGAATATTACAGACATGTTGATGGTTTTGCTGCTAAAAAAATAGCAGTAAGCAACAACGAATTTTTTCTCTACATAGATTGGAGAATATATAAAAATGAGGTAAATATCTCACTGAGTACTAAGTACCCATAGAGATATATAGGGTGTCTATAATATAATTGTTGTTCTATGGTACTAATTCGAGATACCAGAACTATAAATTCTCTGAATTTCTAATCTTTTGTAAATGGAAACCGCCGGTAATAGCATTATGAACAGGTAGATTTTAAAATCATTTTTTAATTTATTTAAAGGATTGTTTAATGTTTGTTTGTTCTGCTCATCAATTTTTATAGTTCTGGTATCTCGAATTAGTACCATAGAACAACAATTATATTATAGACACCCTACATATCTCTATGGGTACTTAGTACACAGTGAGATATTTAACTCATTTATATATATATATATATATATATATATATATATATATAATTGGAGGCTTAGTAAAATCGAATCTTTGGCGGTGTGCAAGCAAATTTGACCTACGATATGAATGAGTTAGCAAAGCACTCGACAAGGTAGGTCCTTAGAGTAATAACATACGTTTAAATAGCTTGACAAAATGAACATTGTGGTAGGCAAAATCCAACACACAATACCAAAGTAACGAAAGAACTAACAGGTTAAAAAAATACACCTGTGCAAATCAAATATTATACGTTTAAAGTGTTTCTATGAATCAGAAATCAAATATCAGACTTACGTACCTGGCAAGCTCATGGTATTCATGATCGAACAGAGGATTCATTTTATCAACAGGAATTTCGTTCTACCAAAGAACGGGGCGAAAAGCTGAATGGTGCCGCTAACACCAGCGAATTCGAACATTCAGTTGTCACGTGTTATTTCCAACAAGGGAACTAACCCCCGGTTTTTTTGGCGGGTTATTCAAAATGTCAGACAAAGGAAATATTATAATTTCCTCTAACTTTCAGAATAAGCTCTCAGCCAGATGTTATTAAACAAACATAAATAATTAACCAATCAACAGAATTATCTAATTAAATTAATTAGTTAATTATTAAATCTATGAGAAAATAATATAATTGGAGGTTTAGTAAAATCGAATCTTTGGCGGTGTGCAAGCAAATTCGACCTACGATATGAATGAGTTAGCAAAGCACTCGACAAGGTAGGTCCCCAGAGTAATAACATACGTTTAGATAGCTTGGCAAATTGAACATTGTGGTAGGCAAAATCTAACACACAATACCAAAGTAACGAAGGAACTAACAGGTTGAAAAAATACACCTGGACAAATAAAACATTATACGTTTAAAGTGTTTCTATGAATATATATATATAAATATATATATATATAAAAATATATATATATATAACCTAAATTATATATATATATATATATATGTATGAATATATATATATATATATATATATATATATATATATATATATATATATATATATATATATATATATATATATATATATATACATATATACAAACAGACATGACATGTTTTAAAGTTTGATGATTAGTTTGTCCTGTATATTTAATCCTTTTAAAGGAGGTACTGTGGCTCCACATATGTCATAAAGATATTTTAAAACATTTCCTGTCTTTTCGTGCTAAAACTGAACCCTTACACAATTTTGCCATTACTTTCCCCAATACGAGATATAAATCTGTTAATGACAAATAATTTTCTTCCCAAGTTTTTTTCCTTGTTAAAAAAAATAATTTTGGAAGTAAATTCATATCTCAAAGGTAATATATTAATGCAGCATTTGTGTCACTGACACTTAATTTTTTCATCGTTTACAGGATGACATGTTACAAATCTATTTATAATACTTCGAGTGTTTTTCCCAGAAGCATGATCTTGACTGCTAAGATAATTTGCCTCTCATTTTTCAAGCTGTTGGAAATAGAATATACATTTGTAATAGAATAAAGTCCATGAGACTAGCACGGTAACCACTGATTTAGTAAATGGCTTTAAGAACTCATTATTCAAATCCCATCGAGGTAACTTTGCCTTTCATCCTTACGGGGTCGATATAATAAAGTTACAGTAATGCACTGGGTAATTGCTGGCTTCGTGCCAAAAGTAGAAACAATTATTAATGATATTGAGGAATCTATGTATTTGCTCTTTAAAATTTCATCTTATGTGTTTTTACTGAGTTGGCCAAGAAGTCCTTGTTTCTATGGCTATGGCATGCTCTCACAGACCAGCCAAACTGATTTATTTTCCTCTTGAATACTTGTAAGTCAATACCAGTAACAGCAGCAGTAACAGCAGCAGCAGCAACAGCAACAGCAGCAAAAAGCAAACAAACAAACAAACATGAGTAGTAGGATAATCTTAGATACCAGAGGCGGTCGAACTGGGGTGGGGGGAATTGTCCCCCCTTCCGAAATGATTATATATTTTCTCCCCAAACTACCAAAAGAAATAGCTATTTGTATATGTACTACAATTTATGTACATGTCGTCTAGAGACGGATGGGAGAGATAGATATAAATATAGAGAGGGAGAGAGTTTGGTGGTAATTGATATAGAGAGGAAGGTTGGGAGAGTGTGTTGTATGTTAGATATAGAGAGGGGGAGAGTTTGGTGGTAATTGATATAGAGAGGAAGGCTGGGAGAGTGTGTTGTATGTTAGATATAGAAAGGGGGAAAGTTTGGTGGTAATTGATATAAATTTCTATTTATTTGCCACCAGGGCATCAAAGATTGGGACAAATACAAAGGGGGGAGTTTACATACATTTAAAAAGACGTGTAAGAAACATATAACAAATTAAATTTAACAATCGATATCCTCAGTAGGGAGGGGGCGTTGACGTGGGTCGCCCCCCCCCCCCAAAAAAAAATGTGCAACCCTCCTCTTCAGGAGCACAAAGAGCGGGTGCTCCCTTCCTCTCCTCCTTCTCCTCTCTCACCTACAGGCTGATATAGAGAGAAGGCCCATTCACTCGGGCCATTCTTGCCACTTTCACCCACCTTTCATAAAACTTGCTGGGGTAGAGCACCTCTCTCTCCATTCTGATCCTTCTTCTAAAGTGGTACTTGAAAAAAAGGACCAGTTGTTGGCCGGAGAGAAAGGTGTCTGACCTCAGCCCTTTCAACCTCGTCCACCATACAACCTCTTTCGCCATAGCTATCACACAGAGGAAAACCACCTCTCCTTCGTTTTTGAAAGAGGAAGGTGGTTTGATCGTGACAATGTACTCGGTGGTCAACCGGATTGGTCCCACCCTCGACAGTAGTCGTTCCACTTAGCCCCACAGGTCAGCAACGCCCGGGCAGTGTACGAATGCGTGTGCGACGGTTTCCTCGTCACGCACACATCTCGGACAGATTTCTTCGAGGGATCCCTACCCGGGCGCCCGTGTCTGTAGAGCTTGTCCCGAACGGGTAGAGCTCCTCGATAGCATTGCCAAGCCAGGGACTTTTGGAAGTTGTCCATCTGTCCCGGGCCAAACGTCCTACCGAACAGACTGGCTAGCTCGTCTTCGTCCATGCCCAGAGCCTCTCCGAGAGCGTCGTCGCACTTACTGCGCACCAACCCTCTATAGAATGTTGAGGTTGAGTCTCCACTGATTGCCGGATCCGCTTGCCAGAGGGCCGTGAGCGCCTGGGCACATTCAATGTGCCAGTCGCCCACTTTTCTCGGTCTTTGCTTGACCCAGGATTGCAGCTCAGTGAGTGAGACGAGTCTCGGAAAGACCCGCCTCACAAACAGGGCCCACACCGACTGACCGGTGAGGAATACCTGGAGGTGCCGTAGCCTTAATGCGTGTTTACGCATCGTCAGCCACGGTACCCCCAGCCCTCCGTTCGAAGGGTGTTGACAGCAGATGGATCTTCTCACCAAAGGAGCCCGCTTCTTCCAAGGGATAGTTTGCACTCGGCCCACTTCTGGGCTAACACCTTCGCTAACACCTTCGCCAAAATCTTTAACTCTGTGTTTAGCAGAGTTATGGGCCTGAAGTTATCTATGTCATCCCCCTTGTTCTCGTCCTTCCTCACCAGCGTGACTACGCCCTTAGTCACAGAACTGGGAATTCTCCCGTTCTGTTGCCAGTTGCAGTAGACCGCCTCTAGGAGACCGGAGAACAAGTCCGGCATCGCTACATAAAGTTCGAGACCGGGAGATTTGCGTTTGCCGCATTGGCTCATCGCTTCCCCTATTTCAGCAGCTGAAATCGGCCTTTCGTAGGACTTCGCCTCCCCGTCCGAGAGCCGCGCCAGACCGTCGAGGTATGGACCGAAATCCATGGCCTCATCCGGCCCGCCGCCTCTCCCGAACAGTCGTGCAAAGCGCCGTTGAAAGGCCGCGCTCATCCACTCAGGTTCAAGGATCACGCGTCCATCCTGGTCCTTCAAAGACCGAATCATGGACTTGTTTTCACTTTTTGTCTCTGTCACTCGGGCCCAGCTAACAGCTTTGGCTCCCTCGTTACCCAGAGCACGTATTTTACTCCTGACAACGCAGCCCTCGTGCTTCGCGTCAAAGAACTGATCTAGGGCTGTTCTTGACGCCAGCACGCCGGCCACGTTGCCACACCTAATCGCCTCTTCTACTCTATCTATTAATTCCCTTTCAGTTCTATTCCTATCTGATGCTAATTCCTGACTAAAACCTATCGATTCTATTCTAATTTCTTTCTTGAAGAGTGCCCCACCACCTGCTGTTGACAATTGCCCCCGTCAACCGTTGCTTAACTAGAGTGCTAATCCGCTTACTGTAAGCTTTGTTTGCCGGTAAAGACAAGTTTAGCTTCCAGTAACTGGGTCCTTGTCTATGGGTTCTATCAAGGTTGACCACTCCGGTCACCAACTTGTGATCTGAATAGTCAACCATGAACATTCGTGGACAGCTTAATATGTCCCTATCCTTATTTCTAACTAGAACCGTATCTAGGTACGACCTAGATGTTCCGCTGAGATTAGTTCACGTCCACAGTGGCACAGTCGGAAAATCTAGTCGATATCTATCGGCCAGATCAAATCGGCCGATTAATCGTTTGAGGTTGTTACACTCCCCCTCTATCGGGACATGCCCCTACATAGTCCCAACGTGCATCCAGGATACCATTCCAGCCCCCCACTAAAAACAAGGAGCGAGACATTCCCAGGAAAGTCTCTAGGCGTCGGAAGAAGTCCGGTCGCGGTGTCTCAGATGGGGCATACGCTGCCACCAGCCTGAAGGCTCCACCTTCACTACTGCCGACATCTAGAACCACCAGTCGACCCTCCGGGTCCTGGTGTACCTTCTGTGTGGTAAGATCCAGGTGTTTTCGCAGCAGAACGACAACCCCACCCCCACCCCTCGGCTGACAGAGAGATGCGTAGATCTCAAAGTCGTCGAAGATGGGGGCCAGTTGGCGCTCGTTGCTGACCTGGACCCGCAAATAGCCATTACATCCACTCTGTGCGACCTGAGGTCATTTAAGAGTTTGCCCTGTTCCTAGGACATCCCCAGGCCGCGCGCATTCGCACATCCAACTCTTATATTGGCCATGTTGGTGCTGAAGAGTTAAAAGGAAGAGGAAAGGAAATTACTTACCTCTTCGTCTCCTGGCGACCAGGCTGCACAATTTCCATGGGGGTGTTGGAAGGGTTGTTTGGTGGGGTGGTGGTTTGTGGTGGGGTGAGGACATCAGTGTGTGGTGGGGTTGGGGTGTTTGGTGGGGTGTGGGTGTCTGGTGTGGGTGTGGGGAAACATCTCAATAGGACGCGGTTAAGAGGTTTGGTGCAGGTGGGCCCCACATCCATTGGATGGTTCTTTTTCAGAGTTACATAGGTTTCCGTTGGGACCCTAATCATCATTAGGTGCGGTTTGCCCGCTGCGTCGATGAAAGTGATCCCTTCGGTTTTCCTCCGAAGGGTTATTGTCTATTGCTTTCATCAAAGTTTTATTGTTCTTCTTAATGTATGTATAGTGTTTTTGTTGTGTTTGTTTTTGTTTGTTGTTCTTATGCGTGTTTGCGTTTTGTAGTATGTGTTATGTTTTCGGGAGAGGTGGGTTTTTTTGTTTGTTCTGTTTGTTCTGTTTGTTCTGTTTGTGCTGGTGGTTGTGTGTTTGTTGCATTTTTGTTAATGTGGTGTCTTTTTTTCCGTTTCACCTGTTGGAAGGGTTCTCCCTCGTCATCACTGGGTGACGTTGATACGGAGTCCTCTTCCGTGTTGTTGGGGAGAGGTATATTTTGGAGTTTGTTGTGGTTGCTTTTGTATTTGTTTTAGGTGGGGAGGGGTTGGGTGGGACAGTGTCTTGTGTTGTTATTTTTTCGTGTTGTTGTGGTTGTTGTTGTTGTTGTGGTGGTGGTGGTGGTTGTGTTGTTGTGTTCGGGGTTGGCAGAAGTACCCTTTTTTTACTCGTTAATTGAGGACAGGCAGCCCTCAGGTGACCCCTGCATTGGTCACCTATCCTCCACTGAAATGTTTATATAGGTTAGCCCGTCTAGAGGGACGCGTTGTGGGATATTCGCTATTCGTTCTGGGTTCATTTGCATCAGAACTTCTACGCTAGTGCCACCAAATACACCTCCGGAGGACTTTCTTACCGAGATTATCCTGTCTTCATCAAAATCAATAAATCCACATAGTATCCACCAAATATTTACATTTGGTGTGATACTCATAATTTTTATTGTTTGTGTCCTTTTTCCCCTGTATATGGGGAAAAAGGTGAAACGGGGGGATACAATGGGTGATAAAGAGTATTTTTGTGCTGTTGGCTGGTTATTCGTTAGCACCGAAATGCTACCGAACAGTTTTCCTTTTTGGATGAAGGTTATGTCCTTCATTGTATCTTTTAGAACCAGCTCAATTTCATTTTGTGATAATTGAGCTGGTTTTCTGATTTCAGTAGACATTTGTCCTGAAAACCACAGTTTTCAGGACAGCCTCTCTACGTAATACCTATGGAGAATTGATGCCAAAAGTGATGTATTGTTTTGCGTCTTGTAGTAGTTGTATTGCATTAGTTATGTCAATTGGCGTGTATAGTTCGTTTTTTTTACAGTTTGTGCGAACGTTGTTTTGGTGTTGTTGTCTTTGTTGTTGTTGTTGTTGTTGTTGTCACTGTTGTTGATATTGTTCATGTTTTCCTTGGTGTTGTTATTGTTGCAGTTGTTGGTTGTAGTGTTATTGTCATTGTTCTTGTTGTTGGTGCTGGTATTATTTACCGGGTTTGGTTCCGTGGTTTCAATATTTTCAACGTTTTTCGATAAGGTGAGGGAGGGAGGCTGCAAGCTTTGTACTCCTACCTTCCTTTCACCACTTTTCTTAGTGGACGTAGCACTCACTACAGTGTTCGAGGTTGAAATGGCATCCATTGTTGACTACCAAGTCTACACAGTTTTGAGATGAAAATTTCGCCCCCAAAAGGGGCGAAAATTAGTTGACTCAACGTCTGAAGGCCCAGACAAGGGGTTAAACTAAACAATACTAACAAATTGAACAATGAACTCACATTTCTTTTAACAATAATCCGTAAGAACCCGGAGCGAAGTAATGCACGTCTATCGAATGGAAGAGAGTGCCGTGTAGTAGATATAGAGAGGCGGAAATTTTGGTGCTAATTGATATAGAGAGGGGGATTGGATGAGTGTTCTTGTAGTACATATAGAGAGGGGTAGAGTTTAGTGTTAATTAATATAGGGAGCGGTATTGGAAGAGAGTTTCGTGAAGTAGATATAGAGAGGGGTGGAGAGTTTAATGTTGATTGATATAGAGAGGGTGATTGGAAGAGAATTCTGTGTAGTAGATATAGAGAGGTGGAGAGTTTGATGTTAATTGATATAGAGAGGGGGATTAGGAAAGAGTGTTTTATGGTTGATATAAAGAGTGGGATTAGGAAAGAGTGTTTTATGGTTGATATAGAGAGGGTGATAGTTTGATGGTAATGAATAGAGTTAGAGGATTGATAGAGGTAGATATTGATAGATATATAGAGAGCTAGTATTTGGTAGTAATGAATGTAGTGAGAGAGAATGAGGGAGAGTATTGTATGGTAGATATAGAGCGGTAGATAGTTTGGTGGTAATTGATATAGAGAGGGGGCTAGGAGAGTGTGGTATATTAGATATAGAGAGGGGAAAGATTGATGTTTGTTGATATAGAGAGGCGGGTTGGGAAGAGTTCCGTCTAGTAGATACAGAGAGAGGTATAGTTTGGTTTTAATTGATATAATAGGAGTGGCAATAATGGGGGGGGGGGGCTTAGGAAATCAGTAATTTTATAGTGTACGTTCGTTCTTATATATGAGATTTCTTGTAATATTCTTCTTTTGTCATATAAAATGTTTTTTTAATGTAAAATAAAATTATTATTAGATTCTCTAGCCGCTGCATCAATATGGATCACTTACAATAAAATTTCACCGGAGATAGATTAACAAAATTTAATAAGTGGGAGCGATGTGTATGTGAAATATAAACCGGGAGTGGGGGAATCTGACAAATTAATAAGCGGGTGGTGGGGTTGATTATTCAAGACCTGAGAGTACGTGAATTATTGACGGACGTAAGAATGAAAACTCAATACCGAAGTAGAGTCTAAATATTCATTTATTATGGCTAAGCCTTGTTACTCTGGAGTCTCACCTGCGTACTCACCAGGCAAGACTGGTGATCCTGTGAGTGCGCAGGTGAAACTTTAGAGTAACAAAGCTCACCAATAGCCATAATAAATGAATGTATATATATATATATATATATATATATAAAATATTAAACAAATAATGAATAAACAATGAAACAGTTCCTTATATTAAACAAAAAAAGTTAATTATTTAACGATCGTTTCTAGGATATATATGTGTTAGAATTGGCATGCATATTCAACAGATCTATGTACAAAATTATACAAAATTATACAAACTATCAAGATTAAATATACATACCAACACATATATACGCCGTCTTCAGAAATAATGAAGACGGCGTATATATGTGTTGGTATGTATATTTAATCTTGATAGTTTGTATAATTTTGTATAATTTTGTACATAGATCTGTTGAATATGCATGCCAATTCTAACACATATATATCCTAGAAACGATCGTTAAATAATGAACTTTTTTTGTTTAATATAAGGAACTGTTTCATTGTTTATTCATTATTTGTTTAATATTTTATCTTGACTCTGTATACCGTTTATCTTTCACCGAAAGTGATTTTTCATTACATATCTTCTTTCCATGATATCCGGAATACATTGAGTTCTTCATACGGATTGGACACTACCGTAAACTCTTGGTAGATTTATCTACATATATATATATATATATATATATATAAAATAAACTAAAATAAATAAGTCAAATGTTTAAAATTTGGCTTCGTTTATTACTGCTATATATATTTGGGTGACAGCCATCTTTGGCTGTGACCTCTTCAGGCAGTCCGAATTAGTGTGGTAGAGACGAGTACACATGTTGTTGAGGTGTTTAACTTTGTCAATACTCTGATATGCCCAGTTCCTGGTTGGGTTGTTATTTCACTGAGGAACTGGAATCATATGAATTTAAACAAACGAATTTCAGTGTCAAAGGACATCTTATCCTCCCATTGGTCAGTTGTGAGAACATTCCTCAGTCAAAAGTCTATAGAAATTCGTTCTGAGACGAGGCAATTTGTAGTGGCTGTTCTTGTTATTGTTAAGTACATCTGACCTCTACTCTTATGTTTCTAGTGGTGTTGGTGTTGGAGTCAGCTTAAAAAAATGATAAAGTGGTAGAAGGAATAAGATGGTAAAGGAACAAAATAAAATAAGATAATCAAATAAAATGTGTGTGTTACACCCAATCTCAATGTTAGAAAGATTTGTAAGGTCACTCCTCCTATTGGTCAGGTCTGAGAGCATTCCTCAGTCAAAAGTCTATAGAAATTTTTTCTGGGGTGAGGCTACCTGTAGTGTTTGTTTTTGCTATTGTTAAGTACATCTGACTTCTGCCCTTATTTTGGTAGTGGTGTTGATGCTGTGGTCAGCCTATGTCTTGCTGCTGACATTTAGATGCATCTGTGTGTGTTTATTCATCCATCCTGCCACTATTTCTCGTGGTGGTGGTGGGGGGGGGACTGTGCCATGCATATGAAGAAATAGAAGGCAATAAAATGAAGAAAACAGAAAATAAATAATAAATAGAAAATAAATGAAAAATTAATGAAAAATGAAAAAATGAAAAAAGAAAAAGAAAAAAGAAAAAAGAAAAAAGAAAAAAGAAAAAAGAAAAAAGAAAAAAGAAAAAAGAAAAAAGAAAAAGAAAAAAGAAAAAAGAAAAAAGAAAAAAGAAAAAAGAAAAAAGAAAAAAGAAAAAAGAAAAAAGAAAAGAAAAAAGAAAAAAGAAAAATTAAAAATTAAAAATTAAAAATTAAAAATTAAAATAAAAAATAAAAATGAAAATGAAAATGAAGATTCAAATAAAATAAAATGTGTGTGTGTGCTATAAACAATCTCAAAGTCAGAAAGATGTTGGATAAAGTGGTAGGAGGAACAAGATGGTAAAATAATAAAAGAAAATAAGATAATCAAATAAAATGTGTGTGTGTTATACCCAATCTCAACGTTAGAAAGGTTTGCAAGGTCACTCCTCCCATTGGTCAGTTTTGAGAGAATTTCTCAGTCAAAAGCCTATAGAAATTCTTTCTGGGGTGAGGCTACCTTTAGTGTTTGCTTTTGCTATTGTTAAGTACATCTGACCTCTACCCTTATTTTGGTAGTGGTGTTGGTGCCGAGGTCAGCCTAGGTCTTACTGCTGCTGAAATTAAGAAGTATCTGCGTGTGTTTTTTCATCCATCCTGCCACCATTTCTCGTGGTGGTGGTGGTGTGGGGTGTGTGTGTGTGTGGGGGGGGGTTGTGCCATGCATATGAAGAAATAGAAGGCAATAAAGTGAAGAAAACAGAAAACAAATGAAAAATAAAAAATAAAAAAATGAAAAAATGAAGATTCAAGTAAAATAAAATGTGTGTGTGTTATAAAGATGTTGGCCAAATTAGAAAGGCTGTGTCAGAATTAATCTCTAGGCTATCATGGTGTCTGCTCAGCTTGGGTGGGTCCCTATGGCTTGAGGGGAGTTCCCAACCTATGGTGTTGTTACTGCCCATATAGATTGAGGGAGGTCCGGCCAAGAGGTGTCTACATGTTCTGGAGAAGTCCCTATAGCTTGAGGGGAGTTCACATCTCAGTGTGTTGTTACTGTTCATATAGCCTGAGGAAGGTCCCGGCCTTGAGGTGTCTGCATGTCCCGAAGAAGTCGGTTTTGAGGTTTATCAGGCGGCTTCCATCTCTTAGTATCTCGAGGGTCTCGTTCAAACATAGTTTGCATATGCCAGATCCCCATTTATCGGGTGGTACTTTCCTGATTATGGACCAGGCCAGAGAGTACGGGGTCCTGTCCAGCTTAAGCTTCCAGATCAGGTCGGAAAGAGCCGTACTTTTCCTTTTGGCCTCCTTATTTAAGGAATGGCGATGGTTATACCAACGGTCTTTAAAGCTCGTTGATGTGGCTCCTATGTAGATGTGTTCGGAGTTGGGGGTTTTAACCCTACAACCGTATATTAGGTTCTTCTTAAGGCATTCATTACTAAGGGGGCATGATTCGGGAGTTCTGCGTGCCTAGTGTGGGGTTCTCGTTATGTGTTACATGGTGGTCTTCCCCCGGGCACGGTGGGGAGTCCCCAGGTCTGTTTGACTTTCTTGGGTGGGCACTGGGTCTCCCCTTCTCTCCTTCCACATGGTTCTGCTGGGTGCTTATATTGCCATCTTCTGGGTGTGTGTGGATTTTAAGCCTACTCCTGTTGATGCTAGCTATATGTTGGGCCAGATTTCTCGTGGGGGAATACGAGATCTTCACAGTGTGTCTGTTGAAGATCTTGTGGTATCTATGGTCCCTCGGGAAGCATTTATAAAGTGCTCCAAAGAATGATCGGACCAAGCTGTTCTTTAGGGCCGCTGAGTATGGTGGGTTGTACCACGTGATTTTTCTGCGTCTACTCCTATATGGATGGGTTGGGGGCGTCGTTAGTTGCTGGATAGTTTTTGGGTTGCTGGTGGTTCCCGCATTGTTGCTTCCTCTTTGGGCGCTATGCGTTTTACTATCTTCACGGCCCGAATCTGTGGGGTGGTTGTTGCCCGCGCTGGGAGAACCACTGTGGGGTGGTCCCCCGTTACCCCTCCCCCCGCGTGTCCTGTCGTTGGGGGTCGTCAGACCCGGGGTGGTTAGCATCACACCTGAGACTGCTACTCATATTGGGTTTCTTCTCATGGTTAAGCGTACTCGTCACCATCGCCCGTGTGGTGGTGTCGAGCTCATGGGGCTTATTTGTTTCTGTTCTGCCTGCATTGTTAGGCAGAACAGAAACAAATAAGCACCATGAGCACGACACCAATGGTAACGATGCAATGCTTTTAATTATAGATTTTCCTGATTGGCCATGACTCGCTGGAGTTAAACAACAGATAGTTTAAATACTATCCACAGCTTGCCTAAACTCTTAACTCAGAAATTTAATTATATCTCACAATGCAACGGGGGAAAACTAATCTAAAAACGTTTTCCCCCGTTGCATTGTGAGATATAATTAAATTTCTGAGTTAAGACGTTAGGAAAGCTGTGGATAGTATTTAAACTTTCTGTTGGTTAACTCCAGGGAGTCATAGCCAAACAGGAAAATCTATAGTTAAAAGCATTGCATCTTTACTTTATTTTCAGAAAATGTGTCCTTCCTTATTGATACAGTGAGGTGTGGCTTGAGAGAAATCGGATTGCTATTTCTAGCAGATTAAATAATTGAGTTTACTTTGTCGAGAGATGAGTTTCGGAAATACGGATGTACGGATGCCACATTCAATAGCACTTCTTTAACGGCATTTCTGAATATTGGGGGTAATTTGGACAATTTAGTTGTAATGATTAGTTTAACTCTTTGCACTCTAAAATGGTAAGAAAACTTCGATAAGCGATAAACATGAATGTACATAAATTGTAGCGAGCGCATATCCAAATAGATGTGTGTTTTAGCAGTTTGGGGAGAAAATATAATTATTGGAGCCCCCTCCCACTCCCAGTTTCACCTCCACTGTGTATATATAATTTTAAAAAAATGTGCTGTGCCCTTTTCCTAAGGGGTTAATATATCGAGCTTCTTCGCATTTGGTAAGAAACTGGTATTATTCACAATTTATTCATCTACTATATATATATATATATATATATATATATATATATATATATATATATATATATATATATATATATATATATATATATATATATATATATATATTGAGTATATGTTGGTTGTATACCAACATATACTCAACATTGAGATTGGATATAACACACACATTTTACCCCGACTGCAGAGGTCAAGCCGTTTCAACGTTTCAAATAGCCCAGAAATAGCTCTGCCGTCGGGGTCAAACATTTTCCTATTACCCACTCTACTACCCTAAATTTTGAGTACTCTGATGCGTTATGGTCCATCTGGTTCCTTACCACACCTCCTTCGTTATATATATATCTAGATAAATATACCAAAATATACGGTAGTGTCCAATCCGTATGAAGATCTCAATGTAATCCGAATATCATGAAAAGAGAGGATGCATTAAAAAATGTTCGATAAAAATCATAGGAAAACAGAGTCAAGATAAATTAATAAAAACAATGAAATAAAAGCAAAGAACAAGTTCCTTATATTAAAACATTCATCATTTTACGATCGTTTCTAGGATATATATGTGTGTTGGTATGTATATCATATATATCTATGTAAAAATATTACAAATTATCAGAGGAAATGTACATACCTTCACATATACAAGCCATCCTCAGAAATGATGAGAGGTATTTATTGAAAAAAAACAACAAAGATTTAATATAAAAGGTCTGTTTGGGAACAGGTTTTGAATTGACCAATAGAAAAGTAGTTAGAGGTCAAGTTGATAGAATAGCAGTAGTAGAAATTTAATTTAGGGGTAGAGGAGTGCAGACTTATGTTTTGAATGAAAAGAGGTCAAGTCAAGAAGATAGTGAAGGGTACACGAAAATTTGATGTTATTAAAGAATAATGTTAAAAACGAAGGAAAGTAAAATTTTAGGGTAAGGGCATTAGTGAGAAATATCAATTTTATTTAAACCACAAGGAATCTAGATCTATAACAAGAAATAAATTAATTGATAGGTATACTTATAGGGGTAAAGTTATATTAATTCATATGAATGTGATAAATAAGAATTAGATGTTATTAAAGATTGTTGTTAAAAACGAAGGAAAGTAAAATTTTGGGATAAGGGTAGTGGTGAGGAATACCAATCTTATTTAAACTACAAGGAGTCTAGATACATAATAGGAAATTAAATTAATTTATAGCTATACTTATAGGTATTAATTTTAGGAAAAGAGGGCTGTAAGAGGGAAATAAAATTATGAAGTTCTCTGTAGTAAAATGTTAATTATAGGTTAACTAATAAAAAAAACAAAACAATTATAATAATTTGTAAAATATAAGAGTAAGGTGTATATTAATTAGGTTTATAATATTTGAAGGTTCTTCTAATTCTATGATTGCAAGATATAATTAATTCATGTCGCTTATTTAATAGGATATCCTTAGATTTCATGATTTCAAAAAGTTCCTGGGAGCATAACCTACACGCGTATCTGCTATTTTGATAAGGGGTGGCCCTTTTGAGCACGCTCCAGGTCAGGTTGTAATCGATATTCTTCTTTCTATAATTATTAATTGTTTCAGCCAATGTATTAGCCAATGCGGCATTTTTAAAACTATGTTTGTGGGTATTAAATCTTACTTTAAATTGGTTAGACGTAGCTCCTATATATGAATAAGTGGAGTCCTTAGTGCTAATTTTACATTTATAGACTATGTTATTAATAAGACAATTTCTCTTCAATGGGCAATTTCTTTTGATTCTACAGTTACAACCATTCGTGAATATTATATCAGGGTAGTTAGTCAAATTTGGTGTGGAGTTTATTCGACTTGTTATAGGTGAAGGAGATGGTGGTTTGTTGCGGTTTATTTTAGTATTATGGTTGGTTTGATGTGTTGGTGGTATATTTGTGGGTTTTTTACACTTATATTCTGTTGAATATAAGTGTAAAAAACCCACAAATATACCACCAACACATCAAACCAACCATAATACTCACGAATGCATTTACATATCCGCCATATTAAAGCGAAAACAAATTTTGTCTTTTTTAAATATATTTTAATGTTTTTTGTTATATTTTAAATGTTTTATATATTTTTATTCCCTGCTTATTATTTCATGGTTTATATTATCTTACGTTAGTTTATATACCCACAACCCTATTCCTGCCATTATTTCATTTATTTCTATTGAATTATATTCGAATAGACTATGTATCCGGTAAACCCTAAAGGGGCGCAACACACATTGCTATAGTGTTTCACCAGCCCCTTCTTTCTGTTGTCTGTATCTGTTTATGTATTTACGTGTAGATATGTCTGTATGTAACTAAAACGTAACGTACGGATGACTAAATGATTTTATCTTGTTTTTTTTAACAATTAATGGAAAAGATTTCAAATTGTCTTAGCAATCATCCTAACAATTCATGGTGTCTGACACTCTTATCGGCTACATAGCCTCTTCCAATTATATTTTCTTTTGGTTCTGACCTTCACATACATCGTTATATCTAGTCAGCAACAGCTCAGTATGAGGGCAACATTATATACTGAATTCTCACTGCGTTATAATGTAACATTTGGTCGTGGTCAATATTCTATATACAGGCAGGTCTGATGCCTTACACACATTGAGATGAATATATTCAGATTCTAATCTCCATGACGTCGGATGAGCAAATCTATCGTAGAGTCGGGCTGATTGTGACCGATTAAGGTTTACAGCTGGCCGTTTACGAAATACGTGTCACGCGCAATTACGAATAAAATATATTGAACCGAAATTTCGATCTCTTTCTTAACACACACACACACACACACACACACACACACACACACACACACACACACACACACACACACACACGTACACACACACACACGTACACACACACGCACACACTCACATACACATACACATACACATACGCACGCATACACATGCACACAAATGCATATGTATATAAGTATGTGTATGTATGTGGGTATGTGTCTCAGTGTGTGTGTATGTGGGGTTTTGCTTGGTTATATATTTTTATTGAGTTCCTCTTGGACTAAGTTTCCTTTTGTTTCATGTATGTATTTTAATCCATGATTATTCTGTTAATGCTTTCTTCTTCTCCATCTTCTTCGCCCACTTATGCCTGAGAGGGGGGTCTTGGGGGCAGAGTCCTCAAACACTCCTTTCAGCGGATCCTGTTAGAAGCAACCATCACCAACTGAAACGGCCGTATCCCCAAGTGAGAACAGCCAAGCTCATGGGTGTTATCCAATCATCTTGCTCGGGGTCTACCCCTGGGTCTCCTGCTGGTTGGTTTTGCCTGTAAAATCTGTCCAGCGATTCTTTCCTGAGACATTCTAACTACATGCCTATAATATCGGAGCTGTGATATCACAATTCGGAGAAGTAGCGGCTCTACCTGGACTGACTCAGTGATCTCCGAGCTACGCACTTTATCGAGTAACGTTATTTTCAAGATCTTTCGGAGGGATCCCATTTCAGCCGCTTGTATTCGTAACTGTATTTTTTCGGTCATTACCCATGATACATGACCATAGGTAAGGGTTGGCACGAATACCGAATTGAAGATAGAGAGTTTGACTTTTACACCTACCGAAAGCTGAAGCTGAATATCCTAATTAAGTTTGACAATGTAGTTTGTTCCATTGTTCTTTTTTTATTCATTAAAGTATTCTATTCTTTCTTTTTGAATGCTTTGTCATGATAATTAGGCGGTTATTGATATGAACAAAAAAATGTTTATCAAATTGATTTGGTCGTTTGGTGTGTGGCACAGAAAGAGATGGCTGAGATTGTGTTTATTTCATATGAATATTAAATTAGTTACGAAAAACATATTTCCTTTCCCCTTGTGAATTGCCTGAGTAATCAGAAAAGAGGACAAAAATTCAGAATATATAATTCAGAGAAATTTGTGGGTAGATTAAGAAGTAATGAATACTGAAGTATGTGGGCATATTTTAGGAAGTTTTTGAAAATCTTGTTATGAAAAAAAACTTGTTAATATTGAAAAAATAACAATAACATAATATTAAAAGTGGTCATCACATGTATACACGGAATGCTGACCGTGTTATGAGCGATACTAATATGTTAGTATCATTAACTCTTAGAGGAACGGTTATATTTCGTATTTTTGATTTCTAATAGAGATATTTTAATTAAGATATATTAGTTGTGCGTTTCTAAACCAACTAAAGATACTAGTATAATTAGTATGATTGTATTAAAAATATTCAATATAGAGATAGCATAGAATTTACAGGAAAAGAAACATAGATTTGGAAAAATCTGATTTCAGCGAATTAAACAGATCTCCGACGATAAAATGTCAGAATTCTTAGTGTCGAGGGATATGTCATGGGTATGGAGTAATTATTCCGCTTCCTTATATTCTAAGTCCAAATACTGTCTCAGTCAACTTGCGGTATTTGTTCTGGCTATTTGCTTTCCGCGGTCAATCTTACCACGATCTATTTAATTGGTAAATGGGTGTGGATTTCAATCTATTGCAAAGATTCCTCCTTCCCCCCCATCAATCTCAGAGGCACTGAAAATGTTTTTAGGGATTGCCCTTCGTACTGACAAAGCTATAAATATATACCGTCGATATCAACTTTACCTTTCATTCTTCGGGCATGGATGAATAACAAATGGATGAATCGCGGTATTTTTTGCAGCTCTTTGCTTTATCCATTCAAATCTCGTCGTGGTCTACTTGGTTGGCAGATTCTTCTGTGTGTAAAGTTCACTCTGTTGAAAGTAATCGGGTCACCTCTTTTGTTTGGGTTAACTTCCACTCCACCAACAATTTTACAGGCCCTGATAGGTATTATGGACATTGCCCCTTCTCCTGACTGAGTGGTAAAATATCTCGATCCATCTTTTTATAAGATTTTCTTTGCCTACTATTGTTCACGTGTATAAGGAAAAATAATATAAAGTATCTCTTAGTACATGAGTGAGAAAATATAAAAAAATATCATTATTATAAAATACATTTTATACAAAAACAACACATTCTTATTATTACACCAGAAGAGGGCGTGGATTGGCAGTATCAGTAGAGCGTCGAACATAATACTTCGTGGCATAGAGTTACGGCCTTTTACGTTCTGTGTTCAAATCCCGCCGTGGTAAGCTTTGCCTTTCATCCTTACAGTGTGAATAAAATAAAGAACCAGTCACGCAGTGGGGTCGATTTAATCGACTTTCCCCTCCCCCAAAGATTGCTGGCTTTGTGACTAAATCTGAAATTATTATTACACCAGAAGGTTCCATAAAATATATGATGAAGGTTTGTGATATTTAATATCCTATTAGTACTAGAAATCAGTGGAGGTTTTAAATTTTCGTAACATATATGTTTTTAATACTGAACTGATTATAGTTTTCTAATCTCAATAACACCCACTTTAATATTTTATCTATTAATACTCAGTCACTTACTTCCCTCGCCACCAAATGTTCCTAACCTACAAAACTATAACTATACAGCTTTTATACTAACCACAAAAATACAATAACACATATTACACATTTCTCTCTCTCTCTCTCTCTCTCTCACTCTGCCGATGTCCGTTGTATATATATATATATATATATATATATATATATATATATATATATATATATTCATTTTTCCATTAATATTACAAGGGGTCTGATGAGCCGCGGATTACAGAGTCGAGTCAGATCGATACAGATCGAACCTTGAGCTGATCAGTGGTGAAACGCGCGTCACCAACCAATAACGTAATGAAGGAGTAAACAATCGTCCTTGTTATCTTATTTCACTATATATATATATATATATATATATATATATATATGTATTAAAATAACAGATTAAAGTTTAAGCGAAGAATAGCTGCTTTCACCCTTAACGGGATCATCTGAAACTACCGTTAAGGATGAAAGCAGCGATTCTTAACTTTAACTTTAATCCGTTATTTTAATAAATATTTGCTCTGCGATTTTTATATATTTATATATATATTATCCTTATCGAGCCCTCTACGGATTTTAGTCTTCACATTTATTATTATTACTATATATATATATATATATATATATATATATATATATATATATATATATATATATGTGTGTGTGTGGGGGGGGGGGAGTTTTATTGTAGCACAATAAAGCAATGAAAATATCGGATAAGTAGCACTCAACAATTTATAGGACTGGAGTATAAATAATATAAAATCAAAAGATGGTTAAAAGAATTCCATGTATTTTATTATCCGCATTTCAAAAACAAATATCATCATGGGATGATATTTGCGTTCTCATCAGATAAAATAGGGAGACATGATATGAAGCTTAAAAAATACTTGCGAGCAGTGAAGTGTTAAATCAACATATGAAAAATAAAATTAGAGGGATATATGAGATTGGAAAAAAGGAAAGAAAGGGGGAAAGAAAAGGTAAGGAAGAGGAAGAAAAAATATAGATAGAAGGAAAAAATATAATAATAAGGAAAGGATGACGGAGGAGGAGTATAAGAATGAAGGTGGGGGAGAGAGGAGAAGAAAATGAGTGAGAGAGAGAGAGAGAGATAACCTTTAATACTGAGAAACACTGTCTCACAGAGAAACATTTAAAAAAACCGTTTTAAGATAATACATAATTTAAAAAAATTAAGAAATTAAAAGTTAATGAGGTTTATGAATGGTGATGCTTATGATTAAAGAAAAAGGAATTAAGAATACTATTTATTTAAGGGTTTAATAAGATGTGCGAAAAGGAATTTATTAAAATGTATTATTAAAATAAAATATATTAAGAAGATAAGGCGAATGAAGATAAGGTTAAATGAATTATAAGGTTAATTCATTTAACCTTATCTTCATTCACCTTATCTTCTTAATATATTTTATTTTAATAATACATTTTAATAAATTCCTTTTCGCACATCTTATTAAACCCTTAAATAAATAGTATTCTTAATTCCTTTTTCTTTAATCATAAGCATCACCATTCATAAACCTCATTAACTTTTAATTTTTTAATTTTTTTAAATTATGTATTATCTTAAAACGGTTTTTTTTTCTCTGTGAGACAGTGTATCTCAGTATTAAAGGTTATCTCTCTCTCTCTCACTCATTTTCTCCTCCTCTCCCCACCTTCATTCTTATACTCCTCCTCCGTCATCCTTTCCTTATTATTATATTTTTTTCTTCTAATCTATATTTTTTCTTCCTCTTCATTACCTTTTCTTTCCCCGTTCCTTTTCTTTTTTCTAATCTTATATATCCCTCTAATTTTATTTTTCATATGTTGATTTAACACTTCACTGTTCTTATAAGCTTCATATCATGTCTCCTTATTTTATCTGATGAGAACGCAAATATCATCCCATGATGATATTTGCTTTTGAAATGCGCATAATAAAATACATGGAACTCTTTTAACCATCATTTGATTGTATATTATATATATATATATATATATATACGACGAACAGTGTCTGTCGATCAAATTTCACTCACAAGGCATTAGTCAACTCGTGGTTATAGAAGACAATTACACAAAGTTCCATGCGGTGAGAACGTCTCTGAATTTATGTGGTTGTGAATTGAATTATATATATATATATAATTCAATTCACAATTATAT
>OZ024740.1:156597132-156659632 GCA_964016885.1 Eledone cirrhosa
GTATATCTTTTATTCTATCCACACATTTATTTGTTTCTTCTATAACTTAAGAATTCTTGTTTTCTGTTCTCATGATATGAAACGAAAGATATCTTTCGTAAGAAATTTAGGTTTTAATTAAAATTTTAAAAAGTACACGCACGCACACACACACACACACACACACACACACACACACACACACACACACACACACACACACACACACACACACACACACACACACACACACACACACACACACACACACACACATTTTATTTCTACACTAAGTTTTGAAATCATTAAGAAGTTGTTTATTTACGTATAATTCTATTTATTTTGATCTTCTAGTGTATCGCTTCTTGTCTTCGAGTTCTTTACTCATTTATAATAAAACCCAATCATTTATCATAAACTGTGCGTGTGACAGGAATGGCTGTCATCCAATAGTTTTTTTTTTATGCAAGAAATATAAACTAAAACCAGAATTAACTGACTTGGTTTTTGTGAAATCACAACGTTGGTTTTATATTTACAGCATTTTTATTGTGTTTGATTATTTATTATTTGAATCAGCTTGAAACAATAAAAATCGATATTGGACAATTATTGCGTGAAAATGTTTAACATGTAACATGGAAGTTGATGCAATCTTTCAGATGAGTTGTTTGACAGAGACATCGAATTATACTTAAAAACAGCTACTTCTGTTCCGTCTAACCAATTACTTTCGTAACTCTATGTTCGAAATAATGCGTAAGCCTACAGAGCAATCACTAGATCATATTTTTATTTACTCGGATGTACACACTATGTTTTCTGTCCCTGTTCTTCACATTTAAACTGTTAATTCTTCATATGTTTGTTATTGTCATGTTCGTGATCAGGTCCTTGTCTACAGATAATTCCAATAGTGATTTTGCATATGAAAATTGATTCAAGTTTATATTTAAGAGAGAAAATAGACTGTCAGGTGTTCAGGTTATTCTCAACAATTCATATAATTCGAATCTGTATATTAAATTGAGATGGCGATATATTGTTCTATTTTAATCAACGAAAAACGGTCGATTTGGTAGCAGAGTTGTTAGGAAGTCGGATAGAATGCGTTGCGGCACTTGTTCCGTCTCTGCGCTCTGCATTCATATCCCTCCAAGATATATTTTGCATTTCATCGCTTCGGCATCACCCTACTGCTGATGCAAAAATTAGGAGGTATGAACAATGGATCACACAGTATAAACAGAATGTACCTTTCCAACAAAATCAGAAGAGATTCTATCAGGATATGAATGATGATGTAATCCCTGATGCAGATGAAAGTAAGAAGGTTTGGAGTGATAACTGGAGTGTAGGAAAAGAGCACAATAGATGTGTGGAGTGGCTGACTGACATAAAAAAATAACATTGGAGATAATTAACAGGGAGAATTAAAGATAACTGATATGGCAAATATCCAGTGTAGAAATATACCAAATTGGAAATCTCCCGGCAGAGATGGTGGGCAAGGGTTCTTGTTGAAAAAACTGAGAGCCCTTCATGGGAGAATTGCTGAGCAACTGAATAAGATCTTGACTGGAGTAGAGATGTTCTCAGAATGGCTAAAAATTCAGTGAATGATGTTGAGTTTGAAGAACCCCAGCAAAGGAAATGCAGTTGAAAACTTTAGACCTATCTCTTGCCTTCCTCTTATGTGGAAGCTTATGATAGGTGTCATTGCTGAGCAATATATGAATACCTGGAGGAGACACTACCTGAAGAGCAGAAGGGTGATTGATGGGGCGATACTTAAAGATTGGGTGATTGGTAAGGCGATACTTAAAGATTCTAAATGGAGACACACAAACCTTGCCATAGCCTGGGTCAATTACATCAAGGCTTATGACATACTGCCACATAGTTGGATAGTAGAATGTTTGGAAATGTTTGGTATTGCAAAAGATTAGACAGTAACTGGTGAGCAAAAGAGTATGAACGGAGACTGAAATTGGTGTAAATGACAAAGTTAAATGGTCGGAATAACATACATGAGCTATTACAGCTCTAAGGTAAAGCGCTGGTGTGATAGAGTGGAGATGTGATAAACGTAAGGAGCTTCATAGAAAGACCAGCAGAGGCCCTTTCGTGGTCTACAAATCAAAAATATACCTCTTGGCATTACTCCCACGATTTCTCGAAATCCTGCCGTAGTGTGAATATTTGGTCGGCAGTGTTGTTATCTTCGACTCGGCAATTTCCTTGCATCTCTTTGCTAGACACTTTATCGGGGAGGCTTAATAAGGAGATTCCTCTGTAATTAGAACAAAAACTTTATGCTACATTAACAGTGACCCTAACATACTCATGTGACATTAGAACATATACACCCACTCACCAACACAACGTCCGCTTATAACAAATCATAACATTTTTATATTTCTTCTCCAACCATATAATTGTTTCTACTTTTGGCACAAGGCCATAAATTACCCAGTGCATTACTGGTACTTTATTTTATCGACCCCGTAAGGATGAAAGGTAAAGTTAACCTCGGCGGGATTTGAACTCAGATCATAAAGGGAGGTAACTCTATGCTACAAAGCATGGTGTCCGACCCTCTACCAATACTGCAAATCCACCCAACCATATAATAACGCCCAATAACATTTAAATTTAAGGTATTACAAGAGTTTCCTCCCTTTATCTCGTCCCATGGGATCTCATCCGGCAATCTCCTTTGGGCATTTAGTTTCTCATGCCCGAAGACAGGCATGTATTACAGTTTGCAATTGTATGTTGTGCCTAGTCTTGGAACATAAGGTAGCGTTATAATGTTTCGAGTATATGATTCATATTAAATTAGCTCTTTTTTTATATATTGAGCGCCTTTTTCTATCCTGTAAGAATCACGTACACACACACACACACAAACACACACACACACACAAACACACACACACTTTCTCTAGCACAGACACGCACTCACACACACATATATACATACATACATACATACGTACATACATACGTACATACATACATGCAACAATTTACATACATACATTATTAGTACAGTGATACCTCGCAGTACGAATTTAATTCGTTCCATGATCGAGCTCGTTTTACGATTTACTCGTTTTACAAATCAATTTTTCCCATTGAAATTAATTAAAATATAAATAACCCGCTTCAGCCCCCAACCCACAAAAAATCATTCTTTATGGGTTTTAAAACAGAAACTGTGCAGTTACAAGGAAAATTATAATTATAAAACATAATGAAAGAGAATGTAAAAGAAATATGTAAACTGGTTTTATTAATTGCATGAAAATCGCTGGTCCTACAAGACAACATTTCGCACGAGCCGAGGCTCGTGCTGCAAATTACTCCTACAATGGGGCACTCGTATTGCGAGGTTCTACTGTAAATATAATCCTAAATATAGACACTAGTGAAATTGTATGACAGCAGAGAAGACAAATGCGCTAGGGCTATTTTGATAAGAATTTGTTTAATAATCGTTTCTACTTTTTGGCACAAAGCCAGCAATTATCCCAGTGTATTACTGGTACTTTATTCTATCGACCCCGTAAGGATGAAAGGCAAAGTTAACCTCGGCGGGATTTGAACTCAGTTCGTAAAGGGACGTAACTGTGCTACAAAGCATGGCGTCCGACCCTCTACCGATACTGCGAATCCACCGCCCTATAGAATTTGTTTACTAATGATACGAAATGTATTTTGTTTTGCTCAGCGAATCTACTAATTCAAAAGTAAATATTGTGGGTAATTTAAACATGATTTATTATTTTGTCAGAAATGTAAGGGGATGTAATTATAAGCTAGTGGCACGCATGTTTTTTAATAATGATATTAACTTTTGTTTAGATACAAAACCAATATTCCCGTAGTTAATTGAATTGACCTCAATTATATTAACATCTGCCTATTTTATCGACTGCAAAGGGATAAAATGATGCATCAGGCTTTCTGGATTGATTCTATATGAACAGAGCTTTGAGGGAAACATTACATATTGTAATGCATTGAGTATGATGCTATGAGAGAGAGAGAGAGAGAGAGAGAGAGAGATCGCATAACTCCTTCTGGAGTCGTAGAGGCACCATCATACGGCATGTCTAGGGCACCTTTTTAAAACCTGGCGGAGCCCAACCCTCTCCAGGTTTGAACACAACCAATTGTTCTATAGAGGAAGAACCTACCCCAGTACTGGACTGGTACTTTTTTAACCGACCTCGAAAGGATGAAAATTGACCACGACGGGATTTGATGCTCCACCATTTCCATTAACTCATAAGTTACAAAACTAAGGGGCACCGTGTACTGATGGTCATCCCTGATATACGCTTTAATTCCATCTAAATTGACCACAGTTCCATCAAGACCAGATCAACATTCAAAAGTCAGCGAGTGTCTTGAATTAATGTCTCAATAACGACACATGTTTGTATCGTCGAGTAAATCTTCCAATCACTGGATCAATCCTGTTGATTAAAATCATTTCCTGTGTTTCGCAGAGTTACTTGGAATTGTTACTGTGCAATTGAACCAAGTCTTGACCAAAACCGCCTGAAATGTTCGAATAGACAGGATATTTAATATCGGCGATTTTTTTCTTAAACAGCCAATCAGTCCTTCCAATACCTCGGATAATTATCAGCCTTTCACACAATTTCCTTCTGATGAGTGTCATGTCAAACTGCCAATGCTGGCTTTTAAAGTTCAAGGTCTTCAGTACATTCCTTTTCTCAGACAGTTTGATAGCAATACTTAAAAACTGTACGCACAGATTTGATATACGATGCTATACAGACGTATATTTCTATCCATCAAAAGCAGTATCGTGGCTTTGAAGTCCTATCACACATATTGTTTCTCGAGTTGGTGTGATGTTGTCCTTTATATAGCTGCCGTATATAAAGAGATTTCTTTTGTGGTTGATGAAAGTAGATTTGTCACCGATGTCACTACCGTTTCTGATATGGTTGTTGTTGAATTCATTTTCGCCACATGTCTTACAGTAAAATTAACATTTCTATTCTTAGTGTTCTCATTGTTCTTGTAAATGTTGCTGACAATGTTAAATGAGAACTATTACTGATATAATATAACTGTTCCTCAGAAGGATCTAAGTTTTAACCTTTGAGGGTTTTGAAATCAAAACCTAAAGAAGCGTCACAAAATCTCACTAGAAAATTTATTTGATGCTCTGCTGATTCTGTCAATCCATCATTCTCTCCTTAATAACAAAAAACGCACAAAACAAAAGAAAACAAACAACATCAACAATAATAACGATAATTGTTTCTAGATTTGGCATAAGGCCAGCAAGGTTGAAAGGCAAAGCTAACCTCGGCGGGAATTGAACTCGGAACGCAAAGGGCCGTAACTCTATGTTGTCCGAGCTCTACCGATACTGCCAATCCACCGCAATAGTTTCTAATATAGGCACAAGATCAGAAATTTTGTGTATAATGGTTTCTGATTTAGGCACAAGGGCACAAGGGCAACACATTTTGGGAAAGGGGAAAATCGATTAAATCGATTCCAGTACGTTACTTATACTTTATTTTATCGACCGTAAGGAGGAAAAACAAAGCTAACCTCTGCGGTATTTGAATTCAGAACGTAAAGGGCCGTACCTATATGCGACAAAGCATGTTGTCCGACACTCTACCGATACTACCAATCCCTAATAATGGTTTCTGATTTAGGCACAAGCCAATAATTTGTTGGGAGGGAAAAGTGGACGATTAAATCCAACTCAGTGCATTACTGGTACTTTATGTAATCAACCCTGTAAGGAGGAAAGGCAAAGCTAACCTCGACGGCATTTGAACTCAGAACGTGAAAGGCTGGAATAAATAATCTCCCAGTATAATAATATGAATAATAGCCTATTAAAGACAATAACTACTGCTGAATATTTAGAAGCATCTTTTGTTTCACACGGGATTTCACATGAACCCAGTTAGGTCCATCTGGGTGTAGTTCATCTTTCCTATATTCAAAACGAATAATTGAATGTCAAACATTCCTGTCACGCGCACTGTTTATGATAAACGATTGAAGTTTATGATAAATGAGGGAAAAGCCTTCATAGCAAGAACACTTTATACTACATTGTCAGAATACCGTTCACCATAGATAGTAGCATGTTAAGGTCTTCGTAATTAATTTAATTATTTAGAAAGATCATCATGAAATTTAGGATAGAAGTAATCTAATTTATATTTATGCTCAAATGCATTCATATAAACACATTATTTTAACAATGATAGCAATTTCATACTTTCGTACACTGAGACACGAACATAGATTTGTGGAAAGGGATTTGTATTGTCGATACGAACTAAACACTGTATTGAGAAACTTGAAATTTATTACACATAATATATTGGTTACGATGACTAGACCATGTTAAACACATGGAAGACAATGGGATACCAAAAGAGCTGATATTTCGGTGATATTTCTCAAGGCGGACAAAGAATAGGAAGAACCAAGCCACGCTTCAAAGTCATTCTCTCGTGTCTCCTGATCATGTGCCATATTGAAAACAAAAACAAGAAGTGAGAAAATATTGTTAATGAAAGAACAACTTCGAAGATAGAGTTATCCTTATTATGAAGCAGGAGCTATCCTTATATGGAGCTAGAGCTATCCTAATTATGGAGCAGGAGTTATCCTTATTATGGTGCAGGAGTTATCCTTATTATGGAACAGGAGTTATCCTTATTATGGAGCAGGAGTTATCCTTATTATGGAGCAGGAAACATACAAATCTCCAGTTGAAACTTCAAAGAAGAAAGGAGAAATATATCCGAATCGGAAGCATCTCAAAGATGTGTAGTTTTTTATGGAAGAGTTTTTAGTACAACCCGGGAAAGGATCATCCATCTACATAGCTGCTGTACGATCTAAAATTACAGCTCGGACCGTATATATAAGACGACAATTGGTATAATATATTCTGATATATACACAAACTCATATATTTAATTTAAATTATGCAGAGTTTGTTTAAGTTTCACATTGAGCATTTATTTATTGTTATTTGTGTATCTAGTTTATTGTATTTTATCGTCTAGATTTGAAAAGTATATTTTAAATCTATAGGCTTAATAGAGTTGTGTGCTTTGTATTAAAAAATATTATGAAGTTAATATAAGAAGCCTCTGAAATTCTAAAAAGAATCACTATAACTCGATACGATACATTTCAAGACTTATTCCGAGGTGTAAGCAATATTCACCCCCTCCCACACCCACACATACGTGCGGTTGTATGTATGTATGTATGTATATATACATATATATATATATATACATATGTATATATATATATATATATATATATATATATATATATATATATATATATATATATATATATATATAACGAAGGAAATGTGGTAAGGAAACAGGTGGACTATAACGCACCAAAGTACTCAATACTTAGGGTAATAGAGTGGGTAATAGGAACGAGTAGAACCCCGACGGCTGAGCTCAACCCGTTTCGACGGCTAATTCTAGTCCAGAATTAGCCGTCGAAACGGCTTGAGCTCAGCCGTCAGGGTCCTACTCGTTCCTATATATATATATATATATATATATATACATTAATAAAAACAATGAATAAAAACAAAGAACAAGTTGCTTATATTAAAAAATTCATCGTTTTACGATCGTTTCTAGGATATATATGTGTGTTGGTATGTATATCATATAGATCTATGTAAAAATATTACAAAATATCAGAGGAAATATACATACCTTCACATATATATGTTGTCTTCAGAAATGATGAGATTTGTTTATTGAACAAAAACAACAAAGATTTAATATAATAGGTTTGTTTGGGAACAGGTTTTGAATTGACCAATAGAAAAGTAGTAAGAGGTCAAGTTGATAGAATAGTAGTAGTAGAAATTTAATTTAGAGGAGTGCAGACTTATATTTTGAATTGAAAGAATACTTTGAATGAAAGAATACTTTGGGGATGAAAAGAGGTCAAGTCGGTGAAAGGTACATGAAAATTTGATGTTATTAAAGAATAATGTTAAAAACGAAGGAAAGTAAAATTTTAGGGTAAGGGTATTAGTGAGAAATACCAATCTTATTTAAACCACAAAGAAATTAAATTAATTGATAGGTATACTTATAGGGATAAATTTATATTAATTCATATGGATGTGATAAATAAGAATTAGATGTTATTAGAGAATGTTGTTAAAAATGAAGGAAAATAAAATTTTGGGATAAGGGTCGTAGTGAGAAATACCAATCTTATATAAACTACAAGGAATCTAGATTCATAACAGGAAATTAAATTAATTTATATGTATACTTTTAGGCATTAATTTTAGGAAAAGAGAGCTGTAAGAGGGAAATAAAATTATTAAGTTCTCTGTAGTAAAGTGGTAATTATAGGTTAACTAAATTAAAAAAACAAATTATAATAATATATAAAGTGTAAGTGTAAGGTGTATATTAATTAGGTTTATAATATTTGAAGGTTCTTCTAATTCTATGATTGCAAGATATAATTAATTATTGTCGCTTATTTAATAGGATATCCTTAGATTTCATTATTTCAAAAAGTTCCTGGGAACATAATCTACACTCATATCTGTTATTTTGATAAGGGGTGGCCCTTTTGAGCACACTCCAGGTCAGGTTGTAATCGATATTCTTTTTTCTATAATTATTAATTGTTTAAGCCAAGGATGTTGTATTAGCTAATGCAGCATTTTTAATGTATATATATATATATATATATATATATATATAATATATATAATAATGTATATATATATATATATATATATATATATATATATATATATATATACGTTATTCCGGGTTGAATCGGAGGTAACCACAGTAAGTAAGGTACTCAATACATTGCAGAGTATAAAAGTTTTAATATAGATGAGATTCTACAGGACTAGAACTGTTTCATTCTTTAGAAATCATCAGTAATCCTGATGATTTCTAAAGAAATCATCAGATTCCTGATGATTTCTAAAGAATGAAAGAGTTCTAGTCCTGTAGAATCTCATCTCTATATATATATATATATATATATATATATATATATATATATATATATATATATATATATATATATATATATATATATATATATATATATATATATATAACGAAGGAAGTGTGGTAAGGAACAAGATGGACCATAACGCACCGGAGTACCCAATACTTAGGGCAGTAGAGTGGGTAATAGGAAAATGTTTGACCCCATCGAAACCGCTTGAACTCTGCCGTCGGGGTCAAACCTTTTCCTATATATATATACATATATATATATATATATATATATATATATATATATATATATATATATATATATATATATATATATATGTATATACATATATGTATATACATATATATATAGTGTAAAAAACTGTGGACGTTAGAAAACGTCCTATACAGATCACGTTATATAAGGAAAAAGATATTTCACAGATCAACAAAGTTTTGTTAGCAATATTAAGTTCTCCACGCTTTTGTATATCTCCAATTCGATTTATGTGAACAGCTAGATGATGTAAAACGGAGTATTTGTATCAAAATAAAGATCCGAAGGCATGGTATAAATTTCCAATCATTTTAATCACGACACATGTTTCAATAAGAGATAGATCGATCGTGTAGCCATGATCGATTATCACTGATCTCGTCAGGTGAAAACGAATTGTCTTCAAATCCTTGATATGAGGGAGAAAATTAACGATGTTCACTCACAGAGTTCAGTCCCTCATATCAAGCAGTAAAAACACGGCGACTGCTATCGTCTTCAGTTAGGGTCATAAAACTATCAAATCTCTATCTCCCAATAGCTGTAAAATACGCTGGACATCAATCAAATCTGTAGAATTACAGTCGGTCACAGTTAATGTGACTGGGTCCACACACACTCACACACACCGACGCGAGGTCAAAGAAAATATATATACGAGGAAAAAAAATTATTAATATATATTATTAAAATAAAAATATTAATGTTATTAAGGATATAATGTGAAAAGAAGGAGAAGACTAAATGAGTTATGAATTTAGAGGAATTAGTTAGGGTTTAAATTTGTTTTTATGTAATGTAATGTGTACGTAATATGTATACGTTAGATTTTTTCCTCCTTAAATTTATCTTATCTTATCCTTTCATGCTCGTTTGACTTTTACATATTACAATACATAAAAACAAACTTAAGCCCTAACTAATTTCTTTTAATATATTATATTATTACCATTAGAAAATATTTCGTAAACATATATATTTTTTGATGTTAGATATTTTCTTCCTTAAACATTCTTTTCTTCTTTGCCTTCTGCGCTCATTTTTAAACAAACTATTTACGTACACTATTCTCAAGTGTTTTTTAAGCTTCATATCATGTATCCCTATTTTATCTGATGAGAACGCATATATCATCCCATGATGATATTTGTTTTTGAAATGCGCATAATAAAATACTTGGAACTCTTTTAACCATCTTTTGATCTTATATTATTTATACTCCAGTCCTACAAACTGTAGAGTGCTACTTATCCGATATTTGCATTGCTTTATTGTGCTACAATAAAACTAACCTCCTACACACACACACATATATATATATATATATATATATATATGTAGTGACCTACATTCCGCGGGCTCACATACATTCTCTGTGCGTGATTTGGCTCAGTTCAGCCAATCAGCGCCAGTAGAAGAGGATGTATCCCTACGCGCCCTGAGGAAGAAATTCACCGCGAAGATTTGAAGAATCTCGCTCTTGTACCAGAAACTTCGAGCCATCAACACGCATAATGTAACAGTGAGATATTGCACCACTAGCCTCGCCGGCTTAACGGCGCAATGGCACATTCCCTAATGTAACCTCTTTTTATCTGTAACTTCAACCATATAAATAAACAAACATTGCATCTCTAATTACTGCGGTTGAAGTCGTTGTTTTACTCGTGTCTCAATAACATCTTTAATCCATGCTGCTGGAATTGGCGACCTGGCGAAAGGAATATTGTAAATAGATGGTAAATAGATCGAGGGACCTTCCCTCACGTCTATGTCAACAAGATAATCCAACGAGGATACTATCACTTACCACACTGGCAACTAACGACCACTGATTCTACCACCCTGCTAAAGTGGCGATAACATCTACAACTAATACTGCTAAAGTGGTGACCGACGTAAGAATATCACGCAGCCCTTCTTATTCATTCAGTTTAACTTTTATTGCCACGTCGCAACTTGCGAAAATAAAAAATATGCCTTTTAAGATTTTTGAAAAATTAGCAGTATTTAAAAAACTTTTTCGCCACGAAAAAATTTCAAGATGGCTACCGACATGTCATGGCTACGCTTGACAACAACAATGACAGCAGCAGCGACAGCGTTGTTTAACCACTGACCAATACAGGGAACAGTGAGTGGCAGCTTCATAACCTTACCAACGCCAACCACCACACATCGGAAATTTCAAAACGGCTTGTAACTTTACCGACGCAACCACCATACCTTCTGTCTCGTTACCACAGGGACGCGAGAAATTGAGACAGTAGTTTTCTCACCATTATGGCGTCAGACGTGACTGCCATATTTGGTGACTCCTACTCTACAGAAGATTCTTTGACTTTGCTTTAACAATAAGCAACACAACCGTGTGGCGGGACGGGAAAATGGCCACGAAATCTCACAAAAACACCATACATCTAACCCTAACGGCATTAACAAACTTCTTTTTCAGTTTTCAGATAGAACTAGTGTCTGTACACTGGTGATGTGTGAACTATTTGACTTTGATAAACTTTGAACTTATTGAGCAATTTCTCTGCTCCCCTAGATTGACTTTGAATTATCAGTTTGTTACATTCACATATTTCTTTGTAGAATGCATTTACTTGTTTTGTGCTCTTTTGCTATTTGCTTGCTCATGGTTTTTGTTCATTCACATTCTTTGCTGTTTTACATGCCTGCATATGCACACATTTTTTTTATCACACACCAACATGTTGTTCTTGGTATATGTTCTTCAAACGTAATATTCTGCGAGTCCCTTTTCACCTGGTTGAGATGCTGTCACATGCTAGCAGCTCACAGAGCTTAATCCACTGGATTCAAACAGGCACCGCAACACGAGAATACATTGCAGCTGAACTCAAACAGCTTCGCATCTCGTTGCACACTGATCGTCCATGACGACCATCCGTCTTGTTGTTTTTGCCCGACTCGCTGGGAAAGCAACAAATTGAACTGGACTTGTTAGCATTTCGGCCACTTCTGTGGATTCACCCAAATTATGGAATTTACACTGCAACCCACCTACAAATTAAACTTGCCTTTTGTTCTTTACAAAGCAACCAGCCATTTTTTCCTGGCTCCACAGCACATTCGACAATACATCTGGGGGCCATCATTTTCTCGCCAGCACTGGTAAACTACCATAATAGCTTCGTTCACAGCTACTGGTACAACGCTTACCATTAACATTTAATGCAAGAACAGCAACTTCGCCCATGTCAGACTTTATCTGTTTTTTGTTAGACCTTTGGCGGTCACGTATAAACAACAAAACAACTGGTCATTTGACACAGCGGCTCAACACGGCCCGTAGCGCCTCATTTTTTGTTCTTGCATGCAACCTTCTGCTCAATTATTTTTTTCACTGATGTGCTCTTTCAGCATTTCTTCTTGCTGATTTAATATGTGAGTCCTTGGTTTCTTCGTTATCGATTTTCGGCTGAAAATCTGGTTGGAGGTGATGTAGTGACCTACATTCCGCGGGCTCACATACATTCTCTGTGCGTGATTTGGCTCAGTTCAGCCAATCAGCGCCAGTAGAAGAGGATGTATCCCTACGCGCCCCGAGGAAGAAATTCCCCGCGAAGATTTGAAGAATCTCTAGCTCTTGTACCGGAAACTTCAAGCCAGCAACGCGCATAATGTAACAGTGAGATATTGCACCACTAGCCTCGCCGGCTTAACGGCGCAATGGCACATTCCCTAATGTAACCTCTTTTTTATCTGTAACTTCAACCATATAAATAAACAAACATTGCATCTCTAATTACTGCGGTTGAAGTCGTTGTTTTACTCGTGTCTCAATAACATCTTTAATCCATGCTGCTGGAATTGGCGACCTGACGAAAGGAATATTGTAAATAGATGGTAAATAGATCGAGGGACCTTCCCTCACGTCTATGTCAACAAGATAATCCAACGAGGATACTATCACTTACCACACTGGCAACTAACGACCACTGATTCTACCACCCTGCTAAAGTGGCGATAACATCTACAACTAATACTGCTAAATATATATATATATATATATATATATATATATATATGTATATATATATATATATATATATATATATATATATATATATATATACATATATATATATATATATATATATATATATATATATATATATATATATATATATATATATATATATATATATATATATATATATATATATATATATATATGTGTGTGTGTGTGTGCGTGTGTATTTAATGATAGCTATGATGCATCCATAGGCGGTATGCCAGTTGAGCACTCTATGTTCTTACAGAGCAGAGTGTGATATAATATAAAACGAAAAATCAGTGATGCATCTGAACTCAGTTTATTGTGTGTTTATTGGTTGTTTCGCCGGCAGATAGCTCGAGACACGATCATTGTATGGATCTGTCTGATTCTAGATCTTCAGGCTCTTCGGACACATGCAATACTTTCGGAACAAATTTTCTCACTAGGGTGTTGGCTTCAAAAAACATCTTCCTCTCTTGTCTTGCTATTGGCTGTTGTTTTCCTACGTCATCATAAATTCTGGTCAACATTTGCTGCCATACAGGCCATCAGCTACCCTCCGTCCAACACACTTCAATGGACTCATGCTGGCTTTGGTATTTCACAAGTCCGCTCACACACACATATATACCCACACATACATACATATATATACACATACACATAATCACACACACGCGCACACATACATATATACGCATACACATATGTACACACACATATGTACATATACACACCCATATACATATACACACACACTCTCTCTCTCTCACACCCACACCCACACACGCCCAATACCATATACATACCAACATACACACCGACAGGCGCCTGCCTATATGCCCTTGATAATTCCGCTCTCACACGCACGCACACGTGCACACACTCGTACACGCATACAAGGACACATACCTGCGTACGCGTACATTTGCTCATATACACAAACACGTACAGACATATACATAGACACACACACGCACATATACACGCGTGTCCTTATAGAGAGGCACAAAGACAGACACGCTCCCAAAGACACATACACACATACACACATATACATATAAATATATGTATATCTACATATATGTATATGTACACGCACATAAACATACTCACAAACAATCCCTAGCCTATGTAGGTGCACACACACACACACACACACACACACACACACACACACACACACACACACACACACACACGCGCGCGCGCGCGCGCGCGCACACACACACACACACACACACACGCACGGGCTCATATACATTCCAACAAATACGCGCCCAATTACCTCCGTGCCCACGTACATCCACAAAGATAGAAACACGCACACATGTATATATCTCTGTCCGTACCCCAATGTGATATACTCACAGTCATATAAATCTGCACAAAAGGTCATACAGGGTCATCCATGGAAGGATGCATCCTGTTATATATGCACGAATATAAACCATGTAACCATATACATACATCCATACACATACATGCATGCATACATACATACACACATATAAATAAATAAATAAGTAAATAGAAAAATAAATAAATGTATATATATATATATATATATATATATATATATATATATATATATATATATATATATATATATATAAAGAATTAATATCTAGTAACATATATATACATACAGATGCATATCAATGCTAGCAAATATATAGGTTTTGTCTTAGTAACTTTGTGGTTCAATGCATGGTTTGCAGAACAATAATATGAGAGACGTAAAATAAGAAAATTATAAAATTAACTTACTTACTAAAATTTCACTCCCAACTAATTAGTTTCTGAAATGGAATAAATATACTTTCCGAAGAAAATATTGAGAAGCATTTCGTCGTCAGGGAAGACTATTCTCGGCTAAGTATCCAGGCAAAGCGTGGACTCTGGAAACTTATACAAAAATAATTCATTACGTCTCTCATATTATTGTTCTGCAACCCCATGCATTGAACCAACCGTTCCAAACGGAATAATATCTCACGGGGCGAACTCCTCGCTCTCCGCTCCCTCCGTAGCCGAGATGACATCGTCATCAAACCGGCGGACAAGGGAGGCGCCGTGGTGGTGTGGCGCGCGGACCTCTACACGGCCGAAGCCATCAGGCAGCTCTGTAAACCCTCTTCTACCGCCCTCTACCCTCCGATCCCACACCAATCTACCAACAACAAGTTTCCTCCACCATTCAACACCTTGTCTCCTCCTCCCCCACCGCTTCCCACCTCATCGTCCTCACCCCCGCACCCCCACCATCTACTTCCTCCCCAAACTCCACAAACCCGACAACCCCGGCCGCCCCATCGTCTCCGCTTGCAACTGCCCCACCGAACTCATCTCCGCCTTTCTCGACTCCATCCTCGCCCCCCTTGTCACCACCCTCCCCTCCCACATCTCAGACACCAACGACGCCCTGCGCCTTTTCGACTCCTTCACCTATCCACCCGGCCCCACGCCCGAACTGTACGGTCGTTACATCGACGACTGTATCGGAGCCACGACCCTCACCCGAGAACAGCTCGACACCTTTCTCTCCTTCTTCTGCTCCTTCCACCCCTCCCTCCACTTCACCACCTCTATCTCCACCACCCACGTCCACTTCTTAGACATCTCCGTCGCTTTCGACCCCTCCCACCACTCCCTCGTCACCTCGGCCTTCTTCAAACCCACCGACTCCCACTCTTACCTCGACTTCACCTCTTCCCACCCCACACACACTAAACACTCTATTCCCTACTCCCAACTCCTCAGGATCCGCCGCCTCTGTAGCCGAGATGCTGACTTCGAGTCCCAGGCCCTTTCCCTAGTCAGCCATTTCATCCGCAGAGGTTACCCCCCTCTCTCGTCCACACCGCTCTCACCCGCGCCCGTGCTGTCCACCGCTCCACCACCCTCACCCCACGCCACCGCACACCCACCCACCGTCTCCCCTTCCCCATCACCTACCACCCCTCCACCGCACCATCCGCCGCCTCTTCCGACGCCTCCAGTCCGACCCCTCCCCCTCCCACATCTTCCCAACCCCACCACTCCCCTCCTTCAAACGCGCACGCAATCTCCGCACCCTCCTCGTCCACAGCTCCCTACCCCCCAACCCACGCTCTTTTTCCCCCCACGGTTCCTTTCCCTGTTCTAGGCCCCGCTGCAACACCTGTTCCCACATCACCAACACCACCACCTTCCAGGATCTCAACGGCTACTCTCTCTCTGTCCGGCATGCCTTCCGCTGCACCTCCTCCAACCTAGTCTACGGACTTCGCTGCACGGAGTGCAGCGCGACTTACGTCGGACAGACGGGACGTCGCCTGGCGGACCGATTCACTGAGCACCTACGGGATATTCGTCTCGGTGGTAGTTCCCCCATCGCCCGCCACTTTGGTGCCCCTGGACATTCCGCACGCCATCTCACAGTCTGTGACCTACTCCAATGCCACGGAACACCAAACAATCTCCTCAGAGTTGAACAAAGAACCATCTTCATCTTACAAACCCACAATCCCCCCGGCCTGAACTCCCCACCCTTATTCCTTTAGCCTTCGACCGCCCCCTCCCCCACACATATCCCCCACTAACACCACTAACACACCCCTCCTTTTCACCGCCCACCCCACAACTAACAATACTAACACCTCCACTCCACCCCTCATCCGACCACCCTTCCCCAACTAACATACTAACATCCCTCCCTTCTCCCCCCTCCTTATCACACGCACACACCCACCGGCACATATATACACGCGCTCACACTAAACACACACCCTACTACCACCACTAACCCTCACCACCACACATCCATCCGACCACCCCGCAACTAACATCACTAACACCCCCTGACCCCCAAGCACACGAACACACGCACCCACTTAAACCACCCACCCACACGCAACTAACATCACTAACACCCCCCAACCCCACGCACACGTACCCACACACCCCCGTACACCACCAACTCTACACACCCTACCACCACTAACCCCCACTCACACCTGCATTCAACCCTTTCTCCACCTCCCGTATACTAACACCCACTAACACCCCCTTCATCAAACTACACACACACCAGTACACCACACTCCCTCCATCGACCCCCACACCCTTCTCTCCCCGCTCCACCCACACCCTTTCTCCACACTCACTCATCCCACTAACACCTCTACTAATACACACACACACCCTCCTCACTCCAACTTTCACACCTACCCATCCTCGCCTCTTTACCATTCCACCCGACTGCTGCTATGCCCTCTGACCACCTCCCAACACACACAGACACACATCACTCCTACCGCCTTGACCACTTCCTGTTGCGCACGCACCTCACATCTCTCCTCTTCCGACCATCTCTCCATGGATTACTCGTATGTGGAGCTTGACCGCGGAATCAACTACCATCCTAGGAGTTTACCAACCTTTCAACCACATCTTCTTAAGAATCACCTTTATAACTCACCCACACACACACCCCAACATTTTTTTCCCACACGCCACCTACACCCACAACACGCTTAAACCCCACACACACGTGCTTTCCACCACATATTTACACCTTCAGCCTCCGGATTCCTCTATCCACACACACACACACTCCGACTTACACCCCACCCCACACACACCTCTTCCTGAACATGCAACCCCGTTCTTCCCCCAACCCTTGCTTTCACATACACACACACGTACACCTACACACACACACCACCTTTAGCCCTCCCCGGTCGGACACCCCGTCTCCCTCTCCCCACTCCAACCGCCACCCCCCCACACACCCCACACCATTCCACCACCTGTTTTACCCCATTTTAATTTTATTTTATTTTGATCATGCTTTTATTTTTAATTTCATTCGCACCGTTTCCTCCCACCCCCTTTTCGCTATATGTCTCTCCACCACTCCCCTACACACCCTTTGAACTCTCTTCCCACACACTTTTCACCTGAAGAAGGGCTTATGCCCGAAACGTCGTTCCCCATCACCACCCCACTCTCCAGAGCGTGAAATTAATAAACATTCGTTGTACTGCCTCTCTGTTTTGTTCCTGTTCAAATTTTCCATTATATATATATATATATATATATATATATATATATATATATATATATATAATGCGATGGAATATCAATGATGGTTGGCTAATCACTGACGAAGGACTATTTTTATCATATGTAACCCATGTGCAACCACGCAGTATTCTTCTTTCTTCTCATGTTTTTATATATATATATATATGTATATATATATAGTATTTACGTACGAGAGAGAGAGAAAAAATGGAGGGATAGGTGATACATATAGTTATTTGCCAAGTAGCGTATGCCAAAGGTGCTCGATACTAGTGCCGGCAGTATTAAATATTCGAAGTGTTAATATTTAGTGGGCTAGAAGTGTGGCCTCCAACATACCCCGGATATTCTTCGAAGCCTTAGAGAAGAACTTCCCACCCAACCATAGGTATAGAAAAATTCTTAATAGGAACAATATAAAAATATCCTTCTCTACTACTCCTAACCTAGCAGACATCATAGGAACAACGAACCACAGTAAGATCACCAAGACACAGCACCTCGACGCAGACGCACCTACACCTGACAATAACTGTATCGGCCTTAACAACTCCCTGACAGCATCCAATAGTGTTGGCAACGGCATCCGCAGACGCAACCAGAATGACCGCGAAGTGACTGGGGAGCATGCAAAACATGGCGTGCGGAATAACAATCGCACCATCCCGCGTGCTGTGGGTTGTAATTGTGCTAACGACAGCTGCGGTAGCACAGCTAACAACGTAGGCAGCAACAATGATAGCCTTATCGTGGGAAATAGACGGAACAGCGACAGAAATTGCAACTGCCGCGACAGAGGACGGTGCCCCCTTAGAGGATACTGCTTGACCGATAGGGTTATATATAGATGCACTATTACTAGCCACAATAGCGTTAAACATTATATAGGGGCCACCTCCGGCCCGTTCAAAATTAGGTTTCGAACACATCTCCACTCTTTCACAAATAGAAAACTAAGGCACTCCACCTCGCTCGCGGACTACATCACATCACTAAAGGACTTAAAGATTAGCTTCTCCACGCACTGGGAGATTGTCGACAGGGCTGCACCGTACAACTTCAAGAGGAAATGCGATCTTTGCCTCATGGAGCTCTACCACATCATAACTGCACCCCACGAGCTCATCAACAGCAGAACTGAAACAGCGATAAGTTGTACACATCGCTTAAAAATATCCTTCTTTAGATGGGTTAAGAATGGAGAGTGAAATAACACACTGGGTCTCCCTGCAACAAGTCTTAACACCCCGGCGGGCAGGCGCAGCAAAACAACACCCAGAAAACGATCCCTGCATACCAAAAATTATCCGGGAAAGACTGCCCTAACACCGGCCAAAGTTACCTCCCTTGACCTGCTGCAAAATCAAAACAAGATATTTTTGCGAGCGATGAATCTTGATGTCGATTTAACCCCCAAATCTCTTTCCAAACTATATAAGGAACACTTGTGACTGTTTATGCCCTTTAGAAGCCCAACTGGGCGAAACGTACGTAGGTGATATTTTCAATAAACATGTTTTAACGGTCTATTCTCCGATTTTTCACTTTCCCACATATATATATATATATATATATATATATATATATATATATATATATATATATATATATATATATATATATATATATATATATATACATATATATACACATACACGCGTTTGTAGGTATGTGTCCTTGTATGCTTGTACGTATGTGTGTGTGTGCGTGTGCGCGCGCGTGTGTGCGTGCGTGTGTGAGCGGATGTACGAGGGCATATAGGCAGGCGCCTGTGAACGTGTATGTTGGTATATATATAATCGTGGACGTGTGTGGGTGTGTTCGAGAGAGAGAGTGTGTGTATATGTATATGGATGTGTATATGTACATATGTGTGTGTACATATGTGTATGCGTAGATATGTATGTGCGCGCGCGTGTGTGTATGTGTATGTGTATATGTGTGTGTGTGTATGTATGGGTATATATGTGTGTGTGAGTGGACTTGTAAAATACCAAAGCCAGCATGAGTCCATTGAAGTGTGTTGGACGGAGAGTAGCTGATCGCCAGTATGGCAGCAAATATTGACCACAATTTATGATGACGTAGAAAAACAACAGCCAATACCAAGACAAGAGAAGAAGATGTTTTTTGAAGCTAACACCCCAGTGAGAAAATTTATTCCGAAGGTATTGCATGTGTCCGACGAACCTGAAATCTAGAATCAGACAGATCCATACAATGATCGTGTCTCGATCTCTCTGCCGGCGAAACAATTGTAACACAATAAACTGAGTCCAGATGCATCACTGATCTTTCGTTATATACATAGATATATATATATAGTAATAATAATAAATGTGTAAATGTGAAAACTAACATCCGAAGAGGGCTCGATAAGGATAATATATATATATAAATATGTATAAACCTTAGAGCAAATATTTATTAAAATAACAGATTATAGTTTAAGCAAAGAATCCCTGGAATCTTCTGAAACTAAGTTTCAGTTATTAGGTTTTAAGTTAATTTTAGAGCAATATATCTCAATTCAGAAAAACGTCTATATAGAAGGATCCGTCGAGAATCGATGAAATTCATGCATAAGAATAACTTCTTATGTTTCTCTCTGTGGAGAAATATTTGAAAGCACTTTGACAGTTAAGGCTTCTTTACTGCCTGAAGATTACCTAAATCAAGTATAGATATTTATTATCTGTCCAATATATTTTGCCGCTGATAATGATTTTTACGTTGACACAAGGTTACATATGAAATCGAATCGCAATATTACTATTACCTAGTTTATTGAAGCTGTACCGATTAGAAGCATATTTAGAATTGCGGGAAATTATTATCCATAAAGGACCGTAACTTGTCTGAGTTCCGTTAACCTCGGCGGGATTTGAACTCAGACCATAAAGCTCTCATACCGCCTAATCTTTGCACTTTTTGCTACAATTGGTTGCTTCAGTTCCTCTATGATAATATTTAGCTTTTTCCCCCTAGTTTTGTTCTTTATTTTCAATCTATTTTTAGTGTCTATATTTTGTAATGTCCCATTCAGTAGGGACTCAAGCTTTCCAATGTCTTTTCTCATTTCCTTGATTTGACCATTAGTCGTTTCTTCCACCAAGGTTCTGATCTTTCTTTATTATTGTTAATTTTATTATTACTGTAAATGATTGTTTCTGCTTTTGGTACAAGGCCAGCAATTACCCCAGTGCATTACTGGTACTTTATTGTATCGACCCCGTAAGGATGAAAGGCAAGGTTAACCTCGGCGGGATTTGAACTCAGACCATAAAGGACCGTATCACAGTTGAAACTCTTAAAGGGTAGGCCAAAAAACTAACCAACGGGAAATCACCAGGCCCAGATGGTGTGCACGGGTATTGGATTAAGAATATAACATTCCTCCACCCGAAACTGACAACCATGTTCAATGACTGCTTGATGTCGGGTGAAGTACCAGAGTGGTTGACAAAAGGTACCACAGTTCTGGTAATGAAAGATCGAATCAAGGGTAATGATATTACCAACTATAGGCCTATCACATGTCTGTCCGTAATGTGGAAACTGTTAACAAGCATTGTGTCTGAGGAAATCTACCATCACCACATAAACAACTTGTTACCGGACAAGAAAGGATGCCGAAAGCAGTCCCGTGGTACAAAATACCAGTTACTTATTGATAAGATGGTAATGAAGAATTTCTCGAGGAGGCACACTGGTCTTGCCATGGGATGGATAGATTACAAAAAGGCATTCGACATGGTACCTCATTCTTGGATAACTAAAAGCCTAGAGATATTCAATGTGGCAGATAACATCAGACAGTTGTTGAGCAAAAGTATGAAGTCCTGGGAAACAGAGTTAACATGAGGTGGAGAATCCTTGGAAGGCGTGAAGATCAAGAGAGGTATCTTCCAGAGAGATAGTTTGTCCCCTCTGCTGTTTGTCCTTGTCCTGATACCCCTGTCCTTTATATTGCGAAAAGTGAGAGCAGGATACAAGTTGGGAAGAGGAGAGCTTACCAACAACCACCTCCTCTTCATAGACGAAATTAAACTCTTTGGTAAGAGTGAGAAGGAGTTGGATTTACTTGTTGACACTGTCCGTATTTTTATCAATGATATATATATGGAATTTGGTATTAATAAGTGTGGATTCCTAGTGATGAAGCGGGGTAAATTGAGCAGAAGCAACGGAATCCAGGTACCAACAGGTGAGATGATAAAGGAAATTGACACTGAAGAGGGTTATAAGTATTTAGGTGTTCTGGAGGCAGATGATATCAAGAACAAAAACATGAAGGAATTGATAAGATTTGAGTATATAAGGAGAGTAAAGAGCGTATTAAAATCACGTCTAAATAGTAGGAATGTCATAAGTGCAGTCAATTCTCGAGCTGTGTCTAGTATTAGGTACAGTGCGGGAATTCTGAAATGGAATGTTGCTGAACAAAAAGAAATGGATAGGAAGACTAGAAAGCTATTGACTATCTACAACATGTTCCACGAGAGGAGTGATGTCGATAGACTCTACTTAAAGAGATCTGAAGGTGGAAGAGGTCTTATCAGCATAGATGACTGTGTTCAGATGGAGAAAAACAACCTGCACAAATATGTGACTGACAGTAGGGAGCCAATGCTCAAAATTGTACTGAAGGAGAAGACAATAGACCAGGGGATATCCAAGGAGGAAATAATAACAAGGAGGTAGAGCAACTTTCATGAAAAATCCCTTCAAAGCACCTTCTTTAAGAAAACGGAATTTAGAGATCCACAGACATGGAACTGGTTAAAAAAGGAGGCCTTAAAAAGGCTACAGAAGGAATGCTAATGGCTGCGCAGGAGCAAGCCCTTAGAACGAAGTGGGTGAAACACCATATTAACAAGGAGGAGGCTAGCTCACTGTGTAGGATCTGTGGAGAGAGAGAGGAGACTGTGGCTCACATTGTATCCGAGTGTAAATACATAGCCCAGACTCACAATAAAGGCTGGAGACAGGGTGATCCACTGGCATCTATGCAAAGTAAACAATTTACCACATTCTGAGAAGTGGTACGAGCATAAGCCAGAGTCAGTGATAGAAAACGAGAAGGTGAAGGTGCTATGGGATTTTAGGATACAGACGGACAAGAAATTAGAACAGAATAGACCTGACCTGGTGGTTTTGGACAAGGAAAAGAGATCATGCCTGATTGTAGATGTAGCCTGCCCATTTGACACGAAAGTGTAAGAAAAGGAGAGGGAGGAAATTAACCGATACCAGGATTTAAAGTGGGAGATAAAAAGGATTTGGAACTGCCATGAAATCAAGGTCGTCCCGATTGTCATAGGCGCACTAAGTACTACCTCAAAGAGTTTCCAATGATGATTAAAGAAGATTAGTCCATCACCGCTTCTTGGAACACTTCAAAAGGCATGCTTTCTGGGCACAGCAAGAACCCTCCGATACGTCCTGAATGTCTGAGGCTGCAGGTAGCGGCTTGATATTCATTTCAACAAACTTTCCAGTTAAATAACATCAATGACTGAGACTCAAAGAACAATAATAATAATAATAATAATAATAATAATAATAGTGAGAAGGAGTTGGATGTGCTTGTTCACACTGTCCGTATTTTCAGCAGTGATATATGTATGCAGTTTGGTATTGGTAAATGTGGAGTCATTGTGATGAAGAGGGGTAGGTTGAGCAGAAGTAACGGGATCCAGATACCAACAGGTGAGATGATAAAGGAAATTGACTCTGAGGAAGGATACAAGTATTTGGGCGTTCTGGAGGCTGATGGCATAAAGAACAAAAAAATGAAGGAATTGTTAAGAACTGAATACATTCGAAGAGTAAGGAGCGTATTGAAGTCACATCTGAACAGCAGAAATGCCATAAGCGCAGTAAATTCCCGAGCTGTGTCTATTATTAGGTACAGTGCGGGAATTCTGAGATGGAATGTTGCTGAACAAAAAGAAATGGATAGGAAGACTAGGAAGCTATTGACTATCTACAACATGTTCCACAGGAGGAGTGATGTCGATAGACTCTACCTAAGGAGATCTGAGGGTGGAAGAGGTCTTATCAGCATAGAGGACTGTGTTCAGATGGAGAAAAACAACCTATACAAATACGTGACCTATAGTAAGGAGCCAATGCTCAGAACTGTACTGAAGGAGGGGACAGTAGGCCAGGGGATGTCCAAGGAGGAAATAACATCAAGGAGAAAGAGCAGCCTTAAGGGAAAATCCCTTCATAGTACCTTCTTTGAGAAAACTGAATTTAGAGATCCACAGACATGGAACTGGTTGAGAAGAGGAGACCTCAAAAAGGCTACAGAAGGAATGCTAATGGCTGCGCAGGAGCAGGCCCTCAAAACGAAGTGGTTGAAGCACCATATCTACAAGGAGGAGGCTAGCCCACTGTGCAGGATCTGTGGAGAGAGAGAGGAGACTGTGGCTCACATTGTGTCCGAGTGTAAACACCTAGTCCAGACCCACTATAAGGGCTGGAGACACGATGTGATGGGCAGGGTGATCCACTGGCACCTGTGCAAAGTAAACAATCTACCACATTCTGAGAAATGGTATGAGCATAGGCCAGAGGCGGTGATGGAGAACAGTCAGGTGAAGGTGCTGTGGGATTTTAGGATACAGACGGACAAGAAACTGGAACACAATAGACCTGACCTGGTGGTTGTGGACAAAGAAAAAAGATCGTGCCTGATTGTGGATGTGGCCTGCCCGTTCGACACGAGAGTGCAAGAGAAGGAGAGGGAGAAAATTAACCGATACCAGGACCTAAAGTGGGAGGTGAAAAGGATCTGGAACTGCCATGAAGTCAAAGTGATCCCGATTGTCATAGGCGCACTGGGGACTATCTCCAAAGGTTTCCAGGGATGGTTAAAGAAAATCGGCCCCTTCACGCTTTTTGGAACGCTTCAAAAGGTATGCTTGCTTGGAACAGCAAGAACCCTCCGATACGTCCTGAATATCTGAGGCTGCAGGTAGTGGCTTGATATTCAATCCAACGGACTTTCCAGTTAACCAACATCAATGACTGAGATTCAAGGAATAACAATAATAATAATAATAATAATAATAATAATAATAAAAAAAAAAAAAAAAAAGAAACCCCAAAAACGTAAAGAAAATATATTGTTATAAGGCTCAAAACGTAAAGAAAATATATTGTTATAAGGCTCAAAACGTACAGAAAATATATTGTTATAAGGCTCAAATATTCAAATATTCAACTTTGTATTGTACACTGTATATCCAAAAAAAAAAAATGGCTATAAATGGAAGAAGAACCCCTCCCCTCCTCTCCTCTGGCTACACTATATAGGACAGCTAAACTCACCAACACCAGAAACTAGATACACCACCCACCCCATCATCTGTGTACACTGAACACAACAGCCAGATAACGACACATTTTCACCTTCACCGCCACCGCTCACTACGGCCATCATTACCACCACTATCCCATCACCGCCGCCACCACCCCTTGACTCCGCTACAGCACCATCACTACAGTAATACGGTCACATCACCGCCACCACTGCCTCGGTATCGACATCACCACCACCACTGTCTCAGTATCGCTAGCGCCGCCAGTCTCCCACTTCCCTGCTGGCTACTACTTCCACATTATAGAATTCCTACTACTAACAAAGAGGAAGGCATCAAAATATATAGATAGACCCAAAAGAAAAAAGAAAAAACAAACAACAAAACCAAAGCAGCACAGCAACAACAGCAAAAAACGAGAAAAACAAACAGAGAAAAACAAAAACAAAAAAAAGAAACCCCAAAAACGTAAAGAAAATAAGAATGAAGAGAGAAGCAGGCGGACGGACAGAGAAGAGGGGGGAAAAAGTAAAACTTAAAAAACTAAAACTAAGTCAGACATTCGAACACTACATTACAATGAAACTTATGCTTATTAATTTCTGGGGCCCTTTCTGCCTGTGTGTTTGTTTGTTTATGTGTGTTCGTATACAGCGTGGTGATAATGCCACACAAGGGCCAAGTGGGATGGCGGATCCACAGATGGCTATGTAAACATACATTCGCCAATCCTCGATAAGAGTGTTTAAATATCGAACATAAACAGTTCGAATAACGGTGAAATGGAGACTAGAACGTCATGTGACAGACTCTCACCCAACAGGTGCCCCCTGGCTCAGCAGCAGGAACCTGACTGTCAACCAAATACTGCTGATGTTGGAGGAAGGAGAAGAAGGAAAGGGGCCAGAACCAACTGGACGAAAGAATTGAATAGAACTGTTATGCAATGCTACCTGAAAAGTAACCCCAAGGAGAGGGGCTACAGGAGACGGATGCATAACATCTGGAACGAGATTGGTTTATTTAAATTAGATGAACAAAAATTGGCCGGGCAGGCTCGGGTAATAAGAACTAATGGGTGGATAAGCGAGCTGGAACTGGAGGAACTGAGCAGAGAGAATGGCTTGGAGATGGCGGGTGTAGTATGCCAGACAAGCGAGCCGGTGGGAAATGAAGGTGAGGAGGTCCTGAGAACGGAGGAACCACCCGAAGCAGACAATGATCTGAGTACTGAGATAAATAATACCTGGAACAGAGATACGGCCACTGAGGAGATGAATGCTGACGGACTAGGACAAGATTCGGTTGACATCCTAAATTTAGTGGTAGATGAATTGAACAATGATAGTGGGAGACCTATGAACCTAAGATTTGTAGACAGGAAAAAGTTAAAAGAAACAACAGCTAAGGTAAACAAAGTCATCCCATACCTTGAGGCGAGGAGCCTTCACCAGTGCAACAATATCCTCAGAGCAACAGCAAATACGGTGAGGAAACTACTTGGTATAAAAGCGAGAGGAAACAACAGACAAGAAAGAGCAGAGCCGTGGTGGAAGAAGCGACTGAGTGGGCAAATCGGGGAAATGAGAAATGACATAGGAAAGCTTGAGTCACTACTGAATGGGACACTAAAAAACATAGGCACTAAAAATAGACTGGAAATAAAATACAAAACTAGGAGTAAAAAGCTAAATATTATCATAGAGGAATTGAAGCAACGCATTGTAGCAAAGAGTGCAAAAATCAGGCGATACGAGAACAGAGTCAGTCAGTATAAACAGAACCGCATGTTCGACAACAACCAGAAGATGCTGTTTGGACAGCTTGAGGGCAAAGAAAGAAGCAACGACTTGATCCCTGGGGCGGAGCAAACTAAAACATTCTGGAGAGGAATATGGGAGCAGGCAGGGTGGATTGAGACAGTACAGAGGGAGATCGGTGAGCAGGCACAGCAACAGACTGATTTGAGTATCACAGTTGAAACTCTTAAGGGGCAAGCCAAAAAACTAACCAACTGGAAATCACCAGGCCCAGATGGTGTGCAGGGGTATTGGATTAAACATCTAACATCCCTCCACCCGAAGCTGACGGCCATGTTCAATGACTGCTTGGTGTCGGGTGAGGTGCCAGAGTGGTTGACAAAAGGTACCACAGTTCTGATAATGAAAGACCGAATCAAGGGTAATGATGCTACCAACTATAGACCTATCACATGTCTGCCCGTAATGTGGAAACTGTTGACGAGCATTGTGTCTGAGGAAATCTACCATCACCTCCACACAAACAACTTGTTACCGGACGAACAGAAAGGATGCCGAAAGAAGTCACGTGGTACAAAGGACCAGTTGCTTATTGATAAGATGGTAATGGGGAATTGCAGGAGGAGACACACTGATCTTGCCATGGGATGGATAGACTACAGAAAGGCATTTGACATGGTGCCTCATTCCTGGATCACCAAAAGCCTGGAGATCTTCGGGGTGGCGGATAACATCAGACAGTTGCTAGGCAGGAGTATGGGGTCCTGGGAGACAGAGTTGTCATCAACTGGAGTATCCTTGGGAAGCGTGAAGATCAAGAGAGGTATCTTCCAGGGAGATAGCCTGTCCCCTCTGTTGTTTGTCCTTGCCCTGATGCCCTTGACCATTATGCTGCGAAAAGTGAGAGCAGGATACAAGTTGGGAAGGGGAGAGCTTACCATCAATCACCTCCTCTTCATGGACGATCTTAAGCTCTTCGGGAAAAGTGAGAAGGAGTTGGATGTGCTTGTTGACACTGTCCGTATTTTCAGCAGTGATATATGTATGCAGTTTGGTATTGGTAAATGTGGAGTCCTTGTGATGAAGAGGGGTAGGTTGAGCAGAAGTAACGGGATCCAGATACCAACAGGTGAGATGATAAAGGAAATTGACTCTGAGGAAGGATACAAGTATTTGGGCGTTCTGGAGGCTGATGGCATAAAGAACAAAAAAATGAAGGAATTGTTAAGAACTGAATACATTCGGAGAGTAAGGAGCGTATTGAAGTCACATCTGAACAGCAGAAATGCCATAAGCGCAGTAAATTCCCGAGCTGTGTCTATTATTAGGTACAGTGCGGGAATTCTGAGATGGAATGTTGCTGAACAGAAAGAAATGGATAGGAAGACTAGGAAGCTATTGACTATCTACAACATGTTCCACAAGAGGAGTGATGTCGATAGACTCTACCTAAGGAGATCTGAGGGTGGAAGAGGTCTTATCAGCATAGAGGACTGTGTTCAGATGGAGAAAAACAACCTATACAAATACGTGACCTATAGTAAGGAGCCAATGCTCAGAGCTGTACTGAAGGAGGGGACAGTAGGCCAGGGGATGTCCAGGGAGGAAATAACATCAAGGAGGAAGAGCAGCCTTAAGGGAAAACCCCTTCATAGTACCTTCTTTGAGAAAACTGAATTTAGAGATCCACAGACATGGAACTGGTTGAGAAGAGGAGACCTCAAAAAGGCTACAGAAGGAATGCTAATGGCTGCGCAGGAGAAGGCCCTCAAAACGAAGTGGTTGAAGCACCATATCTACAAGGAGGAGGCCAGCCCACTGTGCAGGATCTGTGGAGAGAGAGAGGAGACTGTGGCTCACATTGTGTCCGAGTGTAAACACCTAGCCCAGACCCACTATAAGGGCTGGAGACACGATGTGATGGGCAGGGTGATCCACTGGCACCTGTGCAAAGTAAACAATCTACCACATTCTGAGAAATGGTATGAGCATAGGCCAGAGGCGGTGATGGAGAACAATCAGGTGAAGGTGCTGTGGGATTTTAGGATACAGACGGACAAAAAACTGGAACACAATAGACCTGACCTGGTGGTTGTGGACAAAGAAAAAAGATCGTGCCTGATTGTGGATGTGGCCTGCCCGTTCGACACGAGAGTGCAAGAGAAGGAGAGGGAGAAAATTAACCGATACCAGGACCTAAAGTGGGAGGTGAAAAGGATTTGGAACTGCCATGAAGTCAAAGTGATCCCGATTGTCATAGGCGCACTGGGGACTATCTCCAAAGGTTTCCAGGGATGGTTAAAGAAAATCGGCCCCTTCACGCTTTTTGGAACGCTTCAAAAGGCATGCTTGCTTGGAACAGCAAGAACCCTCCGATACGTCCTGAATATCTGAGGCTGCAGGTAGTGGCTTGATATTCAATCCAACGGACTTTCCAGTTAACCAACATCAATGACTGAGATTCAAGGAATAACAATAACAATAATAATAATAATAATAATAACAAATGTTGCATAAAGGCACCGAATGAGGTCCCATAAAGTTTCGGATCCATATTATATTGTTGTATCGCTCAAATATTCAATTTTGTATTATATATTTTGTATTCAAAAAAAGAAAATGGTTATAAATGGAACAAAACACCCTCTGTCTACACTATATAGAACAGCGGCAATTTCAATTTCACCAACACCAGAAACTTGATACACTACCTATCCCATCACACTAAATATAACGGCAACTTCACCGGCATCATAATAATAATTACTATTATTATTGTCTCAAATTTTTAAAAATGTTTAATTCAAATTTTACGGGAATATGTCAACACAAAATAAATATAATGAAAATATATATTAAACATACGAACACAAACTCATAGATACTATATCAGTAACCACAACACCACCGCTGCCACCACTCCACCACATCCATCATCGCTACCACCACTCATTCAATGCTACTGACACTATTCCCCTGTTAACTTGAGAGAGAAAAGGGAAGGTGGTGGTAGCACTAGACAAGAGAGAGGCTAGCAAAAGATATAAATAGATTGACTTGGTGACCTTGCCACGGACAAACGTCTACATCAACAATTATGGGACTGCTGGCTCACCCCTTCCTCACCAACAATATAAAAAGCCCCGGCACCACCACCGACATAGCCAGCAGCAATAACAGCCAACTACAACAAAAAGTATATTATATTATTGTAATGCACTGGGTGATTGCTGGCCTGGAGTGGAGACAATTATTAATAATTTCATTCTTAAGCCACGCAATGCTCACATTAAGGAACCACTCATGATAATAACAATTTAAAAAAAACAACAAAAAGAAAATCCCGTGACCAAGAAATACCGGGATGGCGGCCGGCGGGGAATAGCCATGTCTCTAGGGGAGAACGACCCCTCTAGTCTTGGTTGACACTCGTTCTAGAAGTGGTAACACGAAAAGATTACCCCTTGGCGGATAAGGATAAAACGCGACAAAATAAAGTAGATGTCTAATGATGAAATCTCATACCGGATCGGCCGTCACCCGGGTAAAAAAGGGCCGCGTCCCTCAGAGAGGAACCAGACTGGGGTCGAAAAATCAGCTAATGGTTCAAACCTTCCCATCACTTCGGAGCTGGAGACCTCCCATAACCGGAATACTCCTACTGTTGGCCCTCCATGCTCACCACCAAGAAATCCAAAGAAAAAGAGAGAAAAATGGTCAAGGGAAGATAATAAAGAAGTCCTTGAGGCTTTCTACACTGCCATGTACTACCCATCAAATACATCGAATACAGAGCAAACATATATCAACTGGAAAAAGAAACATCCCGAAAAAAGAGGCTATATTGACAGTAACAAACTAGCCAATATACGAAGAAATATTGTAAGAAAAAAGTTACTAACTGATATAGAAATTGATCAGATCAAGCTAGTAGCACAAAGTCAGCGAAGGGAAAATGAAGCATGTGTCAGTGAAAACGAGGTAAACTGTAACACTTCGAATCCCAGAGTTGGGGCGGAATCACTGGCAACAGAACAAATTAAAGAAAGGAGCGAAAAAGTGGAGGGAGTGCATGCTCAGGATGAAACTCCAAATGAAAATAATGAGATCGTAAATGATAAAGAAATGAATGAGAATGAACTTGCCAACTTGAAGGATGAAATTATGATCGAATGGATGAAAATGAAAGAATCTGACATGGGGGAACGAGACACCCTCCCTAAGATCCAGAACTCCAAACAGAACCAAAAGATAATACACAAGACTAACATAATTCTCAAAAACATTATCATCACAAACAAACTAAGCATTACTGACTTAAATCATCTCTATTATGCATCGGCTAAAGTCACCACTCACTTATGTGGAGTGAAGATGAAAAAACAAAGGAATTCCCACAAGAAATCTACTTGGCAAGATAACATCAATCGCCAAATAAACCTTCTCCGATCTGACATAGAAATTTTAACAAACTAGAAAGTAGGTGAACATGTTAAACAAACTAAACTTAGAAAATTGAAAAAAAAGTACAGTATAAGATCAACATGTGACATAGACATGCTGATAGAAACAATCAAGCAAAAAGTGTCGGCCAAAGCTGCTCGTATAAGGCGCTTTGAAAAACGATCTAGATTCTATAAGGACAATAATATGTTCAAAAACAACCAAAGAAACTTCTACAGAAAAATTGGTAAGTCAACAATAACTGCTAAATCAATACCACCCAAGGAGGAAGTGCAAGAATTCTGGGAAAAGATCTGGGCCGAAGAAAAAGTTCATAACATACATGCCCCATGGATAGACAGACAAATGAAAGAAACAGCTCACCTTGAAGAACAAACATGGGAAAATATAACAGTTGAACAGCTGCGCTTGGCTCTAAGAAAAACCAGCAAATGGAAATCCCCAGGAAAAGACAAAATACAAAACTTTTGGATAAATGCCTTCACAGAGTCTCATGAGCTGTTAGCCCAACTTTACAATGAAATAGTTAAGGAGCCAGAAAAGATACCATCATGGCTAGTTAACGGCATTACATTCCTGCTACCGAAGAATGATGAGACAAACAATCCCAAAAATTACAGACCGATAACCTGCTTGACCACAATGTATAAAATTTTAACATCAGTCCTAACTGAATACACATATGACCACCTGATAACAAATGACCTATTTCCCATTGAGCAGAAAGGGTGTAAACGAGGCTCATATGGCTGTAAGGATCATCTTCTGGTTAACAAAATGATACTGGAAGATTGTCATAATAGACACAAAAATCTATCGATTGCTTGGATAGATTATAAAAAAGCATTTGATAGTTTGCCACACAGTTGGATTGAAAAATGTTTAGAGATTTTCAAAATATCCCCCGTTATCAGGAGGTTTTTGTCATTCAGTATGAGGACATGGAGAACGACACTCCTTTTGAATAGTGAAACAAAATCACTGGAAGCTGGAGAAGTTAACATTAATTGTGGAATTTTTCAGGGTGACTCTTTATCACCGCTTTTATTCTGCATCGCACTTATACCATTAAGTAAAATGCTCAATGAATCAAAACATGGATATAGAGTCTATGACAAAACCATTAATCACCTGTTCTACATGGATGACCTGAAACTATTTGCAAAAAATGATGAACAATTGCAAGGGCTATTATCCACTGTGAAGCAGTTCAGTGATGACATTAAAATGGAGTTTGGACTGGATAAATGCGCCAAAGCAACGTTCACCAGAGGAAAGCTGCTGAAGAGTTCAGACATTAATCTTGATCGAGGGAACGTGATAAGAGAGCTTGATCAAGAACAAACTTACAAATATCTAGGTGTTTGTGAAGGAGACGGAATCAAGCACTCGACAATGAGGGAAAGGATAAGGAAGGAATGTTACCGCAGAGTCAGAGCAATCTTAAGAACGGAATTGAATGCAAGGAATAGGATCGATGCCATAAACACGCTTGCCATACCAGTAGTAACCTACAGTTACAATGTCATCAACTGGTCAAGCACAGAGATCCGTAGGCTCGATACAAAAATTCGAAAATTCTTAACCATGCACAGAATGCATCACCCTAAGGCAGACATAGATAGAATATATCTCCCTAGGAAAGAAGGAGGACGTGGGTTAATCCAGTTAGACATTGCGTTGAAAACTGCAACAATTGGATTATCCACATATCTAAGGGAATCACATGATTGGATGATCAAACTCGTTTTGAAACACGAAAGCACCAAAAGATCATATTCCATTACAAAAGATGCACAAAGATACAGTAATGGACTACAAATTTCAGAAGTCCCATTTACTGCTGAAATAGAAAACACAGAAAAAGCAAAGCAGGTAAAAGTAACTGCAAAGAAAGAACTGCTACAGAAACTGGCTAAGAAATGGCAAGAAAAGCCTCTGTATGGAAAATACCCAGAGCGAGCTAACAATCCTGATGTTGACAAAACTTTAACCCATCAGTGGTTGGCATCCTCTGGACTGAAATCGGAGACTGAAGGACTGATTATATCCGCACAAGATCAGTGTCTGCCAACAAAAAATTACCAAGCCAACATAATAAAAAATGGGTGCAGCCCATTATGCAGTGTATGCAAAAAACAACCAGAGACCATTGACCATATAATTTCAATGTGCAGTCCTATAGCTCCAACCGAATACCTAAACAGGCATGACAGAGCTGCACAATACATACATTGGATAATGTGTAAGCATTTTGACCTGCCCCATCAAAAGAATTGGTGGGAGCATCAACCACCTCTCATACTTGAAAAAGATCACATCTCAATCTTGTGGAACTTTAGCATCCAAACAGACCGAAAAATAGATGCAAATAGACCTGATATAATATTGAAGGACTTTCAAAGCAGGGTATGCCTGCTAATTGATATGTCTGTTCCAATAGACAAGAATGTATCTATAAAAACATTTGAAAAATTGAGCAAGTATAAGGACCTGGAGATAGAAATTGGAAAAATGTGGAAATTGAGAACTAAAACAATACCAGTGGTTGTAGGCGCTCTGGGAATGATACCTAAGGGGTCTAACGACTACTTATCGCAAATCCCAGGAAACCCGCGTATAGGAGAAATACAAAAGATAGTACTAATGGGAACTGCCCATATACTAAGGAAGATCCTGTCAATATAAGTACATCACAAGTCTAAACACTAAGGATGCATGTGTGAATATGTGTGTTCTTTCTTGAACATGGCGGACCTTGTTGTCTCTTGAGGTCACTGGTTGTGACTTGGTGATAACTCGTATAAACATAAAGCAAGATAAATGCAAATAATAATAATAATAATAATAAAATAATAATAATGTTTTCTTTATTAACCACAAGGGTTCACATAAAGTAGACATTAAGGACAGTACAGGACAATACAGGACGGTACAAATGGGCATTTCTGCGTGTAAAAAAACAGAGGTTGAAATAAAATAACAAAGAAAAATTCCCCAATAGGGGGGAGACTTCCAAGGGACATTTGTGGAGAAAGCCCATTAAAAGACCACAGTGGCCCTGACCACCAGGGCAAGTGCCCTCTCCCAGTTTCCACCTTTAATTTACAGACACATACTCAGAGAAGGCCCATTCATTCGGGCCATACTTGCTTCTCTCACCCATCTTTCAACAAAATGCTGGGAAGAGAGCACTTCCCTCTCTACCCTGATTTTCCTTTTCAAATGAAATTTTAAAAAGTTAATCAGGGCATCACCGAAGAGGTAAGTGCTGGTCTTCAGCCCTTTCAAACGTGTCCACCATACTATCTCTTTCGCCATGGCCACCAGACAGATAAAAATTGCCTGCCCTTCCAGGCTAAAGGAAGGGGGCGGGGCAATCCTCACGATGGACTGAGCTGATAGCTGGATCCGTCCTACACGTGACAGCAGGTGTTCGACATAAACCCACAAGTCAGCAATACTCGGACACTGGACGAGTGCGTGCAGGACGGTTTCGTCGCCCTGCGCGCATCTCGGACATGCCCGGCTGACGGCACCTCCATGCCTGTAGAGTTTATCCCGAACTGGCAAAGCTCCTCGGTAGCGCTGCCAGGCCAGGGATTTCTGGAAGTTGTCCATAGGCCCCGGCCCGAAAGTCCTTCCGAAGAGATTGGCTAGTTGATTTTCGTCGACGCCTAGAGTTTCTCCAAGTACGTCGTCGCTCCCCCCTCCACCAATCCCCTATAGAACGCCAAGGTGGAGTTTCCACCGATCACATTGCCCGATTGGTCGAGGGCTGTGAGCGCCTGAAGACATTCCAGTCTCCAAGCGCTCCCTCTCGGTCTTCGCTTGACCCAGGACTGCAGCTCCGTCAAGGAGACGAGCTGGGGAAAAACGTGTCTTGCAAACGGCGACCACACCTGATCACCGTCGAGGAAGAGGTGGAGATGTCGTAGCCTGAGCGCGTGTCTGCGCATCATCAGCCACGGCATGCCCAGCCCTCCACGTAGCGGGTGTTGACAGCAGATGGACCGCCTGACCATCGGAGCGCGTCCCTTCCACAAGAAGCGAAAGAGCAAACGCTCCAGCGCAGTCAGGCGGGGCTTAGGACAAGGTACGACGGTCAGGCGGTAGTAGATGACAGATGCGATGTACGCATTCGCCACCTCCGCTCGACCTTTCAGGGATAGCTTCCTCTCGGCCCATTTCTGGGTGAGAGAAGCCACCCTGCTCGTCACGTCGTCCCAGTTTTTGTCCGTCTGGAGGTCTGGACCGAACCAGACCCCTAGCAATTTAACCGGTCCGTCCGTCCAGCGCCCGACGACGCTGTTGGACGGCATGGACCTGCCTCTCCAGGTGCCGAGCTGCGGGCCCACTGACTTTTCCTGGTTGATCATTGCTCCTGTCACCGCTTCGTATTCTCTTAGTGTAGTGCCGATCGCCTCGATGTGTTTGGCGTTCGACACCACTACGGTGACATCGTCGGCATATGCTGACACGGATCTTCCGCATCCTAGTTCGCGCGGGACCCCCCTCAACGTCTCCAGTTTGTGCAGTAATGGCTCGAGAGTCAATACGTACGATAGGGACGAGAGGGGACATCCTTGGCGGACCGAGCGCATGATGTTGAACGGTTCCGAAAGGTGACCGTTCACTCTCACTACAGAGCAGATGTCGCTGTGCATGGCAGCGATCCAGCCTCTGAAGACGGGCCCAAAGCCAGCCGCCCTCAGGACTGCCGTTAGGTAACGATGGTCGACCCTATCGAAGGCTTTCGACTGATCTAAATTGATCAAAGACCCACCCGTGCCAGGTTCCCTAGCTACCCTCTCTACGATGTATCGCATGAGGTGGAGGTTGTCGTGGATGGATCTGTCGGGAATGGCGCATGTCTGTGCCTCTCCCACCAGACCACCAACGACAAGCGCCAACCTCTTTGCTAGCACCTTGGCCAAAATCTTGAACTCTGTGTTTAGCAGAGTTATGGGCCTAAAATTATCTATGTTATCCCCCTTGTTCGGATCCTTTCTCAGCAGCGCCACCGCTCATCGGCTCACAGAGCTGGGAATTCTCCCGTTCTGTTGCCAGTTGCAGTAGACGTCCGCCAAGAGGCCTCCGAACAAGTTTGGCATTTGTACGTAAAGTTCATAGGGCAGACCATCCAAACCAGGCGATTTACCCCTTGTGCAACTAGTCATTGCATCCCGTACTTCAGCGGTTGTTATCGGCTTTTCGCAACACTCCGCCTCAGTGGCCGAAAGCCGCGGCAGTCCGTCGAGGTAGACACTAAAGTCCATCCCTCGACCCGGCCCGCCACTGCCCCCGAACAGTCGAGCGAAGTGTCGCTGAAAAGCTTCACACATTTGCCCGGGATCGAGTAGCATGCGCCCGTCGTGGTCCACCAAAGACCGGATCGTGGCTTTGTTGCCACGACGCGCCTCCGCCACTCGGGCCCATTGAACGGCTTTCGTCCCCTCGTGTCTGAGAGCACGCACCCTAGCTCTGACAACGCAGCCTTCGTGCTTTGCATTGAAGAATTGGTCAAGGGCCAATTTCGCCGCAAGTACGTCGGTCGCGATGCCTTTGCTAAGCGCCTCATCTAATTTTCTAACTAATTCTCCCTCTGCTCTATTTTTCTCTATTGCTAAAGTCTTACTAAACCTAATGGACTCTATTCTAATTGCTCTTTTCAGAGCAAACCACCACTTGTTGTTGACGATGGCCCCCGTCAACGCCCGCTTAACTAGTTCGCTAATCCGGTCTCTGTAGGCCTTGCGCGCTGGTAAGGACGCGTTTAGCTTCCAGTAGCCGGGTCCTTGTCTATGAAGCCTATCTAAGTCAAGCACACAGATCACGAATTTGTGGTCCGTGTAGCTGACTATCTTGAATTGTGGACAGCCTATGCTAGACCTATCTATTTCCCTACAAAATACTCTATCTAGATATGATCTGGATGACCCTATGCGATTTGTCCAAGTCCACATTGGTACATTCGGGAAATCCATTCGGTACCTGTCAGACAGTTCAAAACGTCTGAGCAGGTTGGTGAGACTCTTGCACCCTCCTTCCCTATCCACTAATCCCACACAATCCCAGCGTGCATCTAAGATCCCGTTCCAGTCGCCCACTAACACTAAAGAGCGGGACGTTCCAAGAAAGGTCTCCAGACGCCGGAAGAAATCAGGCCGCCATGCTCCTGTCGGGGCATAGACGGCCACTAACCTGAAAGCTTGCCCGTCTCCGCTGGTCACGTCCAGCACCACCAACTTACCTTCTGGGTCCAGGAAGATGGCCCGTATGGCAAGATCCAAACCTCTCCGAAAAAGCACTGCAACTCCTCCCCCCGATCCCGGACGGCTGGGAGATGCGTACACATCGTAGCCGCCGAAGATCGGTGCGAAAGCCTGTGCTTCGGAGATTCTGGTCTCGCTGATGGCCACTACATCTATGTTTAGTGACCTGAGGTCGTTGAGCAGGTGGCCCTGCTTCCATGACGAACCCAAGCCACGCGCATTTATGCTGCCTATTCTGAGTGAGGTCATGTTGAAAAGGAGTGGAAAAGATGGGAAAGACCACTTACCTTACTTCTCGTAGGGGAAGGACGGTTTTTCCATCCTTTTCACTGCTTGTGGCCTCCTCAGGAAGGATGTCCTTATAAATCCTCCTGGAGAGTGCTTGTCGGAAGTCTCCGATGTCTTTGGGGAATTTTTGTTTTAGTGTCATGTACGTTTTCTGTGTGATGCGAGTGATTTGTATGTGTGGAGGTGGTGTGAATTTTGGGGTTGTTGTGTAGTCTTTTTCTGTGATGCTGGTGTTGTGTTGGATGTAGTGCAATAATTGCTTGTTGTTCAAATTTAATGCTGTGTAGTGTGTATCGTTTTGGTTGTTTTGTTTTGTTTGCGTTTGTTGTGGGTTTGTTTCTGTTTCGCATTTTGGTGACTTTTGTGGTGTAGGTGATGGTGGTGTTGGAGTTAATGATGGTGATGGTGTTGGTGTTTGGGTTGATGGGGTTGGTGATGCTGGTGTGGATGGTGGCTTATCTGTCCTAACTTTTTTGTTTCTTAGTTTATTTGTTTCCCTCTGTATTTTGTTTTTGGAGGGGGAAGGAAGAGAATTTTTTCTTTTTTGGTTTCTTTTTTTTTTCCGGATATCGTTTCCCACTCCTCGTCGTCACAATCTGTCTCCAGTTGTGATAGGCCGGGGAGTGGAAAATCCTCCACAGCCGTTAGTTTTGGTTGTGGTGTGGTGGATGGTGTAGGCGCTGGTGCTAGTTCTGAAGCGTTGGGTGGTGGTGTTGGTTTTGCTGGTGGTGGTAGTGGTGTTGGTTTTGCTACTGTTGCTGGGGTTGTTACTGTTATAGTTGCTTCTGTTGTTGCTGCTACAGTTGTTGCTGGCATCTCTGCTACTGGTGGTGTTGATGGTTGTGTCACTGGGGTGGGTAGGAGAGGTGGCCTCAACCTTTTAGCCTGAGGGCAGAAAGCCCTTAGGTGGGTTCCTTCACCACAAACGACACACCTAGGTCTTCTGCCCTCGACAATTACCGTGAGGTGGCTGCCGTCAGTGAGGTCTATTACCTCTGGGATCTCCTCAATGCTTTTTTTGGTCCGCTTGGATCAGGAGCTCCATCCCAGATCCGGACCAGTTTTCCTGCTTTTCTTTTGCTATTGTTATTATTTTCGTGTTGGCCTCGATGCCGGCGATGACAGCCGCTATTAGCCAGGGAATTTCGATGGCCGGTGGAACGTGGGTCACCCTGATCTTTACGAGTCTCTGGTCACAATAGCTTGGGACGAGTGTGAAGTCGTCACTTTTTAATGGGACCATGGAGTGTTCTCTAGCCTCCTCTGGTGTTTCAAAGAACACATCCACGGTTCCATACTTTTGCCCACGTCTGATGTGGGTTTTTCTTGCCCACACATGTCCCAAAGCTTTTTGGATTTGGGACTCGGATGCCCGTTCCACTCGGCGCGATTTTACATTTATTGTTCTATACGACACGGTGCAGAGGCGCCGATGCTCCATTTTATTAGGTGGGGGGGGGGGGGGGGGGGCGAGGCTGACCCTGTACCCATCTTTCTTTACCATCTGTTTGGCATTTTCTAAATCTTCTTGAGTTACCGTGAACGCTTCGAATTGTTTTGCTACGATGGCGAAACTGAGGGTCGGTTTTATAATGTCATTGTTGTTGTTGTTGCTATCGTTAATATTAATTTTATTTTCAGTTGTGGTGGTGGTGACGTCAGTCGTCTTTGGTGGGGAAGAGTCAATTTTGCTTGATTTCATTTCGACATCACGAGTTAATTTATTTTTTTCTTCTTTTGTTTCTGTTGTCGCGGTGGTGGTGGTGGTGGTGGTGGTTGTCGCGGTGGTGGTGGAGGCTTTAACACCTGCAGTCATTGGTAATGGCGGGAAATGAATGTCTGCCTGAGACAAATTTAAAATATTGCTACTGCTTATTTTTTTTTTTGTGTTGGCAAACGTAGTAACATTTACAATGGTGGTGTCGGTGTGAGGTGTTATTTTGTGAGGACGGCTTTCAGCTGCTTCGTGCAGAGGTGAAGTAGCCATTTTTTTTTTCAAAGAAATTTTTTGATAATAATAAAAGTTAAAATTTTGGGCACAAGGCCCCAATCTTTTTAGGTGTCCTTTTCGGAAAACAATGTATGTGTGCTTATAAACAGTTAACAATAAAATTTTCCATAAATGGCAATTTTTAAACAAACGGAAATAACAAACCTTTGCGGAGCTCACAATAATACGATTTCCTACGTAGGTCGCCAATAATAATAATAATAATAATAATAATAATAATAATAATAATAATAAAATAATAATAATAATAATAATAATAATAATAATAATAATAATAATAATAATAATAATAATAATAAGGTCATGAAATCGCTCCCGTAAGTTTTTGATTTTTAACATATTTAAATCAATTGTGAAATAACAATTCTTAGTACAAATGATGCATAAACCACCGAATCAAGTCTCATAAAATTTCGGATCCATATTATATTGTTATATTGCTCAAATATTCAATTTTGTATTATATATTTTGTATTCAAAAAAGAAAATGGTTATAAATGGAAGAAAACACCCTCTGTCTACACTATATAGAACAGCCAAATAACAGCAATTTCACCAACACCAGACACTTGATACACCACCTACCCCATCACACTAAATATAACAGCCAGATAACGGCAATTTCACCACCACCACCACCACCAATCCCAGCATCATAATAATAATTACTATTATTATTGTCTCAAGTTTTAACAAAATGTTTAATTCCAATTTTACGGGAATATGTCAACACAATATATATTAAACATACGCGACACAATCGCATAGATACTACAGATCAAACAAAACTAGTTTATATAACCACAACGCCAACGCCGCCACCACTCCATCCATCATTGCTACCACTATCCCATCACCGCCGCCACCACTCCTTCATTGCTACCACCACTAGTCCCCTGTTAACTTAAGAAAGGGGAAGGTGGCGGTATCACTAGACAAGGGAGAGGCTAGCAAAAGATATAAATAGATTGACTTAGTGACCTGGCCACCGGCCAAACGTCAACAACTATGGCACTGCTGGCTCCTCCCTTCCTCACCAACAATATGAAAAGCCCCAGCACCACCACCGACATAGCCAACAACAATAACAGGCAACTTCAGCAAAAAGTATATTATATTATTGTAATGCACTGGGTGACTGCTGGCCTTGTGCCTGGAGTGGAGACAATTATTAATAATTTCATTCTTAAGCCACGCAATGCTCACATTAAGGAACCACTCATGATAATAACAATTTAAAAAAAAAAAAAAAGAAAACCCCGTGACCAAGAAATACCGGGATGGTGGCCGGCGGGGAATAGCCGTGTCTCTAGGGGAGAACGACCCCTCTAGTCTTGGTTGACACTCGTTCTAGAAGTGGTAACACGAAATGATTACCCCTTGGCGGATAAGGATAAAACGCGACAAAATAAAGTAAATGTCTAATGATAAAATCTCATACCGGATCGGCCGTCACCCGTGTAAAAAAGGGCCGCGTCCCTCAGAGAGGAACCAGACTGGGGTCGAAAAATCAGCTAATGGTTCAAACCTTCCCATCACTTCGGAGCTGGAGACCTCCCATAACCGGAATACTCCTACTGTTGGCCCTCCATGCTCACCACCAAGAAATCCAAAGAAAAAGAGAGAAAAATGGTCAAGGGAAGATAATAAAGAAGTCCTTGAGGCTTTCTACACTGCCATGTACTACCCATCAAATACATCGAATACAGAACAGACATATATCAACTGGAAAAAGAAACATCCCGAAAACAGAGTCTATATTGACAGTAACAAACTAGCCAATATACGAAGAAATATTGTAAGAAAAAAGTTACTAACTGATATAGAAATTGATCAGATCAAGCTATTAGCACAAAGTCAGCGAAGGGAAAATGAAACATGTGTCAGTGAAAACGAGGTAAACTGTAACACTTCGAATCCCAGGGTTGGGGCGGAATCACTGGCAACAGAACAAATTAAAGAAAGGATCGAAAAAGTGGAGGGTGTGCATGCTCAAGATGAAACTCCAAATGAAAATAATGAGATCGTAAATGATAAAGAAATGAATGAGAATGAACTTGCCAACCTGAAGGATGAAATTATGATCGAATGGATGAAATTATGATCGAATGGATGAAAATGAAAGAATCTGACATGGGGCAACGAGACACCCTCCCTAAGATCCAGAACTCCAAACAGAACCAAAAGATAATACACAAGACTAACATAATTCTCAAAAACATTATCATCACAAACAAACTAAACATTACTGATTTAAATCATCTCTATTATGCATCGGCTAAAGTCACCACTCACTTATGTGGAGTGAAGATGAAAAAACAAAGGAATTCCCACAAGAAATCTACTTGGCAAGAGAACATCAATCGCCAACTAAACCTTCTCCGATCTGACATAGAAATTTTAACAAACTAGAAAGTAGGTGAACATGTTAAACAAACTAAACTTAGAAAATTGAAAAGAAAGTACAGTATAAAATCAACAAGTGACATAGACATGCTGATAGAAATAATCAAGCAAAAAGTGTCGGCCAAAGCTGCTCGTATAAGGCGCTTTGAAAAACGATCTAGATTCTATAAGGACAATAATATGTTCAAAAACAACCAAAGAAACTTCTACAGAAAAATTGGTAAGTCAACAATAACTGCTAAATCAATACCACCCAAGGAGGAAGTGCAAGAATTCTGGGAAAAGATCTGGGCCGAAGAAAAAGTTCATAACATACATGCCCCATGGATAGACAGACAAATGAAAGATACAGCTCACCTTGAGGAACGAATATGGGAAAATATAACAGTTGAACAGTTGCGTTTGACTCTTAAAAAAACCAGCAAATGGAAATCCCCAGGAAAAGACAAAATACCAATTTTTTGGATAAATGCCTTCACAGAGTCTCATGAGCTGTTAGCCCAACTTTACAATGAAATAGTTAAGGAGCCAGAAAAGATACGATCATGGCTAGTTAACGGCATTACATTCCTGCTTCCGAAGAATGATGAGACAAACAATCCCAAAAATTACAGACCGATAATTTGCTTGACCACAATGTATAAAATTTTAACATCAGTCCTTACTGAATACACATATGACCACCTGATAACAAATGACCTATTTCCCATTGAGCAGAAAGGGTGTAAACGAGGCTCATATGGCTGTAAGGATCAGCTTCTGGTTAACAAAATGATACTGGAAGATTGTCATAATAGATACAAAAATCTATCGATTGCTTGGATAGATTATAAAAAAGCATTCAATAGTTTGCCACACAGTTGGATTGAAAAATGTTTAGAGATTTTCAAAATATCCCCCGTTGTCAGGAGGTTTTTGTCATTCAGTATGAAGACATGGAAAACGACACTCCTTTTGAATAGTGAAACAAAATCACTGGAAGCTGGAGAAGTTAATACTAATTGTGGAATTTTTCAGGGTGACTCTTTATCACCGCTTTTATTCTGCATCGCACTTATACCATTAAGTAAAATGCTCAATGAAACAAAACATGGATATAGAGTCTATGACAAAACCATTAATCACCTGTTCTACATGGACGACCTGAAACTATTTGAAAAAAATGATGAACAATTGCAAGGGCTATTATCCACTGTGGAGCAGTTCAGTGATGACATTAAAATGGAGTTTGGACTAGATAAATGCGCCAAAGCAACGTTCACCAGAGGAAAGCTGCTGAAGAGTTAAGACATTAATCTTGATCGGGGGAACGTGATAAGAGAACTTGATCAAGAAAAAACTTACAAATATCTAGGTGTTTGTGAAGGAGACGGAATCAAGCACTCGACAATGAGGGAAAGGATAAGGAAGGAATGTTACCGCAGAGTAAGAGCAATCTTAAGAACGGAATTGAATGCAAGGAATAGGATCGATGCCATAAACACGCTTGCCATACCAGTAGTAACCTACAGTTACAATGTCATCAACTGGTCAAGCACAGAGATCCGTAGGCTCGATACAAAAATTCGAAAATTGTTAACCATTCACGGAATGCATCACCCTAAGGCAGATATAGAGAGAATATATCTCCCTAGGAAAGAAGGAGGACGTGGGTTAATCCAGTTAGACATTGCGTTGAAAACTGCAACAATTGGATTATCTACATATCTAAGGGAATCACATGATTGGATGATCAAACTCGTTTTGAAACACGAAAGCATCAAAAGATCATATTCCATTACAAAAGATGCACAAAGATACAGTAATGGACTACAAATTTCAGAAGTCCCATTTACTGCTGAAATGGAAAACACAGAAAAAGCAAAGCAGGTAAAAGTAACTGCAAAGAAAGAACTGCTACAGAAACTGGCTAAGAAATGGCAAGAAAAGCCTCTGTATGGAAAATACCCAGAGCGAGCTAACAATCTTGATGTTCACAAAACTTTAACCCATCAGTGGTTGGCATCCTCTGGACTGAAATCGGAGACTGAAGGACTGCTTATATCAGCACAAGATCAGTGTCTGCCAACAAAAAATTACCAAGCCAATATAATAAAAAATGGATGCAGCCCATTATGCCGTGTATGCAAAAAACAACCAGAGACCATTGACCATATAATTTCAATGTGCAGTCCTATAGCTCCAACCGAATACCTAAACAGGCATGACAGAGCTGCACAATACATACATTGGATAATGTGTAAGCATTTTGACCTGCCCCATGAAAAGAATTGGTGGGAGCATCAACCACCCCCCATACTTGAAAAATATCACATCTCAATCTTGTGGAACTTTAGCATCCAAACTGACCGAAAAATAGATGCAAATAGACCTGATATAATATTGAAGGACTTTAAAAAGAGGGTATGCCTGCTAATTGATATGTCTGTTCCAATAGACAAGAATGTATCTATAAAAACATTTGAAAAATTGAGCAAGTATAAGGATCTGGAGATAGAAATTGGAAAAATGTGGAAATTGAGAACTAAAACAATACCAGTGGTTGTAGGCGCTCTGGGAATGATACCTAAGGGGTCTAATGATTACTTATCGCAAATCCCAGGAAACCCGCGTATAGGAGAAATACAAAAGATAGTACTAATGGGAACTGCCCATATACTAAGGAAGATTCTGTCAATATAAGTACATCACAAGTCTAAACACTAAAGATGCATGTGTGAGTATGTATGTTCTTCCTTGAACATGGCGGACCTTGTTGTCTCTTGAGGTCACTGGTTGTGACTTGGTGATAACTCGTATGAACATAAAGCAAGATAAATGCAACTGTAATAAGAATAAAAATAATAATGCTTTCTTTATTAACCACAAGGGTTTACATAAAGTAGACATTAAGGACAGTAGAGGACAATACAGGACGGTACAAATGGGCATTTCTGCATGTAAAAAAAACAGAGGATGTAATAAAAAAAAATAACAATGAAAAATTCCCCAATAGGGGGGAGACTTCCGAGGGACATTTGTGGAGAAAGCCCATTAAAAGGCCACAGTGACCCTGACCACCACGGCAAGTGCCCTATCCCAATTTTCCACCTTTAATTTACAGACATATACTCAGAGTAGGCCCATTCACTCGGGCCATACTCGCTTCTCTCACCTATCTTTCAACAAAATGCTGGGAAGAGAGCACTTCCCTCTCTACCCTGATTTTCCTTTTCAAATGAAATTTGAAAAAGTTAATCAGGGCATCACCGAAGAGTTAAGTGCTCGTCTTCAGCCCTTTCAAACGTGTCCACCATACTATCTCTTTCGCCATGGGCACCAGACAGATAAAAATTGCCTGCCCTTCCAGGCTAAAGGAAGAGGGCGGGGCAATCCTCACAATGGACTCAGCTGATAGATGGATCCGTCCTACACGCGACAGTAGGTGTTCGACATAAACCCACAAGTCAGCAATGCTCGGACACTGGACGAGTGCGTGCAGGACGTTTTCGTCGCCCTGCGCGCATCTCGGACATGCCCGGCTGACGGCACCTCCATGCCTGTAGAGTTTGTCCCGAACTGGCAAAGTTCCTCGGTAGCACTGCCACTGATCACCGTCGAGAAAGCGGTGGAGATCTCGTAGCCTGAGATCGTGCCTGCGATCATCAGCCACGGCATGCCCAGCCCTCCACGTAGCGGGTGTTGACAGCGCGTCCCTTCCACAAGAAGCGAAAGAGCAAACGCACCAGCGCATTCAGGCGAGGCTTAGGACAAGGCACGACGGTCAGGCGGTAGTAGATGACGGACGCGATGTACGCTTTAGCCACCTCCGCTCAACCGTTCAGGAATAGCTTCCTCTCTGCCCATTCTGGGTGACAGAAGCCACCCTGCGTCACCCCGTCCCAGTTTTTGTCCGTCCGGAGGTCCGGACCGAACCAGACCCCTAGCAATTTAACCGGTCCGTCCGTCCAGCGCCCGACGACGCTGTTGGACGGCATGGAGCTGCCTCTCCAGGTGCCGAGATGCAGGCCCACCGACTTTTCCTGGTTGATCATTGCTCCTGTCACCGCTTCGTATTCTCTTAGTGGAGCGCCAATCGGCTCGGTGTGTTTGGCGTTCGACACCACTACGGTGACATCGTCCGCATATGCTGACACGGATCTTCCGTATCCTAGTTCGCGCGGGATCCCCCTCAACGTCTCCAGTCTGTGCAGTAATGGCTAGAGAGTCAATACGTACAAGAGGGACGAGAGGGGACATCCTTGGCGGACCGAGCGCATGATGTTGAACGGTTCCGAAAGGTGACCGTTCACTCTCACCACAGAACAGATGTCACTGTGCACGGTAGCGATCCATCTCTGAAGATGGGCCCAAAGCCAGCCGCCCTCAGTACTGCCGCCAGATAACGATGGTCGACCCTATCGAAAGCTTTCGACTGATCTAAATTGATCAAGGACCCACCCGTGCCAGGTTCCCTAGCTACCCTCTCCGATGTATCGCTAGAGGTGGAGGTTCTCGTGGATGGATCTGTCGGGAATGGCGCATGTCTGTGCCTCTCCCACCAGACCACCAACAACAAGCGCCAACCTCTTTGCTAGCACCTTGGCCAAAATCTTGAACTCTGTGTTTAGCAGAGTTATGGGCCTGAAATTATCTATGTTATCCCCCTTGTTCGGATCCTTTCTCAGCAGCGCCACCACTCCTCGGCTCACAGAGCTGGGAATTCTCCCGTTATGTTGCCAGTTGCAGTAGACGTCCGCCAAGAAGCCTGCGAACAAGTATGGCATTTGTACGTAAAGTTCATAGGGCAGACCATCCAAACCAGGTGATTTACTCCTTGAGCAGCCAGTCATTGCCTCCCGTACTTCAGCTGCTGTTATCGGCTTTTCGCAACATTCCGCCTCAGTGGGTGAGAGCCGCGGCAGTTCGTCGAGGTAGACACTAAAGTCCATCCCTCGATCCGCCCCACCGCTACCCCCGAACAGCTGAGCAAAGTGTCGCTGAAAAGCTTCACACATTTGCTCGGGATCGAGTAGCATGCGCCCGTCGTAGTCCACCAAAGACCGGATCGTGGCTTTGTTGCCACTACGCGCCTCCACCTCTCGGGCTCATTGAACGGCTTTCGCCCCCTCGTGTCTGTGAGCACACCACCCTAGCTCTGACAACGCAGCCTTCGTGCTTTGCATTGTAGAAATGGTCAAGGGCCAATTTCGCCGCAAGTACGTCGGTCGCGATGCCTTTGCTAAGCGCCTCGTCTAATTGTCTAACTAGTTCTCCCTCTGCTCTATTTTTCTCTATTGCTAAAGCCTTACTAAACCTAATAATAATAATAATAATGGTTTCTTATATAGGCACAAGGCCAGCAATTTGAAAGGGAGGGGAAAGTCGATTAAATCGACCACAGTGCGTGACTGGTACTTTATTTTATAGACCCCGTAAGGATGAAGGACAAAGTTAACCTCGGCGGGATTTGAACTCAGACCGTAAAGGACCGTAACTCTATGCTTCAAAGTATATGGTCCGACTCTCCACTGATATTGGCAGCCCACCACCCAATAATGATAATAATAATGATGATTATGATTTCATTTATTGACCACAAGGGCCAACATATAGGGGACAATACAAAGACACGGATAGTGGGGTTTACAATAAGCTCGAGTAAAAGTACACAATGGCAAGAATAATTTAACAATGAAAATATACAATAAACTATGCATAAACATAGCAAAATAAATTCCCCAATAGGAGGAGGGGAATGGATGACCCAGGGGCGACTCGGGTACCCCACCAATCCTGAACCACCCGGCGATTCTATGGTACCCGGGGAGGGAACCTCTCTCCTCCTCAAATTAACCAGCCTACAGGCACATGATCATAGTAGGCCCACTCACCGGGCCTTTCTCGCCACATTCATCCACCTTTTAGAAAATGTACTGGGTTGGGGGTAGCACTTCTCTCTCTACCCTCACCTTACTTTCCAGGTGAAACTTGAAGAAGTTGATGAGGGATTGGCCGAAGAGAAAAGTGTCTGTCTTCAGTCCTTTCAATCTGGTCTACCATACAACCTCTTACGCAACTGCCACCAGACAGAGGAATATTGTCTGCCCTTCCTGGCCAAAAGAAGGCAGCGGGTTGATCTTCATCTGAATCAATGAAATAATTGATAATACTGTAAATAAAACCCTTTTTGTACTGTTGACCATGTTATTCTGCACTCTTTCACTATATATATATATATATATATATATATATATATATATAGAGAGAGAGAGAGAGAGAAGATGAATATAAAATGAAAGTGATTTTTAAAAAAAAAAGGAATTTATTAGGCATTGACATATGTTTCTGTAACAGACGGAATACCTATGTATCGCTGCTTGCGTAATCATATAATGTTAGCAAGTATTCGATAGCAAATGTATAATCAGTTGTCACTTCTTCAGAGATTTTGGATAAATTGGAAAAAATCAGAAAAATTGAAGTATTTATATTAGTTGTAATAGAGGAAGAAGAGAGGGGATAGTATATGACAGATGGTAATTCAATTTACTGCTAAACAAGTATATAAAGGGTTTCTAATGAGAATACAATGAGTAAATGGTTTATTTTATCTAAATAAGAATTTTTGGGAGTGCCTATTTTAATCTATACTTGACCAATTGAACAATGGACAGGGCTGGTCATTTGGTGTAGTAGTATTAATTATAAAGTGTCAATTAAGGAAGGGGGAGATTTCGACTGCTACTGAATAACATCAATGCTAGTAGCCAGCTGGTATATGCATTAGGGAATTGAATTAAGAAATCTCATTTTATCTATAGCAGTTTATATTAAATGGTAAATAATAGAAGAGTTGATAGAATTAAGACTAATAGAGAATGTTAATATGTATTTTGACAATCAAACGGAGATGGAGACAGGCGTTCAATCCTGGTAGTATTTGTAATATGAAAATGTAGATTTTAAGCGATGGTTACAGTATAATGATCGCTCTATTCTGTTATTTAATAAAATGTTTTTGGATTTCATAATACAAAATAATTCCATATTACATAATTTACAAAATTCCTGTCCGTGGTAATGGAGGGGCAGACTATTATATCCCATTTTAGGTTAAATTGTTGGCTATTTTCACGCAGCTGCCAAGCCTTGTCTGCGAGTGTTGTTACATAACGCTGGTTTTCATGTTTTATCGAGTAACGATGTCTATAAAGGCGTGATTTGAAGGAGGTGGCTGTAGATCCCACATAGTACCACTTCTGTCTATCCGATTCGATAGTACATTTGTATATTATGTTGCGTTCAAGACACTGATTGTCTACTACACCAAATGACCAGCCCTGTCCATTGTTCAATTGGTCAATTATAGATTAAAATAGGCACTCCCAAAAATTCTTATTTAGATAAAATAAACCATTTACTCATTGTATTCTCATTAGAAACCCTTTATATACTTGTTTAGCAGTAAATTGAATTACCATCTGTCATATACTATCCCCTCTCTTCTTCCTCTATTACAACTAATATAAATACTTCAATTTTTCTGATTTTTTCCAATTTATCCAAAATCTCTGAAGAAGTGACAACTGATTTTACATTTGCTATCGAATACTTGCTAACATTATATGATTACGCAAGCAGCGATACATAGGTATTCCGTCTGTTACAGAAACATATGTCAATACCTAATAAATTCCTTTTTTTTTAAAAAACACTTTCATTTTATATTCATCTTTTCTACATTTTCTCCGGAATATAATTTATACTCGTTCAGCAAACCTACACGTACGCTGTTCATCTCTAACGTAACGATATATTATCACTACATTATTGATAACCTGAAATTTTATATATATATATATATATATATATATATATATATATATATATATATATATATATATAATAATAATAAATGTGAAGACTAACATCCGAAGAGGGCTCGATAAGGATAATATATATATATATAAATATATATAAAACCTTAGACAAAATATTTATTAAAATAACAGAGTATAGTTTAAGCAAATAGAATCGCTGCTTTCACCCTTAACGGGATCTTCTGCAACTTAGTTTCAGAAGATTCTCTGGTACAGCACCGCACTTTTTCATCTCCCATTACGCATAGCCCATAACCACCTCCATACCCACACTCACCACCCTCGCCTCACCATATGCACACCACAGTGAAACAGCCAAAACACCACACCCCCAACAACTCACACCAATCATCACTCCCCACAACCACCTCTTCACTATGATCATTGCATCCATCTATCACACATACTAAAACATTCCCTATAGCAAAACCACCAATCAAAACAACAGAAACTGACCACCATAAATGAATGTGAATCATTATAGACCTTTCTAAGCTCTACAGGTTCATTCCAGGTTATTACCACAGCAGAGGTCCGACGAGGTTTTGATTCCAGAGTCGAGCCGGAACGATACAGATCGAACCTTAAGCTGATGAATAGCGAAACGTGCATCATTACTCAATAAACCTAATGAAGGCATAACATATTGCCCTTTTATTATTATATATACACTCTGCTTAGTTCTATACCTCTTTACAGACTGGAAACTCAGATCAAGTGAACCTACAGTAACTGCAGGTTACACTCCCTATATATTCCTTATTGTAGGTCGACTTTGCTTGGCCATAGCCAAAGCTTCGATTTTACTAAGCTTCCACTTGTATATATATATATATGTATATATGAATTTGTTTTGCAACAATAAATAAATGAATAAAATAGAATAAGTAAACATTACAATACAACGGAAGGAAACAATAGTATCACTGATGATGTCACAGGTGTGTGACGAAAGAAATCTGAGAGATTATATATATTTATTTATATCTATATTTTTAATTGTGGGTCAATCAATGATAAAAATTGATTGCCAGCTTAATTAACTATAGCAAAGGTTCTCATCCCATTTCGGCCAAAAATATATATATTTATTCTATTATATATATTTCAAGGGTACTAAAACTTTGGTACGCCCTCATCAGATAAAATACAAAGTTTGTTTTATAAATATTGACATAACCAGGAAGAACTTAACGGTTCAAGTTTTTCCTGACTTTCCAGGAAAAACTTGAACCGTTAAGTTCTTCTTCCTGGTTATGTCAATATTTATAAAACAAACTTTGTATTTTATCTGATGAGGGCGTACCAAAGTTCTGGCACCCTTGAAATATATATAATAGAATAAATATGGTTTTATAAATACAGTTTCCATTTACTTAATATCATTGAATATTATACTCCAGAAAATTGTCGAGTGCTTTGAATCAGTTATAAACATTTTTATTTGTTAAATTACCAACAAATTAAATATCCCTTTCGCTTATATATATATATATATATATATATATATATATATATATATATATATATATATATATATATATATATATATATATATATATATATCACAAAACATGTCTATAGAATCACCAGATAAAATATATACCATTTCCTCTCCCAATTAGCATAATAAACTATATAAAAAATCGAATAGACCAGGCTATAAAAATCGAATAGACCAAGCTATAAGAATAAGGCTTCTATGAAGAAATCCACAATAAATAACCTAAACTAGCCCTTCGCGTCGGCTGCGACGGATTATATTTATCGAATATTTCGACAGCGTAGTCGCCCAGATATACAGTTAATTAAACAGAATTAGGTGTAAAATAAACTAGGAGAAAAGAGAATACATTTATTTACCTCTACCATGGTTTCGTCCGCATTTTGAGATTTCCAATATATTCGGAAATTCAAGCATCGGACTCTTCAGGAGTTTGCTCTAATCTAGACATTAAATTTTCAAAAGTGATCGCGCCGAGAATACATTCAAGATGGCTAAGAATCGTGACGTAGGAGCGGTCAGGTTGGAAGGGGTGTGGTAGTTGCTTACGGCTAGTGGCTATTTGCTAGAAAGCACAGCACTATACAGCAAAATTTGTATCTCAACCTAATGGGAGATTATTACATATAAAGGTTTACATATATATATTTATATATACATACATACATATACGTGTTTTGCAACGGGTCACATTGTGGCTCAATGAAAAGTTAATAAATTAAATAATCAGAGCTATATATCATAAAACATGTCTATAGAATCACCAGATAAAATATATACCATTTCCTCTCCCAATTAGCATAATCAACTTTATAAAAAATCGAATAATATATATATATATATATATATATATATATATATATATAGAGAGAGAGAGAGAGAGAGAGATAGAAAGAGTAAGAAATGTGTGTGTGTGTGTGTGCATTTGGTACACGTCTATCTATCTATGTATCTCTCCAACAGGGGGCTCAAACATGCGGCCCGCGAACTACTTTTCTATGGCCCGTGGTAGAACCAATATTTCAGATTCCATTATAACTGGCGAAAATAAGGCGGTGGGCTGGTGGAATCGTAAGCACATCTGGCTAAATGCTTAGCAGTACTTCTTCCCTTTTTACGTTCCGGGTTCAAATACTTCCGATCTCAACTTCGACGTCAGTATGGGCGCGACGGATTCGGCCGAGGTCACAGATCTTATAGGATTATTCCTACTATTTAAACTCACCAAAATGTTTCCTGCATTCAGCAGTGGATTGTACCGGGATTATGGGATCCTCACCCTTAAAGGGTACAACCCCAGTAGTACAGACCGGGTCCGTAAACAACTAATCAACTTCTTCCGGGACTGGGGATTTAAAATCACCCTACAAACGTCCTTAACCCGAGTCAATTTCCTGGACGTTACCCTTAACCTCGAAAATGATCTGTACTACCCATACAGGAAACCAAACGACAACCTGCACTACATCCACCGCCGCTCTAACCATCCTAGAAACATCACCAATAACCTAGTTCAAAACATCTCCCTCGGCATATCTCGTTTGTCCGCTAATGAGCAGATATTCGACGAACACGCGCCTCATTACAACCAGGCCCTCAAGCAGAGTGGCCACCGGGAGGAAATATCCTTTTATCCAGCTTCCTTTAGCGGAACCAGCAGGCGACACCGCCGCTAACGCAACGTAAAGTGGTTCAATCCTCCCTATAATGCCGAGGTGGCAACACCTATGAGGAAAATCTTCTTTAGGCTCCTCGAAAAACACTTCCCACTACAACACCGCTACCACAACATAATCAACAAAAACACCACCAAACTCTCTTACAGCACCACACCTAACTTCGCACAAAACATCGTCTCCTCAAACAACAAACAACAAAAAACTCAACCCCTATGGAAGAAATAACCTAGACATCAGTGGAGAGCCGACCAGGAGGTGTAACTGCCCTGATAGATCTACGTGCCACCTCAACAACAAATTCTGAGAACGTTACGTGATCTACCAGCGCAACGTGAGGACGGACAACTCCAACAAAGCTTATATAGGATTAACCACGTGTGACTTCAAGACCCGGCTCTACCAACACCGACATACTTGCCGAAACCCGATCCGGCGAAATGCCACTACACTTTCGGGCCACATCTGGGACCTCCAAGATAATAATATAACCTACAATCTCACTTGGAGCTTACTGTCCAGAGCTAACTCTTACACTGGAGGACGCCGTCCGTGTAACTTATGCTCGGAGGAAACATTACAAATGTTGTTTTCGAAGGACCAACTCCTGAACAAGAAAGACGAACTGGTAACCGCATGCAAACACAGATTGCGTAGGACTTACCTCGCCCTCAAACCCCCATAACGAGCCGGTTGGGTAGACAAGGGCTGATACCCCCACTTGCCGAATAAGTTAGGGGAAACCCCAGCTTACATAGGTAGATGTATCTCTCTTTTTTTCCTCTTTGTCTTCTTCTTCCCGCTGTCTCATCCTATCACTTCCTTCCACCTCCTATGTCCTTCCTCGTCTGCTTTTCCCCTTTTGCCTACCCCGATGCAGCCCATCTGTAGCATCAGTTTCCCCACCCCTGTAATTTTAAGATAGAATTGGCCGAATACGTTTTACTAACAAATTATAGCAGACGTGTTAAACCCCTTTAATTTTGTATCAGTTTTGTTGCTACTCAATTTCTACAAGTTTTTTCTATTCTCAACATATTAACCTATTGTAATTGTGATTTTTTTAATTCATTTCTCACTATCTAATTTTATATTATTTTTTTAATTTCTTTCTTTTATCTTTTATTGTCTCCCACTCTCATTCGAATTACCTATTCTACAACCTCCCTCCTCCATTTCATACACTATCCTTAGAATCTGCTGTATACATATCACTTTCAACGCTTGACCGGTCCACTCACTCCCCTATTGTTCTACAGGCAAGTTCAGTCACCCCTACCTCCCACCAAATGCCATGATAGACTTATTTGTGTTTACAACAAATTATAACTAATCCTCTTGACAACTACAATCTTCCCATATAAAGAAGTACCCCCTTGACAAGTTCGGCTATTTATTCACCAGGCTAAAAATTCGAATTTAGTCCAGAAATAGCCGTCGAAACGGTTTGAGCTCTGCCGTCGGGGTCATACTTTTTCATATATATATATATATATATATATATAAATGAAAGTTAGAGTTAATAACTCATACTGAAACCCTGTAATTAATAAGCTCCAAGTTTAAATACTGAGCATTATAGAAAGAAGCACAGTAGTAAGAAACACAGTAAAACGTGTGTCCAATATTATGAGGGTGGAAAAACCACAATTGTTTGAAATATTTAACCAATATATATACATATATATGTTAATTTTAAACCTTCTGGTCAGAACTCTATTCGATTTGTGATGTTTAAAAATATACACAACTGAATTTATTCACCTGATATAGGGCTGCCTCCCTTGTCGATCCCCACGTGGGGTCAGCAATAGTCAGTACTTGTATTAACATTGAACTAAAACCTGTTGAGAAAGTGGCTTCCTTGTTCAATCATCTTACCAGAAGCCTGACATTATTTATGTAAGCAGACGGTACTTGATTTAGGAACCGCAGAAACCCAAATGCTGGATTTTACACACCTTCCAGGGGTCCGGGTAAATTTTTAATACCTGAATTACTTGATCGTTTTTTTGGCTATGCGAATTTTTGTTTAACCATCGTCTCAGTGTGTTTGGCGTTTAACATTTGTTATAGCTCTGGTTCAGCTGAACCATTGAGCACTTGCCTCACATCTCGGAGGTTGTTTTTTGTTATTTCGTGGGCCGAAATGCGAATCTCGATAATTTATGTTTGTATTTATCTCCAGAATCTAGCTATTGACCAGTTAATTTTCTTGATATTTTAGTTGATTCTATTGACTGATGAATAACTTATGTTAATTTTAACCCTTCTGTTGAGAACTCTATTCGATTTGTGACGTTTTTGCATTCTTGCAAAAATATACACAACTGAATTTATTCACCTGATATAGGGGCTGCCTCCCTTGCCGATCCCCACGTGGAGTCTGCAATAGTCAGTCCTTGTATTAACATTGAACTAAAACCTGTTGAGAAAGTGGCTTCCTTGTTCAATCATCTTACCAGAAGCCTGACATTATTTATGTAAGCGGACGGTACTTGATTTAGGAGCAGCAGAAACCCAAATGCTGGATTTTACCAACCTTCCAGGGGTCCGGGTAAATTTTTAATACCTGAATTACTTGATCGTTTTTTTGGCTATGCGAATTTTGTTTAACCATCGTCTCGGTGTGTTTGGCGTTTAACGTTTGTTATAGCTCTGGTTCATCTGAACAATTGAGCACTTGCCTCACATCTCGGAGGTTGTTTTTCGTTATTTCGTGGGCCGAAATGCGAATCTCGATAATTTATGTTTGTATTTATCTCCAGAATCTAGCTATTGACCAGTTAATTTTCTTGATATTTTAGTTGATTCTATTGACTGATGAATAACTTATGTTAATTTTAACCCTTCTGTTGAGAACTCTATTCGATTTGTGATGTTTTTGCATTCTTGCAAAAATATACACAACTGAATTTATTCACCTGACATAGGGGCTGCCTCCCTTGCCGATCCCCACGTGCAGTCTGCAATAGTCAGTCCTTGTATTAACATTGAACTGAAACCTGTTGAGAAAGTGGCTTCCTTGTTCAATCATCTTACCAGAAGCCTGACATTATTTATGTAAGCGGACGGTACTTGATTTAGGAGCCGCAGAAACCCAAATGCTGGATTTTACCAACCTTCCAGGGGTCCGGGTAAATTTTTAATACCTGAATTACTTGATCGTTTTTTTGGCTATGCGAATTTTTGTTTAACCATCGTCTCAGTGTGTTTGGCGTTTAACATTTGTTATAGCTCTGGTTCAGCTGAACCATTGAGCACTTGCCTCACATCTCGGAGGTTGTTTTTTGTTATTTCGTGGGCCGAAATGCGAATCTCGATAATTTATGTTTGTATTTATCTGCAGAATCTAGCTATTGACCAGTTAATTTTCTTGATATTTTAGTTGATTCTATTGACTGATGAATAGCTTATGTTAATTTTAACCCTTCTGTTGAGAACTCTATTCGATTTGTGACGTTTTTGCATTCTTGCAAAAATATACACAACTGAATTTATTCACCTGATATAGGGGATGCCTCCCTTGCCGATCCCCACGTGGAGTCTGCAATAGTCAGTCCTTGTATTAACATTGAACTAAAACCTGTTGAGAAAGTGGCTTCCTTGTTCAATCATCTTACCAGAAGCCTGACATTATTTATGTAAGCGGACGGTACTTGATTTAGGAGCCGCAGAAACCCAAATGCTGGATTTTACCAACCTTCCAGGGGTCCGGGTAAATTTTTAATACCTGAATTACTTGATCGTTTTTTTGGCTATGCGAATTTTTGTTTAACCATCGTCTCATTGTGTTTGGCGTTTAACGTTTGTTATAGCTCTGGTTCAGCTGAACCATTGAGCACTTGCCTCACATCTCGGAGGTTGTTTTTTGTTATTTCGTGGGCTGAAATGCGAAGCTCGATAATTTATGTTTGTATTTATCTCCAGAATCTAGCTATTGACCAGTTAATTTTCTTCATGTTTTGGTTGATTCTATTGACTGATTAATAGCTTATGTTAATTTTAACCCTTCTGTTGAGAACTCTATTCGATTTGTGATGTTTTTGCATTCTTGCAAAAATATACACAACTGAATTTATTCACCTGATATAGGGGCTGCCTCCCTTGCCGATCCCCGCGTGGTGTCTGCAATAGTCAGTCCTTGTATTAACATTGAACTAAAACCTGTTGAGAAAGTGGCTTCCTTGTTCAATCATCTTACCAGAAGCCTGACATTATTTATGTAAGCGGACGGTACTTGATTTAGGAGCCGCAGAAACCCAAATGCTGGATTTTACCAACCTTCCAGGGGTCCGGGTAAATTTTTAATACCTGAATTACTTGATCGTTTTTTTGGCTATGCGAATTTTGTTTAATCATCGTCTCGGTGTGTTTGGCGTTTAACGTTTTTTATAGCTCTGGTTCATCTGAACCATTGAGCACTTGCCTCACATCACGGTGGTTGTTTTTCGTTATTTCGTGGGCCGAAATGCGAATCTTGATAATTTATGTTTGTATATATATATATATAAATCTACATACATACATATATACATACATACATTTACTTATGTATATAGCTATGCATTTATACATTTGTATATATACATACATTTCTATTTAAGTGTGTGTATATGTTGACATGATTGGTTTTTTTTTTTTCGGTAAGGAGAGAATTTTGACTCCAGATTTTATTTCCTAGGGAGATTAATTACCACAGCTCTGGTTGAAAGCTGACCAGGTTCTCAACCTCTTCAAACACCAATGCCGGCCTGTGTGTGTATATATGTGTGTGTATGTATGCATGTATGTATGTATGTAAGTCAGGTCACCAGTTGGTGCTACTGGTAACATGTATCCCAGTACAACCTGTGTCATGGTCGGGTCGTTGGCGACTAAACTGGCAACCCCACCAAGGTTTCTTGGTGAGGAGGGTGACTTTGGACATCCTGCAGGACTAAAAACAAAACCTATCAAAGGGCAAAGGAACTCTTAAGAGTCAATGGTCATCCAAAATCACCGGGAGAGATGACCCCCTTAGCCTTTGTCAAGGCAGAATTCTAGGAAAAGGAAAACTCTGATATAACACCTGCAACCCTGATGGTATCCAATGATGTTGACTTGTTCTTCTTTTTGGTAAATATCATCTTGGTTAAGAGAGTGGGACTGGCTTTGTGCAGTGCCTTTGCTCACTATAAAAGCTTCACGGCACAGGCATTGCCTTATATCTGGAGATCTCTCTGCACTTGTCGTCACATGGTACAATGGGCCCAGCACTATGTGTCAGTAATTGTCACAAGTGTAGTGTGTGTACCAGAGTTTTCAAGTCACTGGCTGGACTAAAAAGTCACTCGTTCAGTGCATCAGTAGGGGTTCTCCTACATGGATATAAAGTAGTGGCCGTACTCGAAAACGAGTTGGCAGCCACCATGTATGCATGTATGTATGTTTATATGTATGTATGTACGTATGCATGTGTGTGTGTGATTGCTTCTTTTCCTTGTCTTTTCTGTTGTTCTTGTAACTGTCGTCATAATTTATGTTGTCCTTATTTTCATTTTCTTTGATTTCTTTCATTTTTCTTTATCTCCCTAGAAAATTCGTTGACAAGCTTCTTTCATTTATTTTCTCCGTTTTCTTCATCAAATGTATTCACACTGGGTGTCTCAGAGACGTACAAATATGGCTTATAATACTTACCTGACTAAAGAGCCTTCAGCCCCCCCCCCTAGCGCACCCCAACGTGCCCCTCTCCCTAACGCCCCCTTGCTCTAAAACGCCTCACTGGAGCTCCGAAACGCCCCCTCCCCGTTGAGAACCATTGAACTATAGGGATATAAAATATACGGAAGTGAAAACCAACCCAAACCAAACAGTGTGTGTGTGTTTTATTATACAATTCTGGCAATATTATAACAACATGACCCTCCCAAATATAACAATATGTGTATATATATATATATATATATATATATATATATATATATATATATATATATATATATATATATAGAGAGAGATATATATATATATATATATATATATATATATGTATATATATATATATATATATATATGTATGTATGTGAGGGGGGGGGGGGGCAAATATAAATAGGATTTTGCACTAATAACTTTAGAGCAATATATCTCAAATCAGAAAAGCAATCGAAACTAGAATTTTTTGATTTTCATATATAGAAGGAACCGTCGAGAATCGATGAAATGCAGGCATAAAAATAACTTATGTTTCTTTCTACGTGTGGAGAAATATTTGAAAGCGCTTTGACAGTTAAGGCTTCTTTACTGCATGAAGATTACCTAAATCAAGTATAGATATTTATTATATATCCAATATATTTTGCCGCTGATAATGATTTTTACGTTGACACAAGGTTACACATTAAATCGAATCGCAATATTACTATTACCTAGTTTATTGAACCTGTACCGATTAGAAGCATATTTAGAATTGGCGGGAATTTTTATTGGATACGAAGATGAAGCAACTAAGAATCTGTGCGCAATATTTTCTGCGCAATTTTCCAGTCTGTTGCATTTCTCTGCATGTGATTTAAAAATATATACCATGTAACAAGGGATTTAGTGTTTACATACTTCACCGGGGAATATTTGTTGTTTACCTTTATATTACCAAAGAACATAGACGTTTTGTTGCTGTTAATGAAGGAAGCACTATAGTAAGTTTATAATTAATTTCGAGATAATTTGGAAACGATCTTTATCTCCACGTTTTACTTAAGAAATATAATATCAGTATTTATCGGGTTCTGAAATTTCATTCACTTGCAAGTTAACTGACACTTGCGATTCAGAATACACGAAATCATAACAACGAAACATTATTATCTGAAATTATCTAGCGCCTACGTAACGATTCCATATCATACATATTCAAACATTTCGATATATAACTCGGTAATTTAAAGTATAACCATTAGGACAAAATTTATTTTACGTACATTTTAAAATCCTTTATTGTTTATGTAATAGCAAGGTTTAACACATTTCATGAACGTTTTATCAAATTCGCTAAATAGAGCCAAATTGACCAAATTTGGCATCATCGTGATCAGAATATTCTGTCATTCACCTTTATTAATTGGTAGATATTGTCAACTTAGTATGGCTAGGAATAAGGAACTTATAAAGCAAATGCTTCAACGTCAATGTCGACCATTACAGAAACAGTAATAAATATTACCATTATTACAATTTCTTGCATAGACAGAAAGCTATAATTGAATGAAATTGATTATCACATTAATTGACTGGCATTTATTTAATTGACTAAGGAAGGGTGATAGGCCAAGTCTATCTCGAGTCAGAACATAATAAATATAAAACTAAACATATTCTCTATTATTGATACTTTCTCAATACCACAAATTATTTTGTCAGATGCTTAGCTAATTTTGTAAATTCTTCAATAAGGATTTATTAATTAAATTATAAATAACAATTGCTTCTACTTTTAGCACAAGGCCATCAATTACCACAGCGTATTACTGGTGTTTTATTTTTTTGGACCGCGTAAGGATGTAAAGAAATGATAAAAAGTGAAAAGGAAACAAGAAAAATAAAGAATAGGGAAATATAGAGAAAAAAGAGAAAATGAAAGAAAAAATAGAACGGGAATGGGTGGGGATGGCCAGAGCTATGATGTCGCGGAAGAGAGGGGAGGGGTGAGGGGGGGGGGGGCGATTGGGCTTGGGCCTAGGGCAAGACCGCAAAAGCATTTCCGCGGACAATGGACAATGACACCCGCTGCAACAATTGGATGGCCAACCTCGATTGTTTTTTATCAATTGGATTTTACACCTACTTCCCTTCTTCTGATTACCGAATGCTGAAGCTGGCGCATTACTGCACCAGCTCCTACAATTCTTGCATTTAATTCAACCTCTTGCCTTCCATCACTCGTGGACATGGTCCCGAGATATTTGAACTTCTCCACCTGATTCTGTGGAATTCCATTCACATCTAGAGTGCTCTGCGCAAGCTTCCATGAGATGGCGAGTGTCTCAGTTTTCGTAGCACTGATTTTCATTCCCGCTATGCAGCACTCGGCATCAAACCTATCAAGTGACCGGATATTAAAATAAACAACAGCAAAGAAAAAAAACTATCTTCTAATTGATATATCTATCTCTACAGACGACAATATATCTATCAAGGAGATGGAGAAATTATTCAAATATATAGATCTGGATATAGAAATAACCAGAATGTGGATGATAAACACAGAAACAATCTGTATAATAATAGAGGCACAGATACATAACCAAAATCCCAGGACTTACAAATTTGTACAACATACAGAAAATAGTACCACTCGTCATTGCACACATTCTATGAAGTGTAATCCCAATACAATAGAACTAGCTACATACATGACACAATACAATAGAACTAGCACATACATGCCACATAGATCTGTGGTCGGTAATGCAGTAACGACTCTCAATAAAAGTAAAAGAGATTTTAATAATGGTTTCTTATATAGGCACAAGTCCA
>OZ024740.1:156664632-156692132 GCA_964016885.1 Eledone cirrhosa
TCTATTTCTTTTTTGGCTTTTGGAATTATTGTAATGCTTTCTATTATAGTTGTTAAGGTTGTGGCCGTAATTAAAATAGTTGTTATTTTGTTTAGTTTGTCACTGCCAAATCAACTTTTCAAATGCAAGTCGATGTTGAAAGGTATGTCAAATCTATTTATTTATAAAACTGTCTATATTGTATTTTGTCTGAGGAAGGCATAACATATTGTTAATATGATATCCCTGAAATATATATAATGAAATAAATATGGTTTTATAAATATAGTTTCCATTTATTTAATATCGTAAATATACTCCAAATACTTGTTGAGTGCTTTTATATCAGTTATAAATATTTACTCGTTGTAACCCAACAATTTAAATATAACTTTCCTTATATATATATATATATATATATATATATATATATATATATATATATATATACGAGGTTTATCCCCAAAGTATGAATAGTAATGTTTTATTTAAATGGATATTAGACGTAAATGAAGTTACAATTTATCCCTTTCAAAATATGACCCTTGGGAAGTCACACAGTAGTTCCAAAGTTTCCTGTATTGATCGTAGCAGTACGGGAAGTCATTTTATGTGAGTCTCCTTAGCTGATCTGTTACAATTTTTGTTTTGTTTTCCACACTTCCAAATGATGAGCCTTTAAATTCTATTTCAATTTAGGATAGAAGTAGAAATCACACGGAGCTAGATCTGGGAGGATGTGGAAGAGTGGGAACGTTTTTCTTTGCCAGAAATTCTCTGATTGAATGTATTATGTGAGCAGGCGCATTATCGTGGGCTGTGCCCAATCTTCGCAATGTCCTTTCGGACTCGTTAGACCCGTTTTCGAAGTCATTCCAAGATTTTGTTTTATAGAAAGTGTGAATAACTGTTTGTCTTAGAAGAGAGGGAAAAATTCTTTGTGAACAATACCATGGCTGTCGAAAAAAATGATAACCATCGTTTTCACATAGGATCTGCTCATGCATGCTTTCTTCAGGGGGAAGAGAATGGTTCATATACCACTTCTCACTTTATTTTGTTTCTGGATCGTACCCGAACACCTATGATTCATTTGATCGCGTACCGTTGTTCGATATTTTTTCTGCATCGCAAACGTAACCGAGGTTATAAACAACAATAACTCGTGACTGACTCATTCAGTCATGTTGAAACAAGTATGTACGTGTAGCCAAGGATATAACCAACACGTCAACGAAGTGTAGCGTTACCATGTCGTACATAGAAAAATCAATACCTATACTTGTATATCGATATGTTGTTGACGGACGAGAGAATTGAGTACTCAATAAAGAAGCAGAGTTTAACTATTCAATTACTATGGCTAAGTAGTGAGTCTTGTTACTCTGGAGTTTCACCTGCGCACTTGGAAGATCATCAGACAAGACGAATATATATATATATATCTATATACAAAATACAAAATTTAGTACAGCATCAACGAAGCCATGGTTGCAGCCAAGCTAACAAATGCAGTTTCGGTGTGCAGCTAAGCACTCGGATAGGGTATATAACCCTAGAGTTATAACATTACGTTTAGACAGCTTTGCAAAATGAAGACAGCGACCGATAGAAGGGCCGCAGTGACCATAGCCACGAAAAAGACTGAACTCAGGAAAAATTCGACTAACCTGGACCGTCGCGTCGACATCATACATAACACATAATACATATAATATATACCATATAACATACATCACATGTAATCCACAATATCTCCGCTAGGTTTCTGTAAATCCGAAATCAACAAAATCCACTTGCAGGGGTCTGCAAGTTAATGGTTTTTGAAGATAGAACAATGGAGTTTACTTCGTCAACAAGTTTTTCGTTCTGGTCCGCTCGGGTGTTTTATGCTAGAGTAAGCGCTGCTAGCAAACACATGGTTTTCCAAAAGGGAGGTAACCCCCGATTTTAGCGGTCAATTCAAAATTTGGAACAAAGGAATAGAAATTCCCTTACACAAACCGAATTAAGCACTCAACTAGAAGTTATCAAACAAACATAAACCATTAATCGATCAATAGAATTGTGTAATTAAATTAATCAATTAATGGTTAGTTCTAGGAGATAATAATACAAAATTTAGTACAGCATCAACGAAGCCATGGTTGCAGCCAAGAAGCTAACGAATGCAGTTTCGGTGTGCAGCTAAGCACTCGGATAGGGTATATAACCCTAGAGTTATAACATTACATTTAGACAGCTTTGCAAATGAAGACAGGGACCGCTAAAAGGGCCGCAGTGACCATAGCCACGAAAAAGACTGAACTCAGGAAAAATTATATATATATATATATATTTATATATATATATATATATATATATATATATATATATGGGGGGGGGGGAGGATGTTTGCTGAGAGGTTAACAGATCCATTTGGATGTGGTTTTAAACAGTTCCATAAATATACGCAGCTGTGCAGTTCTCAATATTCTGTGATAGATGGATGATTTCCATATTAACAACACGTCTTTTGATCGAGAAGTGTTGTACATTGAAAATAGAATAGATAGAGTGAGAATGTATACACCTATAAATCTTATATTCTCTTTATTCTGTCTTCTTTTTTTATTCCTCTGTCTCTCTTTTGCTTTTTCTTTCTGAAGCGAATAAAATGCTCATTGAATTATAGATAATTAATTATATTGCAAGATGTTGCTGCAAATTACGTAATATTTTGGTGAATACACAACCACGTGTTGTAGGTTAGTCCCACTGCGTGGCACCTTGGCAAGCAACTTCTACTATAGCATATAAATAATGATTGATAAAATTAGGTAAAGTACACCTGGAAATAGAACATTTTGAAAAAGGCGCCTGTGATGAATCGAACCTCGCGTCTCTTAAACACAAAATGAGTGCGTTAACCACTATGCTAAACAGCCAGTGACCATCAATTCCAACTATTTAGATTTTAAGTCTGGAGCTATAAGTATAAACAAAGCTTTTGACTCAAGAATTATTGGGAAATTTCGAAATTTGAAATGTTGCATCCTAACACAAATGACCATACTAATTAATGATCACTATAAGTAATGGTTAAGAAAATCAGGTAAAACATCTTGAAAATACCAATCTATATACACGAGTGGGAAAGTGTACGAACAATGTTTTTTTAAATTATAGGGGACAAGGGAAACAAGGGAAACTCTGGCATGAGAACATTTTTACTTCGTAAATTAACTGGAAAAAAAGAAAAAATATTGAAAGTTTGTCAAATACTTACACAAATGGAAAAAGAGTAAAATAATAAAAGGGATTGGTGAATTCAGACCAGTTGATGAATAATATAGGAAATTACGCCCTGCCATTTTAAGTCTTTTGATATTAAACCTCATGAAACTACCCCTGGCTCTACGTTTCATATCTGTTGGTTTATAAATGTTCCTTCTTATTTTTAAAAATTAACAATTTTGTGTAAAAATCTTTAAGTTATGCTTAAAAAAATCACACGCACACAAAAAAAAACAACAAAAAACAAATCCGACAAAGTTTGCTATATTTTAAAATCCTTTAAAATGTTTGATTATTTTCAAAATTATTTTTAAAGCTAATGCCATGTGTTTCATTAAGAATACAGTTACAAAACGGTTAAGAAAGACAAGGACATATTCGATAGCGTTTTTCTAGATACTGCGCTGTCTTAATGTAAGATGGAATAGTCAGGGATGGAACACCTCTGACCATTGATCTACTCGATCAGAGCTGTCCTGGAACTAAATAATAACAATAACAGAGACAACTATTCTAGTGGGTTCTACATCAATCACATCACAAATAATCAGTGCATATCCAAACAACGGTGATATTTCCCTCGGCTCCTTAAACAAGTTATATTTATCTAATACTTGTTCTACTATTTTCTACTGGTTCTTATATTTTCAATTCATTACTCGTAAACTAGATATCTATGAAAAATGAGAGAGTGGATTGAGATGGAGAAAGAGAGAGAATTGGTTGGGGATGGTGAAGGAATATATAATCTATACTACATAAATGAAAATAGAAATAATAGAAGGAAAGAAGAAAGAATGGAAAAGAAAGAAATAGGTTTTCCTAACTTGACAACCGAGTGTTGACAAAACACTAGTATGCTGAAGATAATGTCATATAAGTTACATATATTACATTTATTTAATAAATGATTTCTGAAAATAATTCTGATCTGATTGCCGTATCAGCACGGAGAAACTGTTTCTCTCTACAAATAAAGGCCACATTGAAAGCTTCTGTTGGTCTGCAGTGTCAAAAAAAAAAAAAAAAATCCTTTAGTAGTTTTGGATTCCCTAGGGAGACGAGAGTGCGGTGGTTTCGAACAAAATTCGACGTCGGAATAAAATATATAAAAACAATTTATGGTAACACTGAACTACGACCATCAGCATTGATAAATTGTTTTCTCTCTTTCACCACTCACTCTCTGTCTCCCTCACACTCCCTTTCGATGAAGGGCTTTATCGAAACAGCATTAATCTGGGTAGGGGGTTCCAGTATAATATATTAATAAGTATGTATGTGTGTGTGTGCAGGTCTGTCTGTCTGCCTGCCTGTCTCTCTGTCTGTCTGTATGTATGTGTTCTCTCTCTCTCTCTCTCTCTCTCTCTCTCTCTCTCTCTCTCTCTCTCTCTCTCTCTCTCTCTTTCTCTCTATGTATATATATATATATATATATACATGCAGCTAGCTAGCTAGCTACATTCCTGATTACAAACAGATAAGTACTCAATGCCAGAGTCAGAGTGTAAATAATTTATTCAGTCAGCCAGTACCCAAACTAAGAGGGTGTTCTAGATTTTACCAGGCATGATATCTCGTGCTGAGTTCTTTCGTTATAATAATTTGGAGTACTCGCTGAACAATCCCAACGTGAGATATCGTGTCTGGTGAAATAGTGAAACCCTGGCCACCCAACTGCTTTTGGTTTTATCTAACACTCACACAAACAATTCACTTTGAGCACCCTTTCTTCCGTTCGTTACAAAGAAAGTCAACTCATTTGACAGAAAGTAACCACACATTTCAAGAAGATTTGAAGAGGAATTGATACATGGTTCACGTATGTCACCAAACTCTTTTGGAACAAAATAAATGTATGTTTTATTATGCTAATAAATTGGTGGGATTCGGATAGTGATTTGTAGCTATTCTTTAGCCTGTAATAAATAATATAATTTACACTGTTTTGAATCGAATTCTCTTGATTTGACTCATGTAATGTTTTTGACAGTATATTACGTACCTATATAATTTATGATTTTTACACAGTTATAGCAATCTATAAACAAGATGAGTGACAATATATCACGTAAAGTACTCCCTACATGATCAACAACAACATGGCAGTATCTTCTATTAAAAACATACCAACCATATCGGGTATTTGAATACGTTAGAAAGGTAAACATGTCATTGAAAGCTCTTTTTGTTGATTCGGATAATACTTTAATGCCTATAGAACATAAGGATGAAAACTAGATACAACCAACCACCGCCACACATCAAAGTTTTAGCACCCTTAGAAGCAACCAACTTAGTACACTTAGCTAACAACATCAATCTCCATATATACACCAACACATTCCACATTCTGTGCAAAATTCAACTCGACATAAAAAAATTAGAATAACACAAACACATGTCTATTTTCTGATGAGACGAATATAGGATATGAAGTAGTTCCACAAGAGATAAACAACTATTTAGTGATAACATTACTAAAACCTATAAGAAAACCTCTGCATATTCATGTAACGTTAACTACAATGCAAGTGTTATAGCCACTGTGATACATTTAGAGCAGAATGCCAAACGAAGGGTGACACATACCTCACAACTAAGGTTCACAAAGAAGACTTTGCTACTTGAGATACAGACGAATAAACTAAAGACATAAGAAATATGACTTATAGGTAAAATAAATCTTATGTCAAATGAACAATGTAATTAGAAGAGCAACTGCATTTAAAAACCAACATGTGCAATATAGATTCTTATAATTCGATATTGTCGACTTCTACTTGTTGAAATTTCATTCTCCACTTAGTAAGATCTCAGTGTTCGCTAAAACTATTAAAATGCATGCTAAAAAGAGCCCAGTCTTTGATAAGGCTTCATCCAACACGTACACTTGGTGTAAGTATGGGGTTGTTAGAGATAGCCGATATATGTGATTTCTTCGGTCTATATATAGTGGATACTTTGAAGTAAACATTACAAAATTCCATCATCGGCTTATATAGCGATGGCGGATCAGTAAAGACAACAAACGGAACTATGCACATGAGTACATAGACGTAGAAAAGAACTAATCTTCACCTCAGCCTAAAAAATAACTTAACGACTTAAGGAATGTGAGCTTTATAGATATCGTCTTTAGCTCACCCCACACCATTTAAAAAGTCTATAACAAATCAAGTGAAATACTGACACTATAATTTGCAACTTACCAACAGTATATAAAAAAAATTAATATTAGCAGAAGAACCTATAACACCGTGTAACATATGTTTTCTTCCCCGATTATAAATATCATTTCCTGGTTTGGTATATCCCATTATTATACAGAAACACTATTATTTAATCAGAAGTTTGGGTTTGTAGTCAAAAGTTTGATATTTCGAAATTTTCATATTTTTCAAGAAAAAACACATTTTTTTAAATTTATCAGTTCATATAATTAAATCAACAGAGTATATATTTATTTTATTACACAAGCTTATCAAAAGCAAACAAGTAAAAACAAATAACACTTATAAAGCAACGTATACACGGCAGAAATGATTTTCGTGGATTTGCGGTTGTAGTCCAGGTCGCATTCCCGCACTAGCCCCCAGATATAGTTCCCCATCATTTTTTCATTGTAGTGGCCCTGGTACCTCCGCTCTATCTCTTTCACATCTTGGTGGAATCATTCGCCTTGTTCTTCTGAGTAGGCGTCCATATTGTCCTTGAATTTTTCCAGGTGAGCGTTCAGCATATGGAGTTTAAGCGATATCCTGCATCCATGGCGCCAAAAACCTTTATCAGATCCTGCACCAGTTGCTGGTAGTTTTCAGCTCTGTAGTTGCCCAGGAAGCCCTTAACAACTGCCTTGAAACAATTCCATGCTGTTCTCTCAATCCTATTGAGCTTATTGGAGAACTCGGTTGACTCAAACACCTTCTTTATGTGAGGTCCAACAAAAATTCCACCTTTGATTTTGGCCTCAGATAACTTGGGGAAGAACTCAAGAAGGTACTTAAAAGCGGCTGATTCTTGGTTGAGAGCCTTCACAAACTGCTTCATCAACCCCGACTTAATGTGCAGTGGCGGCATGATCACAATCCTGGGATCAATCAGTGGCTCCCACATGACGTTCCGGGTCCCAACTACAAATTCTGTTCGCTGCTCCCAGTTCTTTCTTTTGTAGTGGTCAGAGGTGGCTCTGCTGTCCCAAAGGCAGAAGAAGCATTGGAATGTGATAAAGCCTCCTCGGAGTCCAAGCAGGAAAGCCACCATCTTGAAGTCTCCAATGATTTCCCAATTGTACTGGTTGAATTGCAGAGCTTCCAAGAGGACTTTCACACTGTAGTAATCTTCCTTCAGGCAGACTGAACGAGCTAGGGGCAGTGTTGGGAACTTGTTTCCATTGTGGAGGAGGACAGCCTTCAAACTTGGAGCTGTCTATAAATAGCCGCCACTCCTTGGGCACAAACGGCACCCTAATAACATCAAACAGTCCAGGCACGTCATGGCAGAAGCAGAGGCCATCCCTAAGAGTGTAAAAGCCTGAGAAAGGTTCGTGTCGACTTCTCTGACTTGTCACCTGCACTTCCTCCTTGACCAAGTTACAATGCTTCACTCTGGAGACGAATGCTTAAAAGACAACTTACCCTTTATTCAGGGTGCGAAAATCCATTATCAAAAAATCTTTTTAATCCACTTTTTAACAATTTTATACTTTATTGCACTTTTATAATTTTCTTTAGGTATTACTCTTTATTTTATCATTTTAATTTAACCTGAAACATATATAAAAAAAATAATTTAACATAAGCAATTTTCTGTCGAGGTTTACTCCCTTAGCCTTTCCCAAGACAGGGTATACCACAAGGCAGCGGTGGTTTTAAAATCAGGGTTCTCCTTCACCTAGATGAGCTACCAACCGAAGTTGACGAGTTCCATCTGCCCGAAGCAACTTGTTATTGTAAGGCGCCAGTAACCCGCCTTTCGTCCCTTCTCCTGTCTGTTTGAAACAGGACCGCCGGGCTTAGAGACTAAGCCACACGAGAAGGCCAGGAGCTGGTCTAGGTTGTCAGAGGCTATTTAAGATGCGCGCCGTATGGGGCATTTTGTAGGAAGCGGGAGCTTATCCCCACTACCACCCGACTTTGCAACCCGTTTCCCCCAGTGTTGGTCTATTCTTTCTCCTATGCTTCGAGCTGTCTTAGCTATGTATGTCTTTGTCATGTGTCTGCAGGTACCCTCTGTACATCTGATGCTATAGACTACATTTCTATTTTTACAGTTTATCCGGGGGTTCACTTTACATATAACACATTTGTTATTAGTACAGTGGGTTTTCTTGAAGGGGTACGTTTTGCTGATCAGGTATTTTTTGGTAGTTCCTGGCTTTTCTACCACTTTAATCTTTAAGTGGGTCTTTCTCAGGGCCTTTCTACATTGGTTAGCTAATTTACCCCCACGGGTAGCATCCACGAACATGACACTCTGGTATCGCTGGTTGTCGTACCATGAGGTGTCTTTCCCTATCTTATGTTTAGTCCTATCTAAGCTATTCCATGATTTGCTCCTGTATACAGGAGCAAATCATGGAATAAAATAAAATAAAAATGGCGTAAACACAACACAATAGGAGGAAACATGATAATAGTACCACTGATGATGTTGCAGATGTGCAACGAAATAACTTTTTTAGACTATATATATATATATATTTAAATCTGTATTTTTGACCGTTGGTCAGTCAATGATAAACATTGATGGCCAAATGAATTAACTGTGGAGATATAAAAGATGCAGTAGCGAAAAGAAACAAAGCAGTGAATGTGTTCAGTTATTATTTCTGGCAATATTATTACTACAATATGACCTGCCCCAAGTATAACAATATTTGTTTCGACCCACGATTTCATATAAAAAACCTCACAAAACAAATTCATCGCCGTTATATATATATATATATATATATATATATATATATATATATATATATATATATATATATATATATATATACTATTATATATGAAATGTATGTGGCCCAACACAAATTACTATTCTACAGATATTAAGATTAAATTTGGGGAGTCCAAATGTGCATAGTTGACAATAAAATGTACAAATGTTGTTCCCTCCCCTGAAAACCTAATCATGAACGGCCTGATAGAACATCTACAGTCAGGTGACAACTATAGGTATCTTGACCAGGATGAGAATGTCATATATGATGTACTCATATTTAAGGAAAGTATCAAGAATGAATACCACAGGAGATTAAAGAGATTATGGTCATCAGAACTCTCAACGTACAATATGCACATTGGCCATGATACATCTGTTGTCCCCATCAACACGCCAACAATTAGCCTACGGAACTGGTCATTGCAAGAACTGAGCGAGATGGATGTAAGAACTCGCAAGCTGCTCAGTGTTACTGGAAACTTTTATATCAATTGTGATATGGATAGGCTGTATTTCTCACACAAGTAGGGCAGCCGGGGCTTAATATTCATATTCATATCATACGAGACGCAGATAATAAGACTGCAGCAATATCTTCAACAGAAGAAAAGGTTAGCAGCCATCGAGCTCACGTTTATGAGCATAAAAATAATAATATTGTTGGGATAGCCACTGATCTAAAATAGACATGAAATAAAACCTGATACAAATCTCTCTCCTAGGATCACTGGAAAACTCTACTCAATGCTCGAACCAAATAAAAAAGTGGACGAATTCACTGTAATGGTTGTACCTGAGACGAAAGTCACAGAGCATAAAGGGGATAAATCCAACTAAAATTCTGACATGGAGTTCCATAAATTTTATAAAATGCTACCTTGAAGGAAAGCCACCTGCAACCCAAGAAAAGGAAGTCCTCATGAAGTACCCACTGTGAAAGAATGCTTTTCGTTACTACGTCTCCATGAGGCATGATGTGATAGCTAGAACGATCTGGGATACATTACGGAAGACGAAAATCAAATCAAATAGATGATGACTCACAGGAATACTGGCGGAAACTAAAAATAAAACCTCAAACAAATTAATGCACAACCACCCTGATATTATTTTTTCGGACCACAAAAATATGCTTTGTTGTAGAAGTCAAAGCTACCAACTCTATGTCAATGTGGCCTGAAAACTGCAAGAGGGGGAGGATATATTCGAACCATTGATGAGGAGTTTGCAGATCCAATATCAATGATACACGTTCAGCTTCATACTCGTTATTATTGGGGCTACAGGCAATATATCAACTTGCTTAGACCAAAGTATAACTGGACTTGAATTTGTGGAGAAAGAACGTAGATCCTCAATTCACAAGCTACACATAGCCTCGATATCTGGAACGTGTAAAATCTGTAAAACATTCTCACGATCCAAAGAATGAACACTTACACAAGAGATTACGACAATTTCCTTTTCTTTACAACCTTGCTATCAACAATAAACACAAAATTAAGAGAGAGAACATGCATACATACATAAATCACACGTACATAGACAATATATAATGCATAATAAGCTGTATCTTTTCAATATATAAATAACTCATCATGGTGCACTTCTATAGATTGATACGGCGTGCCAAAAAATTCGATTTATTTCCACCAAAGCAGGATAAGTATTAGGCAATCTTTTCAAACGAAATATTAATGGACATCTAATTTGATATTTACTATTGTCAGAAGTTAAATTTATGATGTGATATTTTAAAATACATCTCAATAAAATCCATTCTATCTTGAAGCAAAAACAATGCATAGTCTTCTTGTGTAATGTTCGTAGAATATATTATAAGGGCGAAAAATTGGGTGTGTCGGATGGAAAAGATTGTTTCAGTATTTGTTCCGGCTCAATGCACTCACAGCTCAAATCTTTCCGAGGTCAAGTTTGCCTTTAATATTTTTCTATAAAGTAGTAGTCCAGTAGTGTTTTTGGTTCTTCCCCCTCTCGCCTGCTCTCCCTCATCCTTTCTCTGGAAGAAATCGGTGTTATTCTTCTGACCTGATATATGTAATGTATATGCCGGCGTACAAGTCTACATTTGGAGCCTAAAGATATCTCTCCAAAACCAGGAGTCGACTTGTCCGCCGAATATAAAATGTGAAACTTTACCACTGAGGGGTAAACAGTGAAACTGCCTGCCCAACACTTGATGTACACCACTTACCATAACTCTAGTAGCCCACCACAGTTATTTCCTACGGAATCTCATATTTGTTAAGTCTATTTAACGTAGATATTATAATAATATCAATAACTTGTCGTAGCTCATAGGGTAGGTTACCATAGGTTTGCTCAGATTAGGCTAGGCTGGTTTACTCACTGAGTTAGAACTCACTTAAGACTGAAGTGATTTAGAAGTGCTTTAGTCTTTAGCGCGCCACTAAATCTTTTGAATTATTTCTCCTGCAACTGCCTTATTTTTTGGGGTCGTCTTATCCGGCGAATGTAGGTTTAAACCTGAATTACACCTCAGAATTTTAAGAGTCGACCTATGGGCCGGATCGACTTATACGGTATATATATATATATATGTATCAACAAAAAATAGAAAATACACACACACACATACACACACATATATATATACATATACATAAATATATACCATATATATACATAAGCATACGAGGTACAATCAACAGCTTTTGAGACTGTTATCAGAGAGATATTTATTTAACTCAAATCAACACAAAACTCTAGTCTCCCTCAATGTAGGATCCTTAAAATTCAATGTACTTGTTTTAACGCTTGTAGTCCTCCAAAATGAAGATGTTCAGGGCACTGGTCACAACCTCATTCATCTCCTCCACATCCTCAAAGCGGATACCCCTGAGCTTCAGGAACATGGGGCTAAATCCGGATTGTAGGGAGGATGAGAGATAGTCATTATCCCCATATAGGCCAAGTAGTTGGTACCCAGGATGGATTTGTGACAGGTGGCATTGTCCTGGTGCAGGCACCACTGACCAGGCACGAAGAGTTCTGGTCTCTTGCGATGAAATCTCTTACTGAACTGCCTCAAAAATTCTACATAATATTCTCTACTGATTGTCTTGTCGTGGGGGAAACAGTGGATGTAGATGATACTCTTGCTGTCTAAGAATGGGATCATCATGAGCTTCTCCATGCCTGGCTTTCTTGGGTCTTGAGGAATTAGAATATTACCACTGAGCACTCTTGGTCTCTGGATCATAACAGTAGACCCAGCTCTCGTCACATGTTACCAGATACTCAAGTACACTTGGATTCGAAGTGATCCACTCGACCATCTCCCTGCTGTCATCAACGCGCCTCTATCTTTGATCTTAATTGAGCACTCTGAGAACAAACTTCGCACAAACTTTACGCATGTTCAGATCGCTATGAATGACTCTATGCACGGCACCTCCAGCCACTTCAAATTGTATAGCAATCGTCAGAAGAGATGAATGAGGGTCCTCGTCTAGAAATTTGCGAAATTTGTACCAGCTTTGGTGTCCTGACGTCCCTCTCCCTACCGCACCTCTCGCCGTTCCTCACCTGATCCCTTTTCTCGCGAACCCTCTTGTACCAGCGGAAAGCAGTCACCCAGTTCATGAAAGATAGCCCATAGGCAGTTTTGACAATTTCATAGGTTTCTACAGTGTTTTTGCTGAGCTTCACACAAAACTTTATTGTGGAACCAGTCAGTTGTTACAAGACGTGTATGACGGTCAGTGTTTAAAGTGTAGTAGCAGTCCGAACCTTTAACCTCGAAAAAAAGATTTGGCATGTTAGTTTATTATAAACTTATCAAGAATGCATTTGCGTGATAGTTACGCAGGTCAATTAAAATGATTGAAAAGAAAGAGTCTCAAAATATCTTGAGTGTACATCGTGTACATATAACGGTGTGTATCGGTTACCATTTTTGCTCGATAAAAGAATGTTTAAAAATAATTAATTAATCATTATGAATGAATATTTAAAGCAAATGAATATTTAAAGCAAATACGATACCTTAAATTGCTTTTCGGTCGCGACTGCAGTTTCGCAGTAAGTAAACTGCAGTTGGAACCAAAAAGTAAATTGAAATAATTCTTTTTATCTTATTCGCTTTAAATATCTAATTATTGAAGTATTTAATTGATTCTTTCATTGAGCAAAAATAGTAACTAATAAACACCTTTTGGTAATGACCGAAAGAATACGAACGCGAATACAAGCGACCAAAATAGGGTTCCTCCGAAGGATCTTTGGAGTTACGTTACTCGATAGAGCGCGTAGCTCGGAGATCAGAGACTTAAGTCAAGGTAGAGCTGCTACTTCTTCGAACTGAGAAATCACAGCTTCGATACTATGGGTATGTGGTTAGAATGTCTCGGGAAAGAATCGCTGGAAAGATTTTACGGATACAACCAGCCGACAAGAGACATAGGGATAGACCCCGAGCACGATGGTTGGATAACATCCATGAGCTTGGCTAATCTTACTTGGCTGATCTTACTTGGGGATTCAGCTGGATCAGCTGGAGAATGCTGCTTCTGACATGACCTGCTGGAAAGAGTGTTTGAAGATCCCCCTCCCCCCACACGCAAGAATAGGTGTGCGAAGAATAAGATTACAACACACACACACACTGACACATACTGACACACACAAACACACACACACACACACACACACACACACACACACACACACACACACACACACACACACACACACACACACACATATATATATATAAATATATATTCCCACTAAGAACTACATACATGTGAGCAGCTGCTGTTCAAATCAAGTGAACGTTTTACTCATTTAATTAGCATGCAAATGGTCGAACATTATTCAGTCACGAGTAAGAATAACGTAAATCTCAAGTGAAATTAGACTTACACCAAATGATTTTGAATTACATGAACAATCAATTAGGCCTGTTTCCGTACAGTTTATGTCATCCTATGTTCATTCACATGCATTGTATATACGTAAATGTATCTAATCATTGTGAATATCTAAGAGCATTCTAGTGAAATACTAGTTTATATGATGGAGAAAGTGCACAATGTATAAAGCTCCCGCCTCCCCAAAAGCATTCAAAATACATATACCTATAAACGTTTGTGATCAAGAAACTAATATTGAAGTAAATTATATATATATATATATATGAATTGAAGTACAGCATATTCGAAGCCCGAGCCGCAGCTAAGCCAACGAATGCAATCAGAAGTGCAACCAGGCAGTCGATAAGGTATAAAACCTTAGAGTAATAACATACAGTTTAAAGGGCTTTGCAAATTGAAGATAGCGACCGGTAATTTAGCCGCGGGGACTGTAACAATGAAAGAACTGACTCGCGAGAAAAAATACATACATATATATATATAAAACAAGATGGCGTAGGACAGAACAAAGGAGAGGCACAAAAACAAAGAAAAGAATCCCCAGTCACAGAATGTGTCACAAAAGAACTTTGACAATATATGAACAACCGTCCGGTTATAGAACCAACCAACCAACCGGAAATTTATAAATTCTTAAATTTATAATAAATTGGAGTGAAAGCCACTGGTGCGTGTGTTTCTTATTGGCAACATGACCCTCCCAAAGCATAACAATATCGGTTTCAACACAGGTTTTCAGATAAAGAATCTTGCTAAACAAATTCAGAAACGAAATATATATATATATAATACCTCGAACAGAAGGATTTGAGTTTCAGTTTCACGAGGGAAATTCCATCTACTCGTGGGACCTATAGAAACCAATAGTAAACCCATGGGGCTCAGATAAACGCTTGCTGGTCGATTCCAGGCAGATGCACGCTGCTTTTCACCAGCACTTTGCACGACAGTTCGGGGAGAGCGGGGGATATCGAATATTGTAGCAGACTTCTTGTTTTACCTGACGGCCTGCCGCGAATCTTGGCGATTGATGTGGGATGATACATCATAGAGTGGGTGGGTGTAAACACGGCTTCGTCGGGGCTCTGATCAATTTAGATCAATCGATAGCTTTCGATAGGGTCAACAAACGATACCTAGACGCTGTCATATTGGCAGCTGGATTCAGTTCCGTCTTTAGAGACTCGATCGCTTTGATGCACACTGGCATCTGCTCGGTGGTCAAAGTTAACGGCCACTTATTGGTACTATTTCACATCGTGCGATCGGTCCGTTAAGGATGCCAGTTTTCCTCCATTCTGTAGGCATTGACTCTCGAGCCATTACTAAGGAAGCAGGAGCTGTTATGCATCTCGCTCAAACCGGTGCGTGGAAGGGCTGCGTCAGCATACACGGACGACGTCACCGGCAACTTCTTAGAGGAATATGAAAGTTTGATGGGAGCAAAACTGAACCCGGAAAAGTTGGTGGATTTGTAGCTCGGCATCTGGAGATGTAAATCTATGCTGTTCAACAGTGTCATCGGACACTGGATAAACGGTCCGGTGAAGTTGCTCAGAGTCTGGTCTGGTGGATAAGAACTAGGAGGAGGTAACAAGCAGAGTGGCCAAACTCACTTAGATGGGCCGAGAAGAAAGTATCCCTAAAATTTCGGGTGAAGGTGGCAAAATATTGGGACAGGGTGCTTGGTATCTGGAAGTTGTCAGGCGCTCATTGCCTTCTACCAGATGGACATTGTGGACACTGGAAATTCAACTCTAGAGTTCTGTAGAGGACTAGTGGTGGACAAGTGCGATTCGGCGAGGATCAGGGCTTTGACAAAATCCAACGGATGAGTCTGTTCCGAATAACATTCGAGCCGAAGAACTTCTAGAAATCCCTGGAATGGCAGTGCTATCAGGAACAACAGCCGGTTCGGGATAAGCTCTTGAGGCACGGAAGTGTGGTCAGACGGACTTGCCGGGGTATGAGTTGAGCGACAAAACCGTTCTGCATGCACTCGTCCAGTATCCGTGCCTTAAGGACTTGTGAAGTTTTGTCGAACAGCTATTATCACGTGTAGGACGGATCCGGAAATCGGCCGAGTCCACCGTTAAGATCGCCCCGCCTACATTTGGCCGGGAAGAGCAGACAGTTTCCCTCTACCTGGAAGCTGCAGCGAAAGAGGTTGTGTAGGGGACGCGACTGAAAGAACTGAATACAGACACTTTTCTCTTCGGCAAATCCCTCATCAAATTTTTCAAGTTTCACTTGGAAGAGGTGAGAGTGGAGAGGGAAGTGTTAACTCGCAGTACATTTGTTAAAAGGGCCGTATATAGTGAGGATGGGCAGTATGAATGGACCTACACCGAGGGGCGTCTGTTGGAGTGGGGCACCATCTTAGAGTGCTCTTGGAAAGTAGGGTGGTTTAGAATTAATGAGCTTCCTGAGTCACAGTTGGGCGATGCTTCCTCCTACTGGGGAATTTTCATTATAATTCTATTGTTATTTGTTATCTGCTATCTTCTTTTTACTCTATTATTTTTTACTCTATTATTTTTGTAAACCCCTACTGTCACTGTTTGTTGTATTGTCGGCCTTTGTGGCCAATACATAAATTAGCACTATTATTATTATTATTATTATTATTATGACCAATTAGGCTGAGTAAGTAAAATACACTTCACTTTTCCCCGTCGTGTGTTCCTCAGACTGGAAAAAGCTGAATGCACACACACACAAACGAACATATATATATATATATATATATATATATATATATATATATATATATATGTTCGTTTGTGTGTGTGTGCATTCAGCTTTTTCCAGTCTGAGGAACACACGACGGGGAAAAGTGAAGTGTATTTTACTTACTCAGCCTAATTGGTCATAATAATAATAATAATAATAATTGTTTCTACTTTTGGCACAAGGCCAGCAATTACCCAGTGTATTACTGGTACTTTATTTTATCGACCCCGTAAGGATAAAAGGCAAAGTTAACCTCGGCAGGATTTGAACTCAGACCATAAAGGGCCGTAACTCTATGCAGCAAAGCATGGCGTCCGACCCTCTACCGATACTGCCATTCTAAATAATAGTGCTAATTTATGTATTGGCCACAAAGGCCGACAATACAACAAACAGTGACAGTAGGGGTTTACAAAAAAAACACACGACGGGGAAAAGTGAAGTGTATTTTACTTACTCAGCCTAATTGGTCATAATAATAATAATAATAATAATAGTGTTAATTATATATATATATATATATATATATATATATATAATTAGTAAATTTGTAACCCATACACTATAGAAACAATTGTTACCTAATAAATTCTGTATACCCGCATTTCCATTTCGTAAACTTCTTCTTCATATATATATATATATATATATATATATATATCAACATGCATATTATAATGCAACCACGTGTACTATATCTTTTTAAATCTACAGATATATTATTAGTTCTCTCAAGAATTCAATTCAGAGTTCACAGTCACTGTTATGCTGGATAAATAATGATTTCCATTACAATTCCTTTTGATACTGCAATTATATCCAATTTAATGGTTGTGGATATATGTTGTCTAACTCTGCTGAGATATTCCACATCAACCACTTGAACGTTTCTTTATTGGCTGGCAGTGCTGATACTTGAACGTTTCTTTATTGGCTGGCAGTGCTGATACTTACACGTTGCTTTCGACGAATGTATCATTTGTTTGAACACCGACTGTGAGCCTGCTTATGACATTAACGTACACTTGACTGAGTATTCCAAATACACGTGTATCCTTGACCTAGTTCTAGGGAGGTAGTGGTTATGGGAAGGGTAGTAGCGTGACACTGTGTATTGCAAGGCTGGCTCTTTGAATTATAAATACGACTCAGTAAGTCGACTGGAACAACGTTAAATATAGTGTCTTACTCAAGGACACAACGTTCCACCGCCATACATTTATTTGTGCGTATCATAGAAATGATGTTACAAAGCGGAGGCAAGATTTAGAATGTCCTAATTCTCGACATGATTCTACAAGATATGAGACTGATATATTAGAGAAAAGTCATAAGAAACTTCAACCTTTACAAATTATATAATACCACAATGAACCACATTCAAGTCACGGTAGCAAGTTCGATAAAATAATGCGGTAGCCAGTTCATGTAGCATATGGGACATAGCATCAGTGAGGGGCGCAAATTTGCAATAAAGCCGGTGAATAGAAGGCATCGAAATTGTATTAATTCTCTCTTAGTGACCTCATAAGCCTACTAGTGTTCGGTATGCAGAACCTTTGAATGGCGGCATCTGTGAATTGCTTGGAAATAAAATACAGTCAATAGAACATCAGATAGAATACTTTACGTTATTCGTTTCGGCTCTCTGCACTTTCAATTCAAATCCTACCGAGGTCAACTTTGCATTTCATCCTTTCGAGGTCGATATTACCAATCAAGTACTGGAGAGAGTTTTTCCTGTATATCTCTTTCTCACTTCTCTGCAAGAAATCGGCTGAGTTTAGATATGGTGAATGAAAGTCTCCGCCAGGTATATAATCACCAGTTATCATATACCCAGGTATATAATACCCAGTTATCATATACCCTGGTATAAAAATCCCAAGTATGTCATGATAGCGCACCTACGTCTCCATCGTGAGTCATAGGTACATCTAAGCATAGAAACTACAATATTGAAATAGAGTAAACATTTGTTACACAAAACAAAGACAAATATATGCAAGTAAGGGCAACTCACCCACACAGAATTGAAAAGCCTCTATATATGTAGGATCATTTAAAACACACGTAGGAGAAATGTAGGAATCAGAAAATTCGAAAGAGACAAGCACATGGACAATTGTTTACCATCGGCTGTCTTCTTGGTATCATTATAGTTTCGGATGCTTTATAAGACATGGCTATTCATCACCATTCCCGAGGCCTAGAGCCCTTCACCCTCCTCTTCCCTCGCTCCATTCTTCTGTGACACTAGAGCCCTTGCCTTTCCTTTTCTTTTCCGTTTTCATAACCACAAAAGACACTTGAATATTCAGTGTAACTCTATTTTGTGTAGTGTGTGCTGTTGTGCTGTTTTATTTGATTATATATGTTCAATATTTGAATAAACTAAATTTCATTTCCAGCCCGCCTCCAGGTAAAAAAAAATTAAACTTAACTGTTCGTCTCTTCTTTTCTGTACGAAAAAAAAAGGTGATTGCACGTGTTCATTTTTCACTGCTTGGTTTTTATTTAACAAAAAAAAAAAAAAAAAAAAAAAAAAACTGTAGTTATACCTACATTACATTTATCTTAAATTTCTGCTGTATTTTGCGTGGATATTTATTATAATACGCAATGCATTACCAGACGAATAATTGGACGATTTACAAATCATACTTATAAAGTCAGGCAAGTTTCCATTTGTGTTTGACATAGATAGCGGTTTGCTATAAATTCTCTTTGTATACGGATGGATAAGTGTACTAGCTCTCTGGTGGATAGTAAAGTATTAGCTATAAAATATATAGACATCATCCTATGGTTTCCTGTTTACAAAATGAGAAGCAAATATGTTTATATTAGTTCCATTTTCACAGCTAGGCTTATAATCTATAACATTAACTTTATCTTGAGTTTTCTAATATATGCTGTGTTGTGAATAAATATTATTTAATCAATTACGTTGCACAAGATGTAAATTAGTCTAGCCATTTGAGTTAAGTTCTGGTTTTATGTTTGATATAAATTGAGTGGAATTAGAGGAAAGAAGAAACAGACTTATGAGAATTCTTTAAAAATAGAACATTTCCATTTTCTGACGTCAACACCATTGTTTTCCTGTTTAATTCAATCTCTCTCTGTATATATATATATGAAGGGTCAGGACCCCGATGGCTGAGCTCCAACCGTTTCGACAGATAGATCCAAACTAACCCACCAGGCTCTGGTGCGTTATGGTCCACCTGGTATCTTACCACACCCTCTTTGCTGTATATATATATATATATTTTTTTTCTCTTTCCCTCCTCATCTCTCTTACATATGCACATCTACTCTCACTGTGTTTGTAGATATCTGTGTATACGTATATAAATACATATATCCGCATATGTTTATGCTATGCTCTGCGAATGTGTGTATATATGTGTGTGCGTGTGTATGTATGTGTGTGCGTGTATATGTGTGTGTAAGCGGGCTCGCACGCGTATTTGGATGTATATGTATGAATTCAAATACACCCATTACATATTCGTAAATGCATAAATGTGCGTGTATAGCTGCGTGTATTGATTCATATATTCACTCCTACAAGGATGTATGTAGTTGTGTGTATGCAATCGTGTATGTGTAAGGAAGTTATTAAGTCATATAATCTTAACAAAAGGAAACAAAACAAACAAAATGAAGCTTCATTTGCATATTCGGCATTCAGCCAATGCCCATTAACATCGCTAGGCTTGCTGAAAAATATACAAGGTATTTACGTATCTATTGGTAAACATATGGTTGTCAATCTGTACGTTCTGACAACTGTACGTATACACACACACACACACACACACACACACACACACACACACACACACACACACACACACACACACACACACACACACAAACATACAGATACACACACGCTCCACATACATCATTTACACATACATATTTACCTATTTGCATTCAGGGTCAATCGTGTTGCTAAAATTTTACAATTAAAGTGTGTGTATATATATATATATTTATATATATATATATATATATATATATATATATATATATATATATATATATATATATATATATATATATATATATATATATATATATATGTATATATATGTATAAGTATGTATATATATATGTATAAGTATGGGAAATGAAATATCGTTTCATTTTTTCCGTTTATATATATGTATATATATATATATATATATGTGTATATATATATATATAAATATGTGTATGTGTGTGTGTATGCAAAACGTAAACAGAAATAACAAAACAAACGACATAGAACAATAAAAAATATTATTAATTTAACGCTTGATGTAGTAGGAAAAGTGTCTTAACGTTACGCACACTAGTCCTTCATAAACTCAATATTAAGATAGTAGAAAGACCAGGTACCTTCGTAAAAACACTTATTAGCAAGACATACCCTTTTCAAAGACCCTCATGTATAGATCAGAAATGTATAACCTGTAAAATAAGCCCCCATATTAACTGTAAAACTAGAAATGTAGTGTATAGCATAAGATGTACTGAAGGACAATGTAGAGACAAAAATATAGTGTACATAGGTGAGACAGCTCGTAGTGTAGGGGAACGGATAAATGAACACTGGCGAGACCTTCAAGATAGTAAAGAATCATCTGTACTCTACCAACATGCTAAAATAGAACACAAGGGTAAATTAGAGAACATAGAAATAAAAATAGAATCTACACACAGAAAAGACGCAATGTTTAGACAAATTACAGAGGCAATAAACATAAAAGAATTACAACCAAAATTAAATAGAAAATATGAGTGGAACAGCAACATCACAACTTACAATTAAGGACAAAATGAAAACACACACACACATAGAACAAACAACCAACCAGTAACATGTAAATAAACAAATAAATAAATGAACATAAACACACACAGACACCCGGATGAGGCGCATGCGCAGACTGAGCACACAACACACACACAGAAACAAAATGGCGTAGGACAGAACAAAGGAGAGGCACAGAAACAAAGAAAGGAATCCCCATTAACTGAAGCGGTCACAGAGTGTGTGACGAAAGAACTATGACAATATATAAACAACTATCTGGTTGTGGAACCAACCAACCAACCAGAAATTTATAAATTCCTAAATTTATTATAAATTTATTATAATAATAAATTGAAGTGAAAGCAACTGGTGCGTGTGTTTCTTATTGGCAACATGACCCTCCCAAAGTATAACAATATATATATATATATATACTGCCTCTCTGTTTTGTCCCTGTTCAAATTTTTCCATTATATATATATATATATATATAAAAAAACATGAGAAGAAAGAATACTGCGTGGTTGCACATGGGTTACATATGATAAAAATAGTCCTTCGTCAGTGATTTTCCAACCTTCATTGGTATGTCTTCGCTTTAAAAATCATATCCCTCCGGTTGGTGCAAGCAATAGCTAAATAAAGCTATTGGGACAATTAAATCGCGTAAAGCGAGCGAGACAAGGTAAACAACAGGGAAGGATAGCAAGGCAAAGATAGAAAAATACAAGCAGCATGGAAATCCGGTCAGCTTAAGCTGGGTGGATTTCATGAGCGAGAGAGATATACAGACCGTCCGACGTGAGTGAGATGTGAGCAAGAAGAAAACCCACTACAATATATGTATATATATATATATATGTATATATATATAGGTAAGTTATTCCGGGTTGAATCGGAGGTAACCACAGTAAGTAAGGTACTCAATACATAGCAGAGTATAAAAGTGTTAATATAGACGAGATTCTACATGGACTATATTTCTCAAGAATGAAACAGTTCTAGTCCTGTAGAATCTCATCTCTCTCTCTCTATATATATATATATATGTATAGATTTAGCTCTAGACCTAGCTATTGACCAGTTAATTTTATTGTTCATCTTTTGTCAATTCTATTAAATGATGAATAGCTCCTGTTTATTTTAACATGTCTATTGAGCACTCTTATTCGATATGTGTATTTCCACATTTTCCCGAATATTTTTCGCGGATGTAGAGGTTATCTCCCTTGCCGAATTCCATGTGCGTATTTAGCTTGGGTTATGCCTTCTCATTCGTTTGGACAAAGCTCGTTGAAGAAGTAAATTTCCTGTCCACTGGTACCTAGAAGTCTTATATATTTTTATGTGAGCTGATAGAGAACAGTTTAAGGATTTACAGAAACCCAAGAAGCTAGATTTAACATCTTGCTAGCGGGTCCGGGTCTGCTTTTTACATTCATTTAATTTATTGATTTATTGATTTTTTATCTGAGTGTCCCGAATCTTCCAGATCGCAAATTTTCGATCGTACGGTTGAATATAGACTTGTTCTATGTGTGACGGTATTTTAACGCTAGTTATAGCTCTGATTTATCTAAATTATGGAGCCCTCTGCCGCTCATATCGAATTTTGTTTATCGTGAACTCGTGCGCCGATTTTTCGATACTCGATTATTCTACTATATATATATATATATATATATATATATATATATATATATATATATATACACACACATATGTATATATGGCGTGAAGCGCTTTCAAACAGTTTTTATCTATAGAAGACACTTTTTCAAAGTGTCTTGCACTGCGACTATTGCAAAGGAGATATCTTATCTACACACCCATGTTACACACACACACAGGCACACACACATACACACATATATATATATATATATATATATATAGTGAGAGAGAAAGAGAAACGGGGAGAGAGAGAGAGAGAGAGAGGAAAACGGAGAGAGAGAGAGATAGAGAGAGAGAGAGAGAGAGGTATGTTTATGCTAAGGAATGCTATAAAATAGCTTATAAAATAGGGTGAAAAGAATTTGGCTTTGGCTGCGTGTGTTTGCGAGCGTGTGTGTGTGTGTTAGCGAGAGAGAGAGGGGGGAGAGAGAGAGAGAGATAGAGAGAGAGGGAGAGAGAGAGAGAGAGAGAGAGAGAGAGAGAGAGAGAGAGAGAGAGAGAGCCAACGTGACTACCACAGAATATTAACTGTAGAAGACGGTTGTGAAATTCAATATTTGGATCTCTCCATCATGTAAATAGTTTGATTCCCTTTTAAAGTAAACTTAAAAACAAAGTTTAGATGCTACAGCATTACACAAATGAACTGGATGCCACCTGGTTAAAAAACTGGCTTCGCAATTGATACCATTAAGTGGCATTCTTGGCCGAATGTCTTTTCCCTTAACCTCATATTCACCTAAGCTTCGTAAATGAAATTGGGATGATATAAGCTGTTTAAATGCACTATATAACAGTTGAGTTTGAGAGGAAGTGAGAAAGTCATATAGCAAGAATAATCGACCTATGAAGTGGGATCATTTTTTTAATCATTGGCTGCCATCGAGTCGCAGGTTTTATATCAAAAGGTTCCCCTTCTAGAATGAACTAAAATGCACAAGTTAAATATTCGGTCCTAATACATATCTTTATTGAAATGTAAATTTGTTTTTGTATTTTGAAAGTTTAACTACATTATTTAAACTATGAAGATTTATTTTAATGATATAAGGTTAATAAAGAAAATATACAAATTATGTAGGGTGTTTATAACATATAAAACCTATTCTGACTCGTACAAATGACAAAAAGAAAAAAACAAAACAAAAAAAATCAATTATTATATTTGTATGATGAATTTAATACATCGAAATAGCGAAATAAAATAACAAGTTTATTAATTAGTATCCGACACATGAAATAATTCTGCTTATTTACTATTGTCATTTAATTAAATTATGTAATTTGGTTTATTTAAACCTTTTTAAATATTAAAAATATTCTGAATAACGTTAATAATAGTTAAGGGCTAATAGTAGTAGAATAATAGAGCAAGTGCAGAATCATTGAATCGAAATTGATTGCTAGCAAACATTTAATTAAAATTCTATTGGATCAACCTTTAAAACACGGTCGTTTATAAACGTTAAGGGGTATATAGTACTATAGTAATAATAAAGTATTTACCCCGGTGCCTATGAAAATATAGGCTCTATAATATATAATATTTTTGCTGCGAAGTTAATCTGGCATTATAAATAAGGAAACAAAAATACTATGAAGAATGTACAGATTGATAAAAGAATGAATAAGTATAAAGAATCCGTTAATGAATGACGGACACAAGGTTTAGTGTTACGGAAAGAAAGAGAGAAATGAATAAATTGATATTCAAAAATGAAAGGAAGTAAGGAAGCGGGAGAAAAGAGAGGAAGAAAAGTAGAAAGGAAGAACATAGGAAAAGACGGAAGGAAAAAAAAAAAACTGAAGAAGGAAAACTCCCAATACGGATGTCATATGATGAGGCAGAGAGAGAATAAGATCAAAAGGAATTAATGCTAAAAGAAAGAAAGAAAGAAGTGTATAAAATAAGCTAAGAGAAAAGACAGAAATAAATAAAGGAAAGAACACTTAAAGAACGGAAGGGGGAAGGACAGAGAGAGAGAAAGATAGGAAGAATATGTGAAAGGAAGAAAGACAGAAAAGAAGAAAGAAAGAAAGAAAGAAAGAAAGAAAGAAAGAAAGAAAGAAAGAAAGAAAGGGGTGAAGTCAGAAAGAAAGTGTTGGACGTCTGTCGTTTTCGACGATGTGTGTTCAGTTTTCCGAACAAAAGAGCAGCCTGCTGGTGAAATTGACGCGAAAGGGGTTCTGTATTTCACAGGCAAATATGCACCCTTAACATAATTCTCAGGGAAATTCAGCGTGACACAGTGTGTAGCAATGTTGGCCTTTTTGCATCGCAAGGACAATTCATGTTTGCTAGCTGAGTGGACTGGAGAAAAGTAAGATAAAGTGTCTTCTACAGCGACGGAAAGATCTGTCGTAGAGAAACATTCATTACAGTCGGGAATTGAACACCATAATTATTGAGCGACGTGAATTCCCACAGAAAGAATGACAAGGGTTAAACGTCAGATCACTTCATTTTCTATTCAGCATAAATATTTCCACTGTACACACATTGTTCTTATTTTTGTACAAGTATTTTTCTCAGCCACCTGTCTTTTTTTCACCCTTTCTTCTCTGTGTTCACCCAATTTGACGTCTTACATTTTAGTGAATCGGGGTTTCCCTGAGACTCGGCCTCCAGATCTGCTAGCCACACAAATATCGCTGCGAATCCACCGTAGACACTTTCAGCCTTCACTCACTGCCCTGTCGCGACAGTGCTGACCACCGTCTACGCCATGCTGTTCTCAACGGGGTTACAAAGCATGGCTTGGATGCTGCAGGCTTCCCTTCCCAGGTCGAGCCGGCATGACAATCTTCCTGTTCCGTGGTGATAAACCCCTCATCAGGGATACCACATGCAGCAACACTTTCTCCAACGCAACCTGGTGCAGTCTGCACCTAATCCAGGCTCTGCTGTACTTCGGACGAGGAGGGTAAACTCTCCAAATATCGGTCGCTCTCCGACTGGTTTGCTACAGAGCCCGTAGCAGTGGAGACTTCTTGTGTCCTTGCCCCTGGACCACCTCCCCATTCACCACCATCGCACGGAATTGGCTACCCGAAAGTGTGAGACTTGCGAGCTGGAATAGCTCTTCCAGCGCGTTCCCTCACCACCACCCGGGGAAACACCTTCTCTATTCTGTCCGCCGGGACTGCAGGGCGGCCAACGCCTGGGCCTCCATTTGAGAGATAGGGAGAGCAGGAGAGACGGAGGCAGTGACAGTTGGGGGGGGGGGGGGGTTCCATTGTATTCGGACCTGATGTATATGTATATATTTATTAACCACACCACATATATTATATATCTATATCATATATACACCTTTCTTCACTAAAGGCCACTTGGGGAAAACTGCTTGACCCACCGTTCATTTTTGTCCTCGTGACCTTTACACACACACACACACACACACACACACACATGAGCGCACGCATACACACACACACACACGCACGCACAGACACAGACACACACAATCAAATTCTAACTCAGTCGGATACAATATGAAAATCCTGTGGTGTTAGAAATACACGTACATGTCCACACACACACACTCACACACCCACACACATACGTGTGTGTGTGTGTGTGTGTGTGTGTGTGTGTGTGTGTGTGAACATGTACGTGTATTTCTAACTCCGCTGGATTTTCATATTGTATCCGACTCAGTTAGAATTTGATTGACCAATTTACTATCAGGGCATAATTTTATAAACTGTGAACTATATATAAAACATACATGCACAACCCATCATATATGTTATTATAGAAATAACTTCTAGAGCTGATAATTTCTTATGAATGAAACAATTCTAGTTCTGTAGAAGTTATTTGTATAATAAAATAAAGATGCCTATACTCTGCTTATACAGAAAGAGATAAGGAAGGAAAACAAGAACGAAGGAGAGAGAGAGCGAGGAAGGAAGAAGGGAAAATATGTGGTGGGGTAGTAGGGTATAAAAAGGAATAGACAGGCAGGTAGGTTGCTGGTTAGATATGTGAATGGAAGGAAGATAGATTGATGAATGAACTTATAGATAGACAGTCAGACAGACAGACAAACAGACATACAGACAGACAGAGAAGCAGGCAGGCAGATAGACAGACAGGCACGCAGGCAGTCAGGTAGGTAGGTAGATAGATAGATAGATAGAGAGAGAGAGAG
>OZ024740.1:156697132-156712132 GCA_964016885.1 Eledone cirrhosa
CATACACAAACATACACATATACCTACATACACACACACACATATATATTTACATACAAATACGTAAGTATACAATAATACACATTTATACATACACACATACCTACACACACACACACACACACACACACACACACACACACACACATACATATATATATATTTACATAGAAATACATACGTATTCAATAATACACATTTACACAAACATACACACACACCTACGTACGCACACACACACATATATATATATTTATTTACATATAAATACATAAGTATACAATAATACACATTTACACATACATGCACACAGATGCACACACATGTCAACATGTCACCATATATTTATGGTTTTAAAATTGTACACTTATATTTATAGATTCATACACATATAGATATATAAAAATCCATATATAAATATATATATATATATATATTTATATACATATATATATATATATATATTTATATATATATATATATATACATATATATATATATATATATATATATATATATATATATATATATATATATATATATATATATATATATATATAAATATATATATATATATATATATTCAAAGACATACTCATTTACGAGGTCCAGTGAGTGTGAATATATACACGTATATAAATAGGTAAATATACATACGCGCGCGCACGCAAACAGCCACACACAACCACACACACACACACGCACACACACACACACACACATGCATGTACAAAAACAGATTTAATTAATTCAATCCACAAATAGAATTATACCAACTAACGATTCATTTAATGCAACGCCACACACACAAACACACACAGTTAGAAATATATATATTTATATATATATATAAATATATATACATATATACAAACATACATACACAATATACATATATATATATATATATATATATATACACACATACATACACAATATATACACAAACATATATACACAATACATATATGTATATATATATGAATATAAACACACAAACATTTATTCATATGCAGTAATATACTAATTCTGTCAGGCAAATACCTTATACCTCAACACTAAGACACAATGGTAAGTACTCTTTGTATTATATAACTTTCATTTTTGTTATATTTTTTATTATCAGTTGACTTTTTGAAGTTCCTTTTTATGTCCTACCCATTTCCATCCTCTGTCTACTGTCTTGCTTTTCAAACCCATTTGATTCCTATGTAAACTCTCACAGATTTTGTAATCCTGTCCCTGCAGTGAATCGCCATGAATGGGCCTTGTGACAATAATATAGTAAATATTATAGTAAATAATATATTAAATATTATTATTATAGGGCGCGTGTATCAGCCCAAACATTAGAGCAGGGGTTCTCAAAGTGGGTGCTTCTGCCCCAGGGGGCATTGAGAAATTCCAGGGGGTTGGTGCCAAAGGATGCGGGTGGTAGAGATGATGTAATAGTATATTAGATATCAAATGATATATATTATATATAAATATAGTAAAATATATAATTGTTTGTACTTTTGGCACAAGGCCAGCAATTACCCAGTGTATTACTGTTACTTTATTTTATCGACCCCATAAGGATGAAAGGCAAAGTTAACCTCGACGGATAATAATATATAATATTTATTTATAGTAAATTATATAATATTTATTCATACATAGTATATATTATATTATTTATTATATATAAATTAACGATTTTATTTATATATCATTTACAATTTGCATGTAGGTACGTCTCTCTGGAAATAGGAGTGGGGGCGCTGAGGGTATTACGTGGCCGTGAATGTGGGGGCGGCCCAAAAAGTTTGAGAACCTCTGCATTAGAGCATCGTACAAAATACTGGGTGGTATTCATTCCGCTTTTTGTTCTTTTTACGTTTTGAGTTCAAATCCCGCCGAGATTTGCATTCCTTTTCCTCTTTAGAGGGTCGATAAAATAAAGAACCAGTAATGAAATTGGGTCAATATAATCAACTAACAGCTGCCCATCAAATTGCTGGCCTTGTGCCATAAGTAGAAACGATTATTATTGCATATTTCATATCACACACACACACACGCGCACGCACACACACACACACACACACACACACACACACACACACACACACACACACACACACACACACACACACACACACACACACACACACACACACACTATTTAACTTAGGTTTCATGTTGTAATTCATATGTTGCCGTTTCCCTATTTATTGTATATGAACACTGTAATATATTTGCATGCTTTTGTATGAAATGTATTCTATTCTATTCTATGTGTGTGTGCGTGTGTGTAGGGGGGGGGGGGGGTTCTGACCAATAAACTCAATAAAATTGGTTGTTGTTGTTTAGGTCAAAATCAGGCTTCAACGGTTCGATTTATAATATAATTGATTTCAGCCGTGACTATTTCATCTTTTTACCACGTGTAGTTAACCCAAAATAATGGTTTATTATATAGTCCCAAGGCCACCAATTTTGGGGAGGAGAAAGTCGATTAAATCGACCCCAGTGCGTGACCGGTACTTTATTTTATCGACCATGTAAGGATGAAAGGCAAAGTTAAACTCGGCGGGATTTGAACAAAGATCATAAAGGCCCGTAACTCTATGCTACAAAGCATGGTGTCCGACTCTCTACCGATACTGCCAATCCATTAACCCCAAATAATGTAATTCAACTTGTCCCTATTTTAAAAATAGTTTGTCATTTGAGGGTATTTGAACTGCTATTACTAGGAGAATAAGCAAGCGGGTAGATGTTCCTTTGTTGTCCCGGGAAATCATTGATATTTCTGGGAGGCTAGATTAGCAGACACGATAGAGCGCCAGATATTTAATTTGTTACGCATTTTTACGTGCTGATTCCGAATCTTGTCTTTCATTCTTCGAAGGTTTACTACTGGAGTAGATGTAATTGAAAAACCAAATTTCTGGCCGTATAAGAAATAAAAGAGAGAGGCAGATTGACAGATTCATTAGAATAGTAGACTTTAGCTATTTCTGCTGGCTCTTTACTTTCTGAGTTCAAATCACGCCGAAGTCAACTTTGCTTTTCATCCTTCCGAGGTCGACAAAATAACGTACAAGTTAGGCACTAGAGTCTTCTTTTCCCTCAAATTACTGGCCTTGTGTCTAAACTGAAAAATATTAAGAGCGATGGATTGGTTGAGTGGCCAGAGCATTGGACAAATGCTAAGCAGTATTTTTTCAACCGTGGTTAGCTTTGCCTTTTAGTCTTACAGCATCGATACCCTTTATGATCTGAATTTAAATCCCGCGGAGGTTAACTTTGCCTTTCATCCTTACAGGATCGATAAAATAAAGTACCAGTAACGCACTAGGGTCGATTTAAACGACTTTCGCTTTTCCTTCAGATTACTAGCCTTGTGCTTAAAGTGGCAATAATTATTATTATATTAGTGAAGTGGAATTGTAGATCATCAAGGATAAATGTTTGCTGCATTTAGTTAGGTCTGTTTACGTTTTGAGTTTAAAGCTGTCGAACTCGACATTTAATTCAATTCCATCAATGAAGTAGGGTCAAAATGATCAACAAATCCACTTTTCTTCTCTTTATACATATGTTAGACATATTCGTATTACACCTGTGGAGTGTCTAATAAAATACTTGAAGCATTTAGTTACAATCGGAGTTGGGATCTTGCTGAACTTGTTATTGCTTTTCACCTTTCCGTAGTTCAATAACGAAGGCTCCAGCAATACACCTTTCCCCAAATACCATAGATTTATTGTTGCTGTTGTTGTTATGTCTCACCGATTTAAAATGTATGCAATGATATTCTAACCTATTTTAATAATAGGGGCCAGAGTTCTCAGAGTACGCAGAGTCAAAATAGACACTGCAAGAAATCTCATCCGGTGCTCTGGAGTTGCACTTTATTTATCGACCCCGACAGTATGAAAAGTAAATTTAACTTCGATATTTTGGGCTCAGATCTCAGAGTGCTGGAATAAATACCACATGGTGGTTTTTAGTCCAACGTTTTACAATTCTGCCAATTCGCTGTCTAATATGTAGTGGCCTTGCACCTAAGTTAGAAATGATTTTTTCCCAGCAATAGATTAACTGAATCGGTAGAACTTAATATAAAGTGACATGTAGCATAATTTTCTTCTTACTTTCCGTTACCTCCAGAAATCAAATCTCGCTGTGGTTGGCATTGCTTTTCATCACTTACCGTTTCAAGGAGGTAGGGTACAAACACCACAAGCAATTTAATCAACTGTTGGTTCTCATCAAAATTTGGCTTTAAGCTGATGATAAAAATTCTTTTTGCTGTGTTGTTGTAGAATAGGTAGAACATGGGACGGGTGTGACGAGACCCTCCCTCGGAGAGCTAGAAATAGTAGTTAATTCATGCTACTGCCATAAAAACAGAAGGAAACATTGGATCGTGTGGTCAACTATCTTTAAAAAAAGAAAGAAAAAAGGACGCTATTATTACGAATTGATTGTTTTGAGAGCTGAAATGGAATGATACAACAACAAATTTTCTGTATTTCAAGGCATCGTGGAAGCCTTTATGTGATCGTTCGACATATATGAAATAACATAAAACGCCCCCTCAAATCACACGCTACTATCTTTAAAATGTAGTATTTAACGCACTTATTTTTTGAATAAAAGATATGAGAATTATTGCTGGAAAGAAAATACAAGTTGTTGCTGTAGTTTAGGTTGTTTTGTATAAAATGTATTGCAGATTATATGTGGATATGCAGTAGCAAATAAATACACTGTGGATTCGTATTGTTGTTGTTTAAACCAATTCTAACATGGCCAAGAAAACCTATCAACAAGACATCCAGCCTTCCTCCTATTTACAGTGAATCCAGTACCACGTTAATCAAAGCGTCTTTTAAAAGATGATATAGTGTGATTTGAAAAAAAAAAAGCTGTCATTTTTAGCAGATCAAATGATTACGTTGGTGATGGGAGTCCTTTTTGCTGTGGAAGACCTAATGAGATTAAATTACCTGTCAAGTATAGGGGTCAATATGGTCAAATCTACCCATTCCCGAAAATCGAAGCTTTGTAAGAAAGCCATTATTAGAAAAAAGGGATGTAGACTTACAGAATCAGTAAAGTGACAGAGAAAGATCTTTGCGGTATATTTCTTGTCTCTCAATGTTCTGAGTTCAAATCCCACAAGAGTCAGCTTCGCTTTTCATCCTTTCTATTTCTATGTAATAAAGTACGTAGGCGGTGAATTGACAAAATCGTTAGAAAGTTGGCTAGAATGTTTTGCGGTATTCGTTTCGGCTCTCTGGTCTCTGAGTTCAAATTCCACCGAGGTCAACTTCGCCCTTCATTCATTCAAAGTCGATAAAAATGTACCAGTCAAGAACTGGGGTCGATTCTATCTGTGTCTCTTTTCACTTCCATTCTCTCAATCTCTATCCTTCTGCTGAATCTAGACCCGGAGAGGAGATGGGCTCCACCAGATTTTAAAATTGCCCTAGAAACGCCGTATGTCAATACGGCACCCCTACCACTCTGTCAAGAATTACAGGTCCATACCATACATATAATAAAGTACCAGTCAAATATGTACTAGTTCGTTACAATCCACTATATTCTTAATCCAAAATGTGTGGTATTTTACCTATTAAAGAAATTGAGATTATATCCCATCGTGTTCAATAACGATTTTCATCTTTCTGGGTTCGATAAAATATAGTACAATCAATTACTGAGGTAGATATTATGGGTCTAAATTAGAAATTATTATTACTATACATAAAAAGGTGGAGGATTGGCAGAATCGTTAATGCATCGATAAAATGCGTTGCAGTATTTTGTTCCATTCCTCTAACGTTTTGGTTTCAAATCGCGCCGATGTCAATTTGGCCTTTCCTCCTTCTGGGGTCGATAACAGTCGCAATACAGTCGCAATACAGTCTAGGAATTGCTAGAATCGAATTTCCCTTCCCCACAAAACTGTTGCCTTGTGCCTGAATCAGAACCCATTATCACACATAAACACAAATGCGTTGGACTGGCAGCATCAGTCGGGCAAAATGCTTTTCGTAATTTTCTTCTGTTCATTATATTCTGAGTTCAAATCCTACCGAGGTAAAATTTTTCTTACATCGTTTCGAGGTCGATGAAATAAAGCACCATTTCATTACTGGAGTCTATTCCTTTGCCATCTCTTTTTCTCATTCGTTCTCTCCTCCCTCTGCTCTGGAATAAATCAGCTATGTTCAGAGACAGAGTGGGATGGGCTAAACGAGGTTTAAAAGGCTCAAGACACGTCCTGTGTTTGGACAGCGACACTACAACTACATAAGTAGTTAAGGACCTTTCTTTTCCTTTCAGGTACTGGAATCCATAAAATCGACTGTCACACCACTGAACGTAATTTTCCGGTCTTCTAAAGAAACATTTATTACACACATCACATACACAACATAATTTTTCTCTTTTCTCCAGACTTGTTCTTCACTCTCTCGTTCAAACTTACTCCGCCTCATATCATGAATTTCATCAAACTTTTAATTACTTTTCAAGATCCTGTTACAATATCTCGTGTAGTTAAACTGCTCTCCGATTTATGTAACGGTTAAGGTTACACGTCTGTGTTTTGCATGCATTTATCTTCGTTATCTCTCTCTCTATCTATCTTTCTCTATCTATCTCTCTCTATCTATCTTTCTATCTCTTTCTCCCCCCCCCCCTCTATGTATCTATCTTTCTATCTCTTTTCTCTCTATATATATATATATATCTGTCTATTTCCGCCTTTCACTTTCTCCGCCTGCTTCTCTCATGCCCTCTCTGTCTCTTCTTTAACTCTGTCATGCTTTCTCTATCGCTAGCTCTCTGTCTTTCTTGCACCCCCTCTCTCTCTCTTGTTCTCTGTTACTCGCCCCCTCACTCTATTTCCCTCACTCTCTCTTGCTCTGTTTCTCTGTTTCTCTGTCACACACTCTCTGCCTCTTTCTTTCACTCCCTCTTACCATTGTTCTCTGCATAACTGCTTTTATTCCTTTATTGGTTTTCAGTAGTTTCTATCTATCGGTGTTTCGTTCTCTCTCTCACACATACACACTTTCACTCTCTCTTTCTCTCTCCCTCTCTATCTTAGTATATTTCTAGTTGTGTCTACCTGTCTATTTGCCTGTCAGTCTCTGTCCTCCTATCTTAGCATAACGTCACCGTAGTGACCCATATCCATCACTATCCATGACCCACACACATATCATCAATACGTCTGAACACAACCTAACATACCGTACATATTCCACTTTAAACATAAAGTAAAAAATAAAATCTGATCACGCTCTTCACAACCATACCTCCCATACATAACAATAATTGTTTCTACTTTTGGCACAAGGCCAGCAATTACCAAGTACATTACTGGTACTTTATTTTATCGACCCCGGCGGGATTTGAACCAAAGTAATTACAGGTACAGAGTCGGCAACATCCTTAGGCAGCAGTCATCATATTATTGGGTGCTCTTTTTTTCTCATTCGCTCTCTCACTCTTTCTCTGTATATATATATATATATATATATATATATATATATATATATATATATATATTAATATATATACATTGGACGGATATGTGTCCTCATCTTGTTTTGTTGTTAACACAACGTTTCGGCTGATGCACTCTGCAGCCTTCATCAGGTGTCCAAGTGATGTTATTAACGTTTGTTCAGGCCACTGCCTAGAATTGTATTCGGAATCAAAAGGTTAGTAGCCCACTTGTTAACCCCCCCTGATTTTTTTTTTCTCGTGAAAAAAAATAATTTCACGAGAAAAATAAAATCCACGAGAAAAAAATTCACGGGGAAAAAAGGCGGGCTACTAACCTCAAGATACCCTTGAAATATATATAATAAGATAAATATGGTTTTATAAAGATAGTTTCCATTTATTAATATCATTGATATATATATATATATATATATATAGAGAGAGAGATACTACGTATAAGTGGAAGTTATAGCCGCAATATAGCAGGGACCAATCGAATTGTTTGAAGCAGTCACAAAGCACTCAATGGTGCGAAAATTTAATACATTTTCGTCCAGATTGAACACCAAGTTAAGGAAGTGTGACGCCAAGAAAAGCAACCAAAAGAATATGGCTATACTTATACCACAACCACTCCTCAAATACCGGTCACTCTCTGACAGGTTTGCGGTCGTTCCCCTGGCAGTGGAAACTTCTGGTGTCATCGGCCCCAGGGCTACCTCCTTACTCACCACCATAGGCGCTGAGCTGGCCAGCCGTAGGTGTGAGTCCCGCGATTTGGAGTGGCTTTCCCAGCGCGTCTCCCTTGCCGTCCTCCGGGGAAACGCCTTCTCCATTCTGTCCGCCGGGGCAGTGGGTGGGCCCTATCGCATACCATTACATTAGTTAAATACCATTCTTTCATCTCATACATATATATAACACACTTGCCTCTCTGTTTTTGTTCCCGTCCCTCATTACCACGATAAATGCAAATAGATATGTTTTTAAATGTTAGGTATGTTTCAAAAGTGTTCCTGGGCAGTCTATCGTCAAACTTCGTAACCACATAAGATACCATAGGAGAAAAGTTGAGAACATTTGCCATACCTTCTCCCACTTTCAATCCAAATATCGAGGTTTCTTGGTTCTATACTTACGGTGAGGTATTGTTTGGCACGCTAAGCCAGACATCAGATTGCTCTCGAACAACTTTGAAACATATTTTGTTCTTTAACAAAGTACTATAAACACACACACACATACACACACGTGTATATATACATATATATATATATATATATATATATATATTAATATATATGTGTATCCCCGGTTCTATCGGGGGTAACTACAGAAAGTAAGGTACTCAATACATAGCAGAGATTAAATATTCAATGTAGAAATGGCTTCTGCCGGACTATAACTGTTTCATTCGGGGCTTTCCTGATGATTTCCTTCGAATGAAACAGGTCTAGTCCTGTAGAAGTCATTTCTATATTAATAATAATAATGCTTTCTTTATTAACCACAAGGGTTGATACAAAGTAAAAAATTAAGGACAGTACAGGACAATACAGGACGGTACAGATGGGCATTTCTGCGTGTAAAAAAAAAAAAAAAACAAGATGTATAAAAAAAAGAAACAATGAAAAATTCCCAATAGCGGGGAGACTTCCGAGGGACATTCGTGGAGAAAGCCCATTAAAAAATACACGGTGATCCTGACCACCAGGGCAAGTGCCCTCTCCCGGTTTTCTACCTTTAATTTACAGGCACATACTCAGAGCAGGCCCTTTCACTCGGGCCTTTCTTGCCTCTCTCACCCATCTTTCCACAAAATGCTGGAAAGAAAGCACTTCCCTCTTTACCCTGATTTTCCTTTTCAAATGAAATTTGAAAAAGTTAATCAGGGCATCACCGAAGAGGTAAGTGCTCGTCTTCAGCCCTTTCAAACGCGTCCACCATACTATCTCTTTCGCCATGGCCACCAGACAGATAAAAACTGCCTGCCCTTCCCGGCTAAAGGAAGAGGGCGGGGCAATCCTCACGATGGACTCAGCTGATAGCCTGATCCGTCCTACACGCGACAGTAGGTGTTTGACATAAACCCACAAGTCAGCAATGCTCGGACACTGGACGAGTGCGTGCAGGAGGGTTTCGTAGCCCTGCGCGCATCTCGGACATGCCCGGCTGACGGCACTTCCATGTCTGTAGAGTTTATCCCGAACTGGCAAAGCTCCTCCGTAGCAATGCCTGGTCAGGGATTTCTGGAAGTTGTCCACGGGCCCCGGCCCGAAAGTTCTTCCGAAGAGATTGGCTACTTGATTTTCGTCGACGCCCAGAGTCTCCCGACGTACGTCGTCGCTCTTCCCCTCCACTAATACTCTATAGAACGCCAAGGTGGAGTTTCCACCGATCGCATTGCCCGATTGGTCGAGGGCTGTGTCCGCGCCTGAAGACATTCTAGTCTCCAAGCGCTCCCTCTCGGTCTTCGCTTGAACCAGGACTGCAGCTCCGTCAAGGAGACGAGCTGGGGAAACACGCGGCTACCAAACGGCAACCTCACCTGCTCACCGTCGAGGAAGAGGTGGAGATGTCGTAGTCTGAGCGCGTGTCTGCGCATCATAAGCCACGGCATGCCCATCCCTCCACGTAACTGGTGTTGACAGCATAACCACCTGAGCATCGGAGCGAGTCACTTCCAAAAAAGCGAAAGAGCAAACACTCCAGCGCAGGCAGGCGAGGCTTAGGACAAGGCACGACGGTCAGGCGGTAGTAGAGGACGGACGCGATGTACGCATTCGCCACCTCCGCTCGACCTTTCAGGGATAGCTTCCTCTCAGCCCATTTCTGGGTGAGAGAAGCCACCGTGCTCTTCACCTCGTCCCAGTTTTTGTCCGCCTGGAGGTCCGGACCGAACCAGACCTCTAGCAATTTAACCGGTCCGTACGTCCAGCGCCCGACGACGCTGTTGGACAACATGGACCTGGCTCTCCAGGTGCCGAGCTGCAGGCCCACTGACTTTTCCTCGTTGATCATTGCTCCTGTCACCGCTTCGTATTCTCTTAGTGTAGTGCCGATCGCTTCGATGTGTTTGGCGTTCGACACCACTACGGTGATATCGTCCGCATATGCTGACACGGAACTTCCGCATCCTAGTTCGCGCGGGATCCACCCCTCTCAACGTCTCCAGTTTGTGCAGTAATGGCTCGAGAGTCAATACGTACAAGAGGGACGAGAAGGGACGTCCTTGGCGGACCGAGCGCATGATGGTGAACGGTTCTGAAAGGTGACCGTTCACTCTCACCACAGAGCAGATGTCGCTGTGCATGGCAGCGCTCAAGCCTCTGAAGACGGGCCCAAAGCCAGCCGCCCTCAGGACTGCCGCTAGGTAGCGATGGTCGACCCGAAAGCTTTCGACTGATCTAAATTGATCAAGGACCCACCTGTGCCAGGTTCCATAGCTACCCTCTCTACGATGTATCGCATAAGGTGGAGGTTGTCGTGGATGGATCTGTCGGGAATGGCGCATGTCTGCGCCTCTCCCACCAGACCATCTACGACAAGCACCAACTTCTTTGCTAGCACCTTGGCCAAAATCTTGAAATCTGTGTTTAGCAGAGTTATGGGCCTTAAATTATCTATGTTATCCCCCTTGTTCGGATCCTTTGTCACACAGCTGGGAATTCTCCCGTTCTCTTGCCAGTTGCAGTAGACGTCCGCCAAGAGGTCTCCGAACAAGTCTGGCATGTGTACGTAAAGCTCGTAGGGCAGACCATCCAAACTAGGCGATTTACCCCTTGTGCAGCCAGTCATTGTCTACCGTACTTCATCGGCTGTTATCGGCTTTTCGCAACACTCCGCCTCAGTGGCCGAGAGCCGCGGCAGTCCGTCGAGGTAGGCACTAAAATCCATCCCGCCATCAGACCCACCACTGCCTCCAAACAGCTGAGCGAAGTGTCGCTGCAAAGCTTCACACATTTTCCTGGGATCGAGTAGCATGCGCCCGTCGTGGTCCACCAAAGACCGGATCGTGGTTTTGTTGCCACGACGCGCCTCTGCCACTCGGGCCCATTGAACGGCTTTCGTCCCCTCGTGTCTGAGAGCACGCACGCTATCTTTGACAACGCAGCCTTCGTGCTTTGTATTGAAGAATTGGTTGAGGGCCAATTTCGCCGCAAGCACGTCGGTAGCGATGCCTTTACTAAGCGCCTCGTCTAATTTTCTAACTAGTTCCCCTCCGCTCTATTTATCTCTATTGCTAATGCCTTACTAAACCTAATGGACTCTATTCTAATCGCTCTTTTCAGAGCAAACCACTATTTGTTGTTGACGATGGCCCCGTCAACGCCCGCTTAATTAGTTCGCTAATCCGGTCTGTGGAGAGGAGGAGTGGGGTACAAACTCTTCGTACTCCTAGAGATGAGGGTTGCACATTTTTTTCGGGGGTATGTGATACCCATATGTAATGTCTCCCCCTATTGGGGAACATCGATTAACTTTTAAATTGTATTTGTGATAGTATTTTACACGTTTTTATTGTATCTAAACTTCTCCCTTTGTATTTGTCCCCTTCTTTTGTGCCCCTGTGGCTAATAAAGAAACATATCAATTATTCCAAACTTTGGGGAGAAGGGAAAGTCGTTTAAATCGACCACAGTGAGTTACAGGTATTTTATTTTATCAAGACCTTAAGGATGAAAGGCAAAGTTAACCTCGGCTGGAGTTTCGCATGTTTATCAGGTGGAATTCCAGATTAACAAGAGTCAATATTTAGCCTTGTTAAATATTAAAACTTTACATCGGTATTGAGTACTCATTTTTCTCAACCGTCAACCATATACGGATACACACACACACACGCACGCACACACACACACACACACACACACACACACATATATATATATATATATATATATATATATATATATATATATATATATATATATATATATATATATATATATACTGTATATATATATATTGGAAAATGTGTGGGATCCTTGGTACAGTTAGGTATATTTGATAAAAAGGAAAAGAATGACTTCACTTGTAGTGTTAAAAAATGTTCTATTTAATTTTTTAATATAACTAGCACCACTACCCAGCGTTGCCTGGGTAGGTAAAATAATATCTGCTTTGATGAAAAGGTGTTGATCTTAGCGACTGCTTCTCGATGACTCATCTATGGCCACACACAGGCCTTGCGGGGGAGGATGATGATGACCTCTATCACTGAGAAACGCGGGTGACTAACGAAGGGACATGCTGGGGGAGGGAGTTTCGAATTTGAACGAAATCGGTTGAAAAATGTGGGAGCTAGAGCCGAATAGGCGGAAATTTGAGCGAAAAGGTGGTATTTTCGAATATTTAAGCGGCTGCCACGCCGTTCTAGAACAAAAAATCCAAAATGTAAAGCCACTTTAATACGTGATCAGATCTAGCGTAGTGTAATATTTGAACAAAGTAGGTTGATTAATGTGGGAGTTAGAGCCGAAAAATGTTAGTCTAAAAGTGATATTTTTGAATATTAAAGCGGCTGCCACGCCGTCCCTGAGCAACAAATGCAAAATATAAAGCGATTACAGTATGTGCAATGATAAATTCTATTTTCCTTTAAAATTTGAACGAAATCGGTGGCAAAATGTGGGAGCTAGAGTAAAAAATCTTATTTTTCGATACCTAAAAAAAGATTAAACCCCCCCCCCCGTCCCTATCGGTTTTTATCTGCAGAATGACCCCGGAATAAAAAATAACGATACGCTGATATATAGAAAACACTCCCCGACGACTAATCTATGAGCCTGTAAAGTTTCATGAAAATTGGTCGTAAGATGTAGGCTCCTGTCGGTAATACACAGACACACACACATACTTAATTTTATATATATACAGATATTATATTCTTGTCTCTGCCTTTTCAGCCCCATGGATTATATTCCTTTGTTAAATTTCAATACCTGATGATGTCATAGTATAATAAACCTTAAAGGAATTACACCAGTCCAGCCTCCTGTTATTTTATAATATAGACATATATATATATATATATATATATATATATATATATATATATATATATATATATACATCATGTATACATCGCTATTTCAGATCACCAATAGTAATACCTAATTTTTGCTGGACCGGCAATCGCTCTGTTTAATCAGCTTCTAAATATTACTGGAATTCTATAAGAATCAAGCTTTTATAATTTTCGGCAAAGGCAGGGGAGTGTGTGGTCTTGATAAACGCCAACAAGCAAGAAACAGACTGTCGATCACTCTCCCTTTGTTTTTTTTGCCGAAAATAAGTAAATGACATAGTCACTACTTTAAAACTCATAGGGAATGGTCTTCTAAATGTTTTTAATTAAACATACAGTATGTTGCCAAATATACTGTACATTCGTGTATATTGCTATTTCAAAGCACTATGTACCGATTGTGTTGTTATTTCTGACCCTCTCCTGCTATTTCAAGCGTTAACCTAATATATCCCTTCCATATACTGTACCGATTGTGTTGTATTTATGTTTACCTTTTACATATATATATATATATATTTTAAAGTTTGTGATGTTTGATGTAAGCTTTTTCTTGGGTGGCTTCACCTGTTTTTGCCATTCCCTGAATGGTATAGGGCAAATCAATCCTAGTGTTGTTTAGGTCGTTTAACACGAAGAATATGCATGTAACAGATGATAACAAAAGAGTTCAGCATATTTGCCATGTATTTGGTTACTGTCGATGACCCAGTCCCATAAAACAATATAGACATGATGAGGGAGTCAAAAAGTTGTAGTTTTAGATTTAGTGTAATACAAAGAATATTACACTACATTGTTTGAAATCATCAAACGATGAACTGATTCTGGAGCCAATATATTTAAATCTTCAACGGATTCAATGATATGGCCATAAAGCATTTGAATGTCATTTAATTAGGTTTTAAGGCCTAGAAATTTCATTTTGTTATAGTTGATGTTAAGTCTAAATCACTGCGCCTTCTTTTCTTTTCTATAAAGAATTTGGATAGCTACTTCTATGATGGAGTCCAATTGAGCAATACCAAATGCAAAATCCAAATCTGTGAGCGTGCAATCTATATGTGTCTGCTGACCGTACGCTGCGTTTTCCAAGATGTAATTCAGTACAATGATGAAAAGACGAAGAGCCAATGTGTCTAATTTCACTTCTTTGTCAAGTTTGAGACAGCTTTCAATACCGTCGTAGATACGTCATGTCGTTTCTAGGATTTTATTTGGTTCTCCAAGATAATGAAATATGGCCGACATCTCAATTCTGTTTATCGCACGCTAGTCCTTCACTTGAAAATAGAAGTTGAGAAAAGTAAGGATTTATGAGAAAGCAAAAACAAAAAAACAACAACAACAAAAGACAAAAGAGAGGACAGACGAACTTATACACCAGTTTGTTTTAAGACTAGATCCAGAACAATATTGCATTCTATATCTCTCTCCGAAAATTCAAA
>OZ024740.1:156717132-156727132 GCA_964016885.1 Eledone cirrhosa
TTTCCTGTTATACCAACCGTTAAACTAATATATTTCTTTTTTCTACTGTGTTATTTGCTTTGATTCCGTTTACTTTTTACACACACACACACACACACACACACACACACACACACACACACACACACACACACACACACACACACACACACACATATATATATATATATATGTGTATGTGTATACATTTCATTTCAAATTATGAAGGGATAGATAAAAGGAAGCCAAACGCCACCTTCATTTATAAGCTAGAGTTCAAAATGAAGGTGGCATTTGGTTTTCGTTTATCTATTGCCTCATAATTTGAAATGAGATGTTTTTAGTTTACAGTTAGTAACAGATTCATCCATGATAATGTTAACATATGTGTAGTTTTAATTTCTATAAATACTGTTGTCAGAAAGCATACGCCTATGCTTGGCGCTGATGGTTTTATATATATATATATATATATATTTATATGTATATATATATATATATATAAATATATATATATATATATATATATAGAAATATATATATATAGGAAGATGTTTGACCCCGATGGCAGAGCTCAAGCCGTTTTGTCGGCTATTTCTGGACAAATTTAGACGGGAACAAAACAGAGAGGCAGCCAAATAAATGTTTATTAGGTTCACGCTCTTGAGAGTGGGGGTGGGGGGGGGGGGATGTTTCGGGCATAATCCTTTCTTCAGGATAAATAGCTTAGGAAGAGATATATATATGTATATTTATAAAGAAAATATTTTTATTTAAATGAAAAAAAAACGAGATGTCCTACACGAGTGAAAGGATAAGGAAACATGATGCAACTGGAGTCCTTTTAAGACTCCAGTTGCATTTTCGATTTCATCCCTTTTCCTTTGAATATATATATATATATATATATATATATATATATATATTGTCAGGTCACCAGTTGGTGCTACTGGTAACATGTATCCCAGTACAACCTGTCTCATGGTCGGGTCGTTGGCGACTAAACTGGCAACCCCACCAAGGTTTCTTGGTGAGGAGGGTGACTTTGGACATCCTGCAGGACTAAAAACAAAACCTGTCAAAGGGCAAAGGAGCTCTTAAGAGTCAATGGCCTTCCAAAATCACCGGGAGAGATGACCCCTTAGCCTTTGTCAAGGCAGAATTCTAGGAGAAGGAAAACTCTGATATAACACCTGCAACCCTGATGGTATCCAATGATGTTGACTTGTTCTTCTTTTTGGTATATATCATCTTGGTTAAGAGAGTGGGACTGGCTTTGTGCAATGCCTTTGCTCACTATAAAAGCTTCACGGCACAGGCATTGCTTTATATCTGGAGATCTCTCTGCACTTGTCATCACATGGTACCATGGGCCCAGCACTGTGTGTCAATAATTGTCACAGGTGTAGTGTTTGTACCAGAGTTTTCAAGTCGCTGGCTGGACTCAAAAGTCACACTCGTTCAGCGCATCGGTAGGGGTTCTCCTACATGGATATAAAGTAGTGGCCGTACTCGAAAACGAGTTGGCAGCCACCATATATATATATATATTCAAATTCAAATAGAAGGATTTGCCGTAATATTTCACTAAATAATATAGATTAATAACGGGACACATAAACCCACTGAACGCAAAAATATAGGTATCAGCTCACACATCTCGAGTACGTTACCATTACACCGATGAATCAACCCACCTTGCTCCCTTATTTTAACAGCAATAATTTAAAAGCGATATGTAAATAAAACAAGTATGTTTAGAAAACGGCAGGCGAAGTTTGAAAATCGAAATTGAAATATCGCTATATTTATTTTACTCGGACCTCTTTCATTATAAATATATTTATCTATATGTTCTCTTTCTATCTTTGTCTCTCACTCCCCTTCTCCCCTTCTCCCCCTTCTCTCTTTCTTTTTCCCTCTCTCTCTCTCTCCCTTCCTCTAAACATTTTTTTCTTTCTCCCCCCACCTCTCTCTTCTGGTAAGAAATATTCCCAAAGTACCATTCTTGAGTCGACCTTATTCTCTTATACTCTGTCTGCCTGTCTGTATTTCTCAATATATCTCTCTTCCTTTTTCATTTTCATGCCATCACCAACACATTCATTAAAAGATATATAAACGCTGTATCACAAATTCCAATCCACACACGTGGATACACATACACACAGAAATACACATCACCACCTACACATACATAAAAAAAACATATCAGTTAGCGTTTAATTTCAAGAAATTAAAAGTTTATGCTGCGAGGAAAAATCTGATCTTTGTAATCGCACAGAACTGGGAAAAATTTGAACAAATAAAATCAATATTTAAAAACAAGACTCAACAAAAACATTTGTAAGCATGTGCCAATATCAGAGACCAATACTGAAACACATGTTTTGAATAGTTTCGTCAATTCTATGTCTCGCGGGAATTCTAAAGTGAACTTGAAACAGACAGCAAACAAAATGTCGATGCTTTATGGAGGCTTGCAGATGAGAATTAGAGATACCATACAATTTTAGCTACTTTTCAACCAGGATCAAACAGACTTAGAATAAAAGGTATTCCGCCAGTGGTCCATCTGTCTTTATAGGATTATTTGATGAAATATTTATTTCTGTGGTTCAAGGTAGTAAGGTATAATTTGATGAGGTTTCTACCAGTCCGGCGACCACGTAGTGAATCTTATTCCCTTTCCTGGAGACCTTTTATTGTTCTATTAAATCTGAGACTTGCAGCAAACTGAACTCCGCTAAAGAACTCAAGTGGTGGTGTAAAATTGGATGACAGATTAACCACCCAAGTAGGCCACAATGCGATTTATGCTCAGAACGCAAAGAGCTGGAATACATACTATAAGGCATCTTGGCCGACGCTCTAAAAATCCTACAAAATAGCTTCCCCTGGTCCGATGTTTACTTTATTGACCCCGAAATGTTTAAAGGTTACGTTGACGTAAATCAGATTGGATTGGAGAGAGCAGGAACAAATACTGCAAATTATTTACTTATATTGTCTAATATCTCTGCCAATTCGCTACCTTGCACAAATAAAACGTTGATTTCTACCGTGGAAATTATTATTCTCCAGATAGTAAAGTTGTTCCATCTAGCAATGGAGATTCACAACTTGTTTATGATATTGGAGAGTAGCTCTCTAGTATATATGGCTCTAGGAAAGCTGATTTTAAGTAGGAAACAGGATTCAAAATGATGGGAAAGGTTGTTGGTAATAGTTGTCTCTGTCACATTTGGGATGTTGGAAGTTATCGTTATACAGCGATGGTTGGTAGTGTCAGAAAAAATTCTCTTCTTTGTAAGGGATGCACTGAAAGAGAGAGAGAGAGAGAGAGAGAGAGAGAGAGAGAGAGAGAGAGAGAGAGAGAGAGAGAGAGAGAGAGAGAATAGAGAGAGAAAGTGTGTGTGTCTGAAAGAAAGGGAAGAAGTGTGAAAGAGAAATTGAAGGATCTATATATATGTATTAATTAAAATACATGATAACTTAGCTTGTGATGGTATCTGATTAATCCGCTACGATACCATCATGTAAATCTGAGTACAGTCGAAACCATATATTTAGTTGTCATATATTTTATATAATATAAAGTACATCTGTATTTACACATTGAAGGATCCTTTTGACGTAATTACAATTCAAACTCAGGTAACACACACACACATATATATATATATATGTTAGTGTGTAGTTGGATACAACTATGCTTGGAGAATGGTGGGCTGATGTGGCTGTGATGCCATATTTGTTTTGTAGGTGTAACAAGGTCGTGAAATTTTAAGAATAGAGTGGGTGGGAGGATGTGACATCGCACTCATTTTATAAAATAAAAAATTATCTAATACATTATTACATTACACAGTTTATCTAGTTGGAAGGTTGTTCAATAGGAATAGTTTCATCATGTTTTTTGAAAGTGTGGGGTTTGTAATTGTAAGAAGTGTGTTGATGGTAAGAGTGGGACTAGTTAGTCTGCACAATTTGTCTTTATTCGTAGTGTGTAGCAGATAGTGTGAGGAAGATGTTGTATCCAACTACACACATACACACACACACATATATATATATATATATATATATATATGTGTGTGTGTGTGTTACCTGAGTTCATGTTTTTAAGGAGGTGTTACATTCTCTTTATTGTGAGTTGGGAGTGGGGGACGTAATTCAAATCCTTGCCGGTGTCAGTTGTGAACGTAAAGGAATATCATTTTTCAACCAAGTTATAAATTGTATTTTAAAAATAATATTTAGGAAGAGTATGTTGGATGAATATGTTAATCTGATCCCTGTTGCGATTTGGAGCTTTACGCGATTATAGCAAGGATGACTCTTTCTAGGAGTATTAAGGAAGTATACAGAGAAGTATGTTTGTGTGATGACATGTTGGTTGGATCATTGTTAGGCTATAAGAAATATCATAATTAATGATATCAGTCATTGTTAAGCTCAATGTCTGCACAGATTTAACAAATTTATCAACACCCTTCAAGTCATGACTATCATGTCATTATTATTCATCATATATCTAGTAATACATTATCCGTAGGTATCATCAATTTGAGATGTTAGTGCGTGCATTAAGGGAAATGTAACTGTTATCTCTAGCAGGCCAAGCTTTCACTTTGAGACACTCTCTTTTGAACCTCCTTCTCTGATGGTTGTTATTGTATGGTTTGTTGATGATATTGCAGTCCTGACAACCTCTAAAAATCCAAACGGGGAGTACCAGGAAAACAATTGCCCACAAACGAGGAGAAATGAGGCAAAATGGGGAGATTTTATATCATGAAAGCTACATCCATTTTCACAAGAGATGACAATTCTCATCCACCCTAACATGGGCGGGGGGGGGGGTATCTTCATTGGACGGGAATGGTTGACAGGTCTGATATTGGTTGGGTGTAATAATTTCTTCATCCTCATTTGATGAAACAAATATAGTCTATAGGAGCCTTTAAGGTCGGTCATAACATCAGTCCTGATTTTGACTGCGAAATGGCAATACAGGCGTCAGAAGTCGGGATTAGTGTTGATGGAAGCTAAAGATAGAGCAAAGGTTCAAAAGCTCGTTCGATCTTCATATTCAGTGCGAAATCACCGCCACTTTCCATGTATGTTTATAATTTTATCGATTTCTGAAGCCTCTTTCAGTTTTCGAGTTCTTTGTTGACTTTTCTATATCTTTTTTAAAAAAATTATCGTTGCCATGACTGGCGTAGTAAGTGAGTATTTCCGTGTAGGATTTCTGTCTTCTTCATGTGGATTTGGGTGGCTGAATTTGAAAAAAACTGTTTGATAAGCCGCTTTGTTTGAAGTTAATGTAGGCATGTTATTTGAAGCTAGTTTTGTAACAGATGACGTACTTCAGTACACTTTGCTAGTGAGAGCTGCTGATGCTACTAATTAACTTGTATGCTAGTTTATTGCTTGTCTGGGGTATATGTCTGTCAGTGTTCTAATTTTTAATTATATATTTTTTGTTTGACATTTCTTTATTTAGTAACTTGTTGATTAGGTATATTTGTGGTATTGTTTTTTGTTTAAGGTGGTCCCAAGTTTTTATCAGGCTGGCTATCTGAAATGTGTAATTAGGTTTGTGTTTGTTTACGTTATCTTATAGGATGCGTTTTTGGAAACTTCTACAATTTTTGGCGAATGAATATACTGTAATGTTTATGTTGAAAATTGCACTGTCGTTCAATTTGACGAATCAAATAATCTCTTTTGGTGGAAATTGTTCCAGGTAGATGTTTGAAGCTTGTGAACTTATTTACGTTTTGTTTAATTGCTGTGTGAGTGTTTTGAACTGATAATAGTCATGTGTTAGGGTAGAGTTGAGGTTTGCTTGCCATGTTGTTTTGCTAGATAAGTCTATGTAGGAAAACGTTATTTCTGAAAGATTTGTAACTATATTGTTGCGGTATGTGGGTTTTTTTAGGAGGATTTTTAAAGGTAGGAAAAATCTAGTTGCGTTGCCTATTTATTACACACAGTGTTTCAATTGGTTTTGTACAAAGACGTGCTGTTGCATGCATTGAAGTATTTTCAAATTCTTGTGTTTCGGATGGGTAGCCTGCTGTAGCTGAGATGCATTGCAAACCTGTCAACTCTTCTCGTCCGACGAGGAGATATTTCTCCCGCTTTGAGTAGGAGATATCTTCTCTTGTGAAAATGGGTATAGCTTTCATTATGTAAAATCTCCCCATTTTGTCTCATTTCTCCCCGTTTTAGGGCTTGTTTTTTCATGGTACTCCCCGTTTGGGTGTTTAGAGGTTGGCATGTCTGCATTGTCTAGTAGGGTGTTGGTGCATCTTGCGATGTTATGCATACATTTGTTTTACGGCTGTTGTTGTTTAATCCCAGATTAATGTTAATCAATCATATATATAATTAGAGACATGCCAATGAGGATCATTTCATTTTATTTTAATATATAGAACAACATCTGATGGCTTTGAATAGGGCAGTGTAAGATTTGGCTTCAATTTCTAGCAGTTAATGTAACCACATAGCAGTTGCTTTCTTCAATTTTAACTTATATGGCAGTTGTTATTTAATCTTATGTCAACTTTGATAAATGGGGAGGGGTATGATAAAATGCATTTCATCCGTGATCATCTTGTTATTTATTTTCAGACTTTAGAACAACATTAATGTGCATCTCTTTCTACAGTAAGTTGTGATATCATGGAGATTTAGCTGTTATTTCTAGCAAGTTCAACAATCACTTAGCAGTTAACTCAATGTTTCACATTGCTTTTTATCTTGGTTGATTTCATTTCTAGTATATTATTTTCTCAGTTAGTGTTCGATTGCCATTTCTAGGACAAAAAGGTACATAAAGGAAGAGAAAGCCAGATTATATGCATGTTACACAATATCCTTTGTGATGGGAACTGTTCTACATTATTGGGCTTTGGAAAGGAGTTTAAGAAATCTTGTGTTGGAATTGAAAGCAGCTTGCCTAATGTTAGGGCATTCAGCTCACGATTATAAGTTCATAGGTTCTATCCCCGTACATAACGGCACGTTAAGCAAGTAACTTTATTTCACATTTCTCCTGTTCATTCAGTAGCAGCAGTAACTAGAAGGGGGTTAACCTTCTGACAGACTGGCATCCCGTCTAGGAAGAGAAGTCTTGTGCACTCAATCACTTAATACCACACGAGACCATGATAAACTCCAGGTGGATGAGCTTCTAGGCATAAAAAAAACTTTAATCTAAATTATTTAACCTACTGTGGGGTATTAGCATTGTTTCTGACAACATAGTAATGTGAATGTCAGGTTTGATAATAAAGTATTTAAGTTTCAGAAGCTTTATTACATTAGTGGTGTAACTCTGTCATACAAAATGGTAGTTATATTAGTTATAGAGAACGCCGCATCTGTTAAAAACAATCAGTGAAACCATTGATAAATAAATAGTGAATGTGCTACTGCTTTAAACCCGCTGAAAATGAGAGACTGTAACGTTATATAAGCTGATAATGACTTATGCCGTCAAAAGTGACAGCTATTTTACTTATAACATGTCTTTATTGGTCAACCGAGCGGCGGTTTAAGTGATAGTTATTAAAAACGTTCGTTAAGATACATAGCAAAAAGATAGAGTGAAAGAAGAGTAGGAATATCTACGTTTATAATTATCTCCTGTCGTTCTCTCCCCATCTCTGTTTCTCTATATTTTTTTGAAGTGTATATTAATGGATTTAAATATGATGTCAAGTTCAATTCATCAAATGGTTTCGTATTAAAATTTTAGGGTTATCTGTGTGGGTGTATATATTTATAACTTTATGTATGTATGTATGTATGTATGACCCCTTAGCCTTTGTCAAGGCAGAATTCTAGGAGAAGGAAAACTCTGATATAACACCTGCAACCCTGATGGTATCCAATGATGTTGACTTGTTCTTCTTTTTGGTAAATATCATCTTGGTTAAGAGAGTGGGACTGGCTTTGTGCAGTGCCTTTCCTCACTATAAAAGCTTCACAGCACAGGCATTGCTTTATATCTGGAGATCTCTCTGCACTTGTCGTCACATGGTACCATGGGCCCAGCACTATGTGTCAGTAATTGTCACAAGTGTAGTGTTTGTACCAGAGTTTTCAAGTCGCTGGCTGGACTAAAAAGTCACACTCGTCCAGCGCATCGGTAGGGGTTCTCCTACATGGATATAAAGTAGTGGCCGTACTCGAAAACGAGTTGGCAGCCACCATGTATGTATGTATGTATGTATGTATGTATGTATGTATGTATGTATGTATGTATGTATGCATGTAAGTATGTATGTATGTATGCATGTATGTATGTATGTATGTATGTATGTATGTATGTATGTATGTATGTATGTATGTATGTATGTATGCATGCATGTATGTATGTATGTATGTATGCGTGCATTTATGTGTGTGTGTATGTATGTATGCGTGAATGAATGTAGGTAGTTCCCGGTGATGTTGATCTTTTCTTCTTTTCGGGTTACAGCTACTGTCGCTCAGAGAGTGGGATTGGCTCAGTGCACAGTCTTTCCTCACTTTAAAAAATATCTTCATGCACAGGCATTGCACAATAGAATTAGTTAATAATTATTAATAATGGTAAATCGTGCAATGGCCATACTCGATAACGAGGAGGCAGCTATTATTATATTGCATGTTTTGTCTTATGTGTGACCATAGCATGGCCAAATGGGTAAGAGGTTCGCTTTGCAATCTTTAGGTAACGGGTTCGACCCCACGGCGTGGAATTTAGGAAAGTTTCATTAACATAGCCTTGGTTGACCCATGTCTTGTTTGTTAAATTGGCTAGGCGGAAACTCTTTGGAAAACCGGCCAGCCTCAGACCTGCCAACCTCTAAAAACTCAAACGGCAAGTACCATGAAAAAAAAGTGTCCCAAAACGGGGAGAAATGAGGCAAAATGGGGAGATTTTACTTAACGAAAGCTATAGCCATCTTTACAAGCGAAGACATCTCTTTCCCATCCCAAAATGGGTGGGAGATCTCTAGTCCGACGGGGAGAGTTGACAGGTCTGCAGTGTTGCTACACACTATGTCACACTGGATCTTCCTGAGAATAACGTTAAGCTACTTACATCTTAATTTCATGAGCAAGCTTTTCCGGTGACCGAACAATTGGAATACTCGTCATGTAAACTTACTGACGCCTGTGTCATGGCTCTGGGGTGAATATTGGCTCTTGTCGTAGTTGTTTTGTGTGGCGTGCTTCGGCCTTTGTATATTTGTTGAGTATTTGATAGTTTTTCATTGCTGTTGTTTTGTCTCAAATCAGTGCTAATCAAGGCGTAATTTATCTAAGACTACATTATCCAATTTGTATTATGCAATGTATCCTTCAATAATAAAGGTGGTAGAGCGTGGAATGAAATGTATTGGGGAACAAAGTATGATTCGCATAATTGCAGATATTCTAATCTAATGTACGTAGTCCAATGGTTAAGAGGTTTGCTCTGCAATATTTAGGTCACAGGTCCGACCCTATTGAGTAGCATCTAGGGCCAGTGTCATTTGTCATAACATTGGATTGATCCAAGCCTTGTGAGTGAAATTGGGTCGTCGGAAATTGCTTGGAATCCCGACCAATAGACTGTACCTGTAATTAAACGGTGCAGCCTTGTTACACGCCCTGTCACACTGAATAAACCTAAGAATTACGTTACAAATGCACATGTCTGTGGAATGCTGGGCTACTTACATGTAAATCTCATGAACAGGCTCCTCCGTTGATGGAATAACTGGAATATTCATCGTTGACCCGACGGAGGTCCTTTCTATTTTTTGTTATTTATACATTAGGGTTCGTATTTCTCTCTGTTGATCAAAAGTAATGTTTGCGAGTTCACTAAGCGCGTTTGTTGAAAGCTTTGCCTGCTTTACCATATATTCTACGTTTATTGTAAAAGTTGCAGGAGTGTTGTCTGTAATTCCTATTTTCGCGGCTCCCATCTTGACTTTTACTCGACATAGTTTTCATACATGGCAAA
>OZ024740.1:156732132-156752132 GCA_964016885.1 Eledone cirrhosa
TGGCATGTTTATCCCTCCTTTCTGAAACAGTACAGAGAAGTACGGAATACCTCGGCCTGGGGATGGTGTCTACATTTTGTGCTTAGGCAAATCATTTTCTATTAAGATTTTTCAAAAGCATGTAGTTGCATTCTCTCTCTTTTAGTTGTTGTTTTTGCTGCTGTTGGTGTGATAGCAGCCGTTGGTCGTATTATTAACACAGTCTCGTCCTTCTTCAGCCAATCGTGTATATCCCCTTCTGCCTCGTCTACCTAAACAATGATTGTAGCACCTCCTTTTACACAATGTTCCTTGCTCTCCCGTGTCGGGCATATGCAAAGAGATTTGACTTGCTTCCCACTCTTGAGCAGCCAACGTATAGTTGGCTGTGTGAAAAACATGACTCTTCCAAAGGAACACCAGCAACAGCTAGGATCTGACCCTGGGATTTGTTGATAGACATTGCAAAGCTGACACGGTTCGGCGAATGGTTCGTTGGTTGTCTGTTTCAATTGCTCTTCTGGTAGCAGTACGTTAAGCATCTTGCGACCGTCGAATAGCAGATTCCACTGACGATTCGTTTGCCAGCCTTGTTCTTTTTCTTGCCGCTTTCGCAGTATTTCGGCCAGTGGAGTATCTCTTCCTTCGAGGCCTGACCTAAAAGAAGGACGAAGTACAGTAAGACTAACTGGTAGAGTAAGGAGTAAACTCGTCAGTGATGCATGTGATTTCCGAACCGTTGACTATGTAATTGCTGGCCTTGTGCCAAAAGTAGTGGGACGTTTTGGGTAGCATGTAACAATGACGATAAGCCGTCTGTGCTTTCGTGAAATAAATACGTTTGTTTATATTTGGTTTTTGTGTATGCAAAAATATCTGTACACGAATATATAATTATAAATATATATATATTAAAATAACAGATTAAAGTTTAAACAAAGAATCGCTGCTTTCACCCTTAACGGGATCTTCTGAAACTAAAAAAATCAATCTGTGAACGCAGAAGTAAATATTTCGAAAAACGTTGCAACCGAAGGAAAATAGGAAGACGATACTTATGCAGACAGCTAGTCATACAGATAGATATTACAAGGGCGCGACGTTATAGCTATGTATCTAAAAAGATAGACTAAGAAAGAGAGAGAAAGATCGCTAACCGGCGCCTATCACGCCTTTAACAACAGAAAATTGAAAAATAAAAGCTGCAGTTTATATCTTTAGACCGCAAGGAATATAGAAATGCAAGTTTGAAGTCAATCGGAGTAGAATTGTGGATTTGTATAGACCTTGCAAAAATTAGGACACACACAGAGACAATTTCAGTTTTATATATATGTATATATATATATATAAACAGACATTCTAAGAAATGTGCCAATCCATCGCCCTAGCAACGTTCGTTATGTTATCGACCCTGCAATGATGAAAGACAAATTGCATCTGGGCGGGATCTGAACGGTGAATGCAGAAAGCGTGATAAATATGGCACGGCTTACCTTCTAACGTAGGAAGAAACTGGTGTTAAAATCCAAAGATAAAATCAAGGTTTCATCAATAAGTAACCATCAAGGTATGCAGATGTTTAACGTTGGTGGAAGTAATGGTTAATTATATATATAAAAGAGATACGAAAAGCGAAGCTTTTAGGATTTGAAACATTAAGCACGGTAAATTTCTTGAGTAGCTAACATATTAAGGCAAATAAATATATATGAGATTTGCAAAGTTTATGTCGAATAGTATTAGTTGGAAATGTATAAAAGAAATATCTTTAACATGCAATGAAGGAAAACGGAGTTGTATATATGAAAGAATCACGAAAAGGTTAGTCTTTTGGACGGATATATAAAGGTAAAGAAACGAAGACAGTCAACTATATATATATATATATATATATATATATATATATATATATATATATATATATATATATATATATATATATATATATATATATATATATAAATGAAGTATTTCTGTCGGAAAGGTACAGGAAAAAAGAGTGCTCTATGTAGGCTACAGAGCTTATTAGTTATGTAATAAACAACATAAGATAATTATTTCATTTACCAGTGGTTTCTTGAAGGCAGATGCTATGTCTGTCTTCAGTCGTCAGAATGAATAAATAACATGAATAAAGACCATGTTATTTATTCATTCTGACGACTGAAGACAGACATAACATGGGCCTTCAAGAAACAACTGGCAAATGAAATAATTATCTTATGTTGTATATATATATATATATATATATATATATATATATATATATATATATATTTATGTATATATGAATGCACTTATTTTATATTTAATAATATACGGGATGCTTATCAAAAAAATTTGGAAGGCCTTTCGCTATGAATATTAAGGTTGTGACGATACCTAACTTCAGTAAAAGCAGGAGGAAGTAATCGGACGATGCCACCGTTTCTGACTTATAAGTGGTTATCAAGACTTACATTTCCCACCCTTTGCTGAAGCAGGATTCCTATAGAATTCTGCTAATATTTATGAGCTGATGAAATCCATATGGAGTAGTAACCGGCCCGGCATGAATTAGAAATTTGTATTGGTGCTCCATCATAGCGATATACAACTGGATGCTAAAGCATAACATTTGCTTAAGGTGTCAACGACTGGAATCGTATTCGTCACCATGTGGCAGTGTTACAAACTATCTAGCCAGTCAGCCTACCATGGTGGAAGGGGCAGAAAGAAGAAACATTGTTCCTGCTATCTATTGAATACAGTATGTATGTCAATTACCCAAATTATTTTCTAAAATCATTGATTGCGATTACAGCTGTATCATCTCAGATATGTGTGGATCACATGTGAAGCCTATTTATATACAATGAAGCATTTGTTTTAAACAAACCAGTTGAAAAAAATTGCTTGATCTCTTTATGTATTACAAGGATCTATAGAATCTGCATTACGTTCCAATTTTTATATTATAAAATGAATGAGAAAGAAATATTACATCAAATACGAGATTAGTCAACCGTATGTAAATTTCTGAGGGGGCGTAAGTGTATTGTGTTCAGTGACCGGACCCAAAACACAATGCTATACCAATAGCGGAATTGATTTGATGACGCATGACGCACCATTCCTAATGCTTTGGACACTCTAAGATACTACATCATTTGCCTTTCATCCTTACGGGGTCGATAAAATAAAGTACCAGTAATGTACTGGGTAATTGATGGCCTTGTGCCTAAAGTAGAAACAATTATCTTGGATACGACATCACTGACAATGGAAATGGTTTTACACAAAACACCGAGTAGTATGTGCATCAGTGGGAAAACTTTATTGTATTAGAAATTAATCGGCTAGCGAAAGAATCAAGATGTTATTATTGAATATTTGTATTGCAATATTTCTGTTCTCTACCAATGAAAGAAATTCTTTTCCGATTTGCAATTGGAATTTGTTTCCAACAAATAACAATATACTGTTAATTAGATGTGTGCAGAATTTCTAAACCGATAAGATTTTACATTAAAATTATTGATTTTGACTGGTCAAAGTTTGAAAAAACCAAACGTACCACTGACCACACTTTTGAATTACAAAACGCTTCATGCAAACGTCATAATAATAATTATAATAGTTATAATAATTGTTTCTACTTTTGGCACAAGGCCAGCTAATACCCAGTGTATTACTGGTACTTTATTTTATCGACCCCGTAAGGATGAAAGGCAAAGTTAACCTCGGCAGGATTTGAACACATAATGGCAAGTTAATAGTAATAATAATGGTGATGGTGATGATGATGATAATACTAATAATTATTATTTCTGCTTCAGGCACAAGGCCAGCAATTTGAAGAGGAGGGCAAGTCGATTAAATCGACCCCAGTGCATTACTGGTACTTTATTTATCGACCCCTAAATATGAAAGGCAAAGCTAACCTCGGCGGCATTTGAACCCAGAAAGTAAAGGGTCACAACTCTATACTGCAAAGCATGGTGTCTGATGCACTACCGATATTGCCAATTCACCCCTTAATAATTGTTTCTACTTTTGGCACAAGGTCAGCAATTAACCAGTGTATTACTGGTACTTTATTTTATCGACCCCGTAAGGATGAAAAGCAAAATTAACCTCGGCGGGATTTGAACTCAGAATGGCAAGGGCCGTAACTCTATGCGTCAAAGCATGGCGTCCGACCCTCTACAGATACTGCCAATTCACCGCCATAATAGTAATCATAGTAATAATGCTTTCTTTATTAACCACAAGAGTTTACACAAAGTAGACATTAAGGACAGTACAGGACAATACTGGATGGTACAAATGGGCATTTCTGCGTATATAAAAATAAAAAGCAGAGGATGTAATAATAGAACAATGAAAAAATTCCCCAGTAGGGGGGAGACTTCCGAGGGACATTGGTGGAGAAAGCCCATTAAAAAGCCACAGTAACCCTGACCACCAGGGCAAGTGCCCTCTCCCAGTTGTCCACCTTTAATTTACAGACACATACTCAGGCCATTCTTGCCTCTCTCACCCATCTTTCAACAAAATGCTGGGAAGAGAGCACTTCCCTCTCTACCCTGATTTTCCTTTTCAAATGAAATTTGAAAAAGTTAATCAGGGCATCACCGAAGAGGTAAGTGCTCGTCTCCAGCCCTTTCAAACGTGTCCACCATACTATCTATTTCGCCATGGCCACCAGACAGATAAAAACTGCCTGCCTTTCCCGGCTAAAGGAAGAGGGCGGGGTAATCCTCACGATGGACTCAGCTGATAGCTGGATCCGTCCTACATGCCACCGCTTCGTATTCTCTTAGTGTAGTGCCGATCGCCTCGATGTGTTTGGCGTTCGACACCATTACGGTGACATCGTCCGCATATGCTGACACGGAACTTCCGCATCCTAGTTCGCGCGGGAAACACTCAACGTCTCCAGTTTGTGCAGTGATGGCTCGAGAGTCAATACGTACAAGAGGGACGAGAGGGGACATCCTTGGCGGACCGAGCGCATGATGTTGAACGGTTCTGAAAGGTGACCGTTCACTCTCACCACAGAGCAGATGTCGCTGTGCATGACAGCGATCCAGCCTCTGAAGACGGGCCAAAAGCCAGCCGCTAGGTAACGATGGTCGACCCTATCGAAAGATTTCGACTGATCTAAATTGATCAAGGACCCACATGTGCCAGGTTCGCTAGCTACCCTCACTACGATGTATCGCATGATGTGGAGGTTGTCGTCGATGGATCTGTCGGGAATGGCGCATGTCTGCGCCTCTCCCACCAGACCACCAACGACAAGCGCCAACCTCTTTGCTAGCACCTTGGCCAAAATCTTGAACTCTGTGTTTAGCAGAGTTATGGGCCTGAAATTATCTATGTTATCCCCCTTGTTCGGATCCTTTCTCGGCAGTGCCACAGCTCCTCGGCTCACAGAGCTGGGATTTCTCCCGTTATGTTGCCAGTTGCAGTAGACGTCCGCCAAGAGGCCTCCGAACAAGTCTGGCATCTGTACGTAAAGTTCATAGGGCAGACCATCCAAACCAGGCGATTTACCCCTTGTGCAGCCAGTCATTGTCTCCCGTACTTCAGCGGCTGTTATCGGCTTTTCGCAACACTCCGCCTCATGGGCGCGAGCCGCGGCAGTCCGTCGAGGTAGACACTAAAGTCCATCCCTCGATCTGGCCCGCCGCTGCCCCCGAACAGCTGTGCGAAGTATCGCTGAAAAGCTTCACACATTTGCCCGGGATCGAGTAACATCCGCCCGTCGTGGTCCACCAAAGACCGGATCGTGGCTTTGTTGCCACGACGCGCCTCCGCCACTCGGGCCCATTGAACGGCTTTCGTCCCCTCGTGTCTGAGAGCACGGAACCTAGCTCTGACTACGCAACCTTCGTGCTTGGCATTGAAAAATTGGTCAAGGGCCAATTTCGCTGCAAGTACGTCGGTCGCGATGCCTTTGCTAAGCGTCAAGTCTAATTTTCTAACTAGTTCTCCCTCTGTTCTATTTTTCTAAAATATTGCTAAAGCCTTACTAAACCTAATGGACTCTATTCTAATCGCTCTTTTCAGAGAAAACCACCACTTGTTGTTGACGATGGCCCCCGTCAACGCACGCTTAACTAGTTCGCTAATCCGGTCTCTGTAGGTCTTGCGCTCTGGTAAGGACGCGTTAAGCTTCCAGTAGCCGGGTCCTCGTCTATGAAGCCTATCTAAGTCAAGCACACAGATCACGAATTTGTGGTCCGTGTAGCTGACTATCCTGAATTGTGGACAGCATATGCTAGACCTATCTATTTCCCTACAAAATACTCTATCTAGATATGATCTGGATGACCCTATGCGATTTGTCCAAGTCCACCTTGGCACATTCGGGAAATCCAATCAGTACCTGTCAGACAGTTCAAAACCCCTGAGCAGGTTGGTGTGCTCTTGCACCCTCCTCCCCTATCCGCTAATCCCACACAGTCCCAGCGTGCATCTACGATCCCGTTCCAGTCGCCCACTAACACTAAAGAGCGGGACGTTCCAAGAAAGGTCTCCAGACGCCGGAAGAAATCAGGCCGCCCTGCTCCTCTCGGAGCATAGACGGCCACTAGCCTGAAAGCTTTCCCGTCTCCGCTTGTCACGTCCAGCACCACCAACGTACCCTCTGGGTCCAGGAAGATGGCCCGTATGGCGAGATCCAAACCTCTCCGAAAAAGCACAGCAACCCCCCCCCCCCCGATCCAGGACGGCTGGGAGAATCGTTCACATCGTAGCCGCCGAAGATCGGTGCGAAGGCCCGTGCTTCGGAGATTCTTGTCTCGCTGATGGCCACTACATCTATGTTTAGTGACCTGAGGTCGTTGAGCAGGTGACTCTCCTTCCATGACGAGCCACGCGCATTTATGCTGCCTATTCTGAGTGAGGCCATGTTGAAATGGAGTGGAAAAGATGGGAAAAACCACTTACCTTACTTCTCGTAGAGGAAGGATGGTTTCTACATCCTTTTCACTGCTTCTGGCCTCCTCCGGAAGGATGTCCTTATAAATCCGCCTGGAGAGTGCTTGTCGGAAGTCTCAGATGTCTTTGGTGAATTTTTGTTTTAGTGTCGTGTACGTTTTCTGTGTGATGCGAGTTATTTGTATGTGTGGAGGTGGTGTGAACTTTTGGGTTGTTGTGTAGTCTTTTTCTGTGATGCTGGTGTTGTGTTGGATGTAGTGTAATAATTGGTTGTTGTTCAAATTTATTGCTGTGTAGTGTGTATCGTTTTGGTTGTTTTGTTTTGTTTGCGTTTGTTGTGGGTTTGTTTCTGTTTCGATTTTTGGTGACTTTTGTGGTGTTGGTGATGGTGGTGTTGGGGTTAATGATGGTGATGGTGTTGGTGTTTGTGGTGATGGGGTTGGTGATGCTGGTGTGGATGGTGGCATAGCTGTCCTAACTTTTTTGTTTGATAGTTTCTTTGTTTCCCTCTGTATTTTGTTTTTGGAGAGAGAAGGAAAGGGATTTTTTTTTATTTGGTTTCTTTTTCTTTTTTCTTTTTTCCTGATACCGTTTCCCACTCCTCGTCGTCACAATCTGTCTCCAGTGCGATAGGTCGGGGAGTGGAAACTCCTCCACAGGCATTGGTTTTGGTTGTGGCTTGGTGGACGGTGTAGGCGCTGGTGCTAGTTCTGGCGCATTGGGTGGTGGTGTTGGTTTTGCTACTGTTGCTGGGGTTGTTGCTGTTACAGTTGCTTCTGTTGTTGCTGCCATTTCTGCTGCTGGTGGTGTTGATTGTTGAGTCACTGGGGTGTGTAAGAGAGGTGGCCTCAACCTTTTAGCCTGAGGGCAGAAAGCCCTTAGGTGTGTTCCTTCACCACAAACGACACACCTAGGCCTTCTGCCCTCGACGATTACAGTGAGGTGGCTGCCGTCAGTGAGGTCTATTACCTCTGGGATCTCCTCAATGCTTTTTTGGTCCGCTTGGATCAGGAGCTCCATCCCAGATCCGGACCACTTCTCCTGCTTTTCTTTCGCTATTTCGATTATCTTGGTGTTGGCTTCAATGCCGGCGAGGACGGCAGCCATTACCAGGGAATTTCGATGGCCGGTGGAACGTGGGTCACCCTGATCTTCATGAGTCTCTGGCCACAATAGCTTGGGACGAGTGTGAAGTCGTCACTTCTTAATGGGGCCATGGAGTGTTCTCTGGCCTCCTGTGGTGTTTCAAAGAACACGTTCACGGTTCCATATTTCTGCTCACGCCTGATGTGTTTTTTTTTTGCCCACACATGTCCCAAAGCTTTTTGGATTTGGGACTCGTATGCCCGTTCCACTCGGCGCGATTTTATGTTAATCGTCCGATAAGACACGGTGCATAGACGCCGATGCTCCATTTTATTAGGTGGGAGGGTGAGTCTGACCCCGTACCCATCTTTCTTTACCATTTTTTCGGCTTCTTCTAATTCCTCCTGAGTTACCTGGAATGCTTCGCACGTTTTTGCTACTCTGGCAAAAGACAGGGTTTACTTATTCTCATTGTTGCTGTTGTTGTTATCGTTATTTTTGTTATTGTTAATTTTAGTTTCAGTTGTGGTGGTAGTGGCGTCAGTGGTGTTCGGTGTGGAAGAGTTCATTTTGGCTGAATTCGTTTCGATATCACGAGATAATCTTTTTTTTCTTTTCTTTCTGTTGTCGCTGTGGTGTGGGTGGGAGTGGCGGCTTCAACACCTTCAGTCATTGGTAATGGCGGGAAATGCATGTCTGCCTGAGACAAATTTAAAATATTGCTACTGCTTATATTTTTAGTGTTGGCAAACGTAGTAATATTTACAATGGTGGTGTCGGTGTGAGGTGTTAGTTTGTGAGGAAGGCTCTCAGCTACTGGGTTCAGCTGTGAGTCGGCGATGATTTTTCAAAGAAATTTTTTTTGTTTGATAATTATAAAAGTTTAAATTTTGGGCTCAAGGCCCCAATCTTTTTGAGTGTCCTTTTCAGAAAACAATGTATGTGCACTTATATACAATTAACAATAAAAACTTTTCATAAATGGCAATTTTAAATAACTGAAAATAACAAACCTTTGCGGAGCTCACGATAATACGATTTACTACGTAGGTCGCCAATAATAATAATAATAATAATGTGGTAAATTGTTTACTTTGCATAGGTGCCAGTGGATTACCCTGCCCATCACATCATGTCTCCAGCCTTTATAGTGACTCTGGGCTAGGTGTTTATACTCGGATACAATGTGAGCCACAGTGTCTTCTCTCTCTCCACAGATCCCACACAGTGGGCTAGCTTCCTCCTTGTAAATATGGTGTTTCAGCCACTTCGTATTGGGGGCCTGCTCTTGCGCAGCCATTAGCATTCCTTCTGTAGCCTTTTAAAGGTCTCCTCTTTTCAACCAGTTCCATGTCTGTGGTTCTCTGAATTCAATTTTCTCAAAGAAGGTACTATGAAGGGATTTTTCATGAAGGCTGCTCTTTTTCCTTGTTGTTATTCCCTCCTTGGACATCCCCTGGTCTATTATCCTATCCTTCAGTACAATTCTGAGCATTGGCTCCCCACTATCAGTCACGTATTTGTGTAGGTTGTTTTTATCCATCTCAACACAGTTCTCTATATTGATGAGACCTCTTCCCCCTTCAGATCTCCTTAAGTAGAGTCTATCGACATCACTCCTCTAGTGGAACATGTTGTAGATAGTCAATAGCTTCCTAGTCTTCCTATCCATTTCTTTTTGTTCAGCAACATTCCATCTCAGAATTCATCTGAGTCACCAGCCTCCAGAACACCTAAATATTTGTATCCTTCTTCAGTGTCAATTTTCTTTATCATCTCACCTGTTGGTACCTGGATTCCGTTGCTTCTGCTCAATTTACACCCTCTTCATCACAAGGACTCCACACTTACTAATACCAAATTGCATACATATATCATTGCTGAAAATACGGACAGTGTCAACAAGCACATCCAACTCCTTCTCACTCTTCCCAAAGAGCTTAAGATCGTCCATGATGAGAAGGTGATTGATGGTAAGCTCTCCCTTCCCCAACTTGTATCCTGCTCTCACTTTTCGCAGTATAATGGTCAGGGGCATCAGGGCAAGGACAAACAACAGAGGGGACACACTATCTCCTTGGAAGATACCTCTCTTGATCTTCACGCCTCCCAAGGATTCTCCACCCGATGTTAACTCTGTTTTCCAGGACTTCATACTTTTGCCCAACAACTGTCTGATGTTATCTGCCACCTTGAAGATCTCTAAGCTTTTGGTGATCCAAGAATGAGGCACCATGTCAAATGCCTTTTTGTAGTCTATCCATCCCATGGCAAGACCAGTGTGTCTCCTCTTGCAATTCCTCATTACCATCTTATCAATAAGTAACTGGTCCTTTGTACCACGTGATTTCTTTCGGCATCCTTTCTGTTCGTCCGGTAACAAGTTGTTTGTGTGGAGGTGATGGTAGATTTCCTCAGATATAATGCTTGTCAACAGTTTCCACATTACGGACAGACATGTGATCGGTCTATAGTTGGTAACATCATTACCCTTGATTCGGTCTTTCATTATCAGAACTGTGGTAACTCTTGTCAACCACTCTGGTACCTCACTTGATATCAAGCAGTCATTGAACATGGTTGTCAGTTTCGGGTGGAGGGATGTTATATTTTTAATCCAATACCCCTGCACACCATCTGGGCCTGGTGATTTCCAGTTGGTTAGTTATTTGGCCTGCCCCTTAAGAGTTTCAACTGTGATACTCAAATCAGTTTGTTGGTGTGCTTGTTCACTAATCTCCTGTTGTACTGTCTCAATCCACACTGCCTGATCATTATGTTTAACATGCTGCTCCCATATTCTTCTCCAGAATGTCTTAGTTTGTTCCGCCTCAGGGATCAAGTCGTTGCCTCTTTCTTTCCCTTCAAGCTGTCCAAACAACATCTTCTGGTTGTTGTCAAACATGCGGTTCTGTCTATACTGACTGACTCTGCTCTCGTATCGCCTAATCTTTGCACTCTTTGCTACAATGCGTTGCTTCAGTTTCTCTATGATAATATTTAGCTTTTTCCTCCTAATTTTGTACTTTATTTCCAGTCTATTTATAGTGTCTATGTTTTTTAGTGTCCCAATAAGTAGGGACTCAAGCTTTCCAATGTCATTTCTCATTTCCCTGATTTGACCATTCAGTCGTTTCTTCCACAAAGGTTCTGATCTTTCTTGTTTGTTGTTTCCTCTCACTTTTATGCCAAGTAATCTCCTCACCGCATTTACAGTTGCTTTGAGGATATTGTTGCACTGGTGAAGGCTCCTCGCCTCAAGGTATGGGATGACTTTGTTTACCTTAGCTGTTGTTTCTTTTAACTTTTTCCTGTCTACAAATCTTAGGTTCATAGGTTTCCCACTATCATTGTTCATTTCATCTACCACTAAGTTTAGGATATCAACCAAATCTTGTCCTAGCCCGTCAGCATTCATTTCCTCAATGGCCGTATCTTTGTTCCAGGTATTATTTATTTCAGCATTCAGATCATTGTCTGCTTCGCATGGTTCCTCCGTTCTCTCAACCTCTTCACCTTCATTTCCCACTGGCTCGTTTGCCTGGCATACTCCACTCTCCATTTCCAACCTAATATTTCTGTTCAGTTCCTTCAGTTCCAGCTCGCTTATCCACCCATTAGTTCTTATTATCCGAGCCTGCCCGGCCAATTTTTGTTCATCTAATTTAAATAGACCAATCTCGTTCCAGATGTTATGCATCCGTTTCCTATAGCCCTTTTCCTTGGGGTTACTCTTCAGGTAACATTGCATAACAGTTCTATTCAATTCTTTCGTCCAGTTGGTTCTGGTCCCTTTCCTTCTTCTTCTTCCCCCAACACCAGCAGTATTTGGATGACAGCCAGGTCCCTGCTGCTGAGCCAGAGAGCACCTGCTGGGTGAGAGTCTGTCACCTGACATTCTAGTCTCCATTTCACCGTTATTCGAACTGTTTAGTTTCGACATTTAAGCACTCATATCGAGGATTGGTGAATGTATCGTTACATAACTACCGGTGATTTAATCACCCTCGGTGATTTTAGCGTGGCACAAAAACGCTGTAGACGAACATAAATAAACAAACAAACAAATAGATAAAAACCTAAAAGAAACAAAAATAAACATAAGTTTCATTGTAATGTTTGAATGTCTGATTTAGTTTTTTTTCTTTTCATTTTTTGATTGTTTGTTTTTCTCCTTTGCGTTGAATAGTAAACATAGAAAAGACTTACAGGAAAGATGTGAACCACATCTAGAAAGACTCAACAACAAAGATAATAGCAACGACTAGATGGTCCCATGAAAATTCCATGGTTGTTGAGAAGTAAGACAATCATTACTTTGACATATATTTGTACAATAACACAATTTTATTCAAAATCTATTAAATTAGTTTCCTCAACACCTAATAATTACAATCATTACAGTGTTATATCGTTATAATTATCTTATTATACTACATAGTGAATCATTAACTATCACTAGCAGAAAAACCACCCTTAGGGTGGTTTTCTGCTGGCCTGTGTGGTGTGCATATTGATATTATACGCAAGTATATATGCATGTAGATATGATACATCAAATAAAATCGTAATTGACAATATACACAGAAATTGAACGAAGACTGCGTTACACTGTCTTATGTAATCAGTAACGAAATCCATGATACATTAAAAAAAGACGATATTATATATAAACTGCATTAGGAGAAAATTAGTGACGGAAATATATGAATGTTTATTGAAGCGATCACTAACCGCAAGTGTAGACATTTGAAATATTTAAAGAAGTAAATCTTAAAATAAGCGACAAAATTATTTATATTTAATCAAGAATAACGAAATTTAGTAGATAAATTATGTAATATTCATTCATTATTTATTCAAAGCAATCCAACTCATTGTACAAATGGGATAAAAAAATAAATTCTGGACGCTGTCCCGCACTCCTCCCTTTATTATAGTTTAGATTGTCAACATTTATACCATTAACTTAATCCTTCTTTACATCCATTGTATTCAGAGATAGTTCTTCCTCTTTTTTATTCTTATTAGTACTAACATGAGTTAGCAAATACAAAATATAACTGTTTATGAGTGAATACTGGTCTGGTAATTACAACATTATCTTATTAAATATTACGGCCCTTCCCATTCTGAGTTCAAATCCCGCCGAGGTTAACTTTGCCTTTCATCCTTACGGGGTCGATAAAATAAAGTAGCAGTAATACACTGTGTAATTGCTGGCCTTGTGCCTAACGTAGAAACAATTAAATATTACAACATTATCTTATTAAATGTTTGAAGATGAACTTTATTAATTGTCATTATATAAACTAATTAAATATTAAAACCTCGGATTAACAGATGAGAGTCATTTGTTTTAAAGCGCATACGTTGAATATTTGACGTGTAATAAAACATTTCAACAGATTTTGTTTTTCTCTCATTACTACAATCGACAGCCCCATCACTTTAATAGCTTCTGCAGTTCTCTCTCTCTCTCTCTCTCTCTCTCTCTCTCTCTCTCTCTATATATATATATATATATATATATATATATATATATATATATATATATATATATATATATATATATATATATAAATATATATATATATATATATAAATATATATATATATATATATATATATATATATATGTATATATATATGTATATATATATATATATATATATATATATATGTATATATATATATATATATATATATGTATGTATATATATATATATATATATATATATAGCAATTAACATCAGTAGCACACCTTACACCTCACATCCACACCCATCTCTATACTCTAAAGATAATACTGACAGCATTTTAGTACCACCTACCCTGGGAATACCCCCTTGTACCTCTAATACTGATATCTCGACCGTGGACTACTTATTCTGCATTGCACAAATATAAGATTAGTATAAATTGGGGACACGGTACTGGTTGCGATAGCATAGTCCTGTGCATGGATTACCACCAAGAGATAGATTGATGATTAGATAGATAATCGTATTGTTAAGTGAGTATATACTGTAAGCGATCAGTTCATTGAATTATGCACGTAATCATCTTGATGTGAACTCCTTTAGTACCTATTAATAGACTCCACTCTAGCTTGTAGATGTGATACATAATTGATTTATATTTGAGACGGGGGTTGTCTATTGCTTGATGGCCAGACTAGTGCATTTATATGAGAGATTGGATCTCCGGACCATACCGAAGATTTACTGGAGATGCAGGCATGCAATGACCCGGAGCCTACCGGGTGGCATATATAATAGTGGGACCATACCAGGTCCTACTGTTATATTACATTTGCATGGAGCAGTGACTTGAGAGTCTGACTCCTCTTATAGAACGTTCAGATATGACACCCCTTAATTAATGGATGGTAATCATCCCAATATATACACCCTTGTACTTCTTAATGGACAACTCTCTAACCTATATATGGGTAACATACTCTAGATATTAGTTATAACTTCACATGATAGGCACGTATTTGAATCACCATTAATGTAGTTTAGCATAGTAATGTAACTAAGATAACTAGCTAGTTACCTCCCCTTACGCATTAATTCCCCTTAGTCATTCAGGCACTTCCGGAATCTGGACAGCATGATATATTAATTAAGAACCGACTGGATACGGTTTATAGCTTGACTATATGCTGAACCACTGCGAATTATACGATAGACGCGTGTTCTCTATATATATATTGCGTCTCATGGATTATGTGAGTGGTGGTGTGAGCAAGGACAGTGGTACGACCTTGCCTACGATACAATAAGGTTTATAGTATGTTGAAGGTTTTTGATATTTTGGTGTTTCCCCGCATCCGAGACTGTATATCATACAGATGTATGAGAATAAATGACTTAATAATTCAGCCTACATAATAAGATCGATTGCCTGCTTCAACTGCCTGACCCTGCAAATATCATTCTGAAGCACTCTAATCATGTATAGATAAGACACGCGTGCATGCTACACGGGAGATTGTTTCATACACTGACTACTCTAAGCTTTCCTCTTGCTTTATCTTCATAGACTGCCAACGCTTCATGTTTATCTTTATTTTCACTCTTATTTTCACTCTTGTTTTTATTTTATTTTTATCCTGTAACCTTTATATGTAAATTGCCATGCTATATCATTTGATGAATGTCACCCCACTGTTGATCAATATGTGCATATGTTTTATGTGTCTCTTGGGTTGAAAAGGAGGTCAAGTATGTTATAAATAGTTGCTCCGAAGAATCCAAACCTCGGTTTGGAGGAAACAATTGTAAGCAAATAAATGACTTAAACTGAACTTTGATTACTGTAATCTCTCTCTCTCTCTCTATATATATATATATATATATATATATATGCATATATATATATATATATATATATATATATATATATATATATGTATATATATATATATATATATGTATGTATATATATATATATATATATATATATATATATATATATATATATATATATATATATATATATATATATATATATATATATATATATATGTATATATATATGTATATATATATATATATATATATAGTTAAAAGAATAGAGGTGTAACACACAAGTTATTATATATTGGTAAACGGAATAGAAAATGCTGACAAATTGTTCACAGTTGAAAAATGGTTTAATTAGGAATAAAAGATTATTAGTGATTGTATGGGTTAGTATTCAGTTGTGGTTTTAAGTTTTTAAGTTTTTACCGATTGCGCATTTCTAAATGCTTTTCAAAAATAATTTTGAGATAGAGTGTCCGTGTTGTTTGCTCTGATCTGATTAGTTTTGGGAATTCTACCTGTTTTTATGTTAAAAAAGTGGCTCCAGCGTTACTTTGGTGTTGCAAAAATTCTTGTGGTCAAATAAAAAAAAAAATCTGCACGCACATACAGAACCCCCGCAACGCCTGTACCCGCACGCATACGAATGTATACACCAAATACACATACAAATATATATTAAAAAAAAATATATATATATATATATATATATATGTGTGTGTACGTGTATACATATAATTAATCAAACGTATATAAATAATAAATACGTATATAACAAGCGCACACACATACCTACATATAAATACACATATGTTCGGAGACCTACGTCAACCAAAACACAAAGTACACATCTACACACATCCTACATACGTACGAACCCGCATACACACACATACGCAAAACTCCAGTATACACGTAACGAAAGCACATGTGTAGCAGAATATATAATATATATACATATATATATATAATATATATATAATATATATATATATATATATATATATATATATATATATATATATATATATATATATATATATATATATATGTACCAGAATATATAATATATATATATACATATATATATGTACCAGAATATATAATATATATATATATATATATATATATATATATATATATATATATATATATATGTACCAGAATATATAATATATATATATATATATATATATATATATATATATATATATATACATATATAAGATCAAAAGATGGTTAAAAGAGTGCCATATATTTTATTATGCGCATTTCAAAAACAAATATCATCATGCGATGACATTTGCGTTTTCATCAGATAAAATAGGGAGACATAATATGAAGGTTAAAAAACACTTGTGAATAGTGCAGTTTTAAATCAACATATGCTTTATTGTACTACAATAAAACTCACCTCCTACATATATATATATATATATATATATACACACATTATATAGAAAGTGATGGGGATGTAGATGTGGATATTGGTTAATTGTGGTGGTCTTGATGATTATGATTGTAGTAAGGAAAGAAAAATACAATCTCTAAAAATATTTTATTAAACGTCAATTATTCAACATATGGTGTTTAAAACAAATGAGTCATCTGTTAATCTAAGCCTCCATCAGACAACTGAAGAGAGGACTGTCCCTTATTTTTGCTTTCCTTTTATTTCTAAATACACTTTATCAAGTAACAACACAACCCCTTGTTTCATCTAAACTTTTATTAATTTTTTGCTGTGACATTCTTTCTCTTCCTTTTACTTGTTATTATTAACTCTTTCGTGGATTGGCAGTATCGGCAGAGGGTCGGACGCCATGCTTTCCAGCATAGTTACGCCCCTTTACGATTTGAGTTCAAATCCCGCCGAGGTTGACTTTGCCTTTCATCCTTACGGGGTCGATAAAATAAAGTACCAGTAATGCACTGGGTAATTGCTGGCCTTGTGCCTAAATCAGAAACAATTATTAACTCTTTCTCTATCTTTCTTTCTCTCCCTCTCTCTCCCTCTTACTTATCCCTCTTTCTCTCCGCTCCCTTACTACTTCCGTTTTGTCTCGTCTCTGCCTCTTTTCGCCTACTCCCACCGATGACAGACTTGTTTTTCTTCGCTCTCCGTATCTAGCCGGGTGGCGAAGAACAACATTACACAAGACATTCAGCCTGGTGCATCTATGTCTTCCGTTCTAAGAAAGTTGGCTAGCTGGACAGGCTTTTGTGGCTTCCCAGCTGCTGACTTTCAGCTGTTGGAGCCATGTTGTAGTTAGAGACAGCATTTTGCAACAATATATATGTTCATATATGTATGTGTGATTGCATGTCAGTAGTGTTCCCTTTCTTTTACCTCTCAACATTAACACTTCCCACCTGATAAACACGTGTTTTCTTCCATTCGAATCAAAATAAACAGATAAGATAACGATGATGATGGTGATGACAATAACAACAACGACAACAATAATAAATAAATATATAAATAAATATAGAATACTTCCAAAAGCCATCATTTTTTGGAACCTCAAGTTTCCTTCGTGGGGTTCTTGAAGCATGAACAGTAAACAAAAGTCACATTAATCTGTTAGTTGTGGACAGCTGACCCTTCCTATCTTCAGCACAATTATGTTTTTTTTTAAAATAATAATAATTACATTATTAATAACAATAATTGTAATAATATGGTGATGATGATAATGCATCAGAAGATTGAAGACAAGGAACATGTATAAAAGCAATTGTCCGTTCTCTACGCACAATTCTAGAAATATTGCAGGTGTAAATTCTAATTTAGGTTGAAATCCCAAATTACTTCACAGCAGTTATAGGAAATTTATTTAAGCTGGTTTAATGAATATGTTTTCGTGAATAGCAAATATCGAATTAATTAATTCTTCTCTTGCAATTTTTTTCAGTGACAAATAATGATATTTATGAGTGTATATGAGCGCGCGCACGCACACACACACACACACACACACACACATATATATATATATATATATATATATATATATATATATATATATATATATATATATATATATACATCCGTATGTGGTTGACGGCTGAGAGAAAAGAGTACTGAATACCGAAGTAGAGATTTAATATTCATATTATAAAGACTAAATTGTGAGTCTTTTTACTCTGGGGTTTCGCCTGTTTATCACAGGGTCATCAGAAACGAACTAACGTTTCAATAGCAGCTACAGTATAAATAAAAAAGAAGACTCTGGTGGGGGTGGGGGACTTAATTGAGGAGGAGTAATTACGGGTGGTTAGGCTGGTGGTGGCAGTGGGGGGAGGATAGAACAATGTGAAGAGGACGACAATGGAGAAATGTGTTAGTACTTTCAATTAAATCGTGAGGAACTACATTCGGTATGGCGAGGTCAGATGATGTTTGTATGATTTTGTCTCATTCATTTTTATTTTCTCCATTTTCTTCCTTTGTTCCTCTCTCCCGATCACTTCTCCAGGCCAACATACTTCTATCCACTGATTTCTCTCCTTTGAAGTAAGACTTTATCCGACACCGTCATTGACGGCATTTGGGTGTTTTAGCAGCTATCCTTGCGTTGAGTTTTTCTCATTATTCTTATAAATATACGTATATAAATACTCTATAAATATACATATATCCACACGTATAAATATATTCATACGTATATATATATATATATATATATATATATATATATATATATATATATATATATATATATATATATATCCAAACATACTCATACGTGTATATATATATATATATAATATGCATATGAGTATGTTTGTACTTGTGGACATATGTATATATATACATATACATACATACATACATACATTCATACATATATATATATCTGTGTATATATATATATATATATATATATATATATATATATATATATATATATATATATATATATAAGGCACCACCACATCAATAACTATCTGCTTAAATTTGGGAAACGGACACAAGTACTGGATTAAACACACTGAAGTACTAAACACTCCCTTTTTAATCCTTTGGTTTTCATTTTATAACATATATTTCTTCAAAATAGCCGGCACAATATTTTTATGCTTTCCCACAATCATATCCTCTTATACCTTCACTGACATCACTACATCAAAACATCATATATATATTTTTTTTTTCTGAATAGCATACGAAAGTATAGCATACGAAAGTATAGCATACGAAAGTATAGCATACGAAAGCTTTCCAGATCTCTTTACTGATTTTAATCTTTGCAGATTTATATTTCTGCAATTCTTCCTGTGTTTCATACCAGGTTTTATTATATATTCCAAACAGTAAGACAATCCAACTTAACCAGGTGTCAGATATGTTGTAGCACTGTAGCACTTGTAACACCACAGCAAATATATCCAGTTCCTGTAGATATATAAATATATACATACATGCATACACACACGTATATATATATATATATATATATATATATATATATATATATATATATATATATATATATATATATATATATATATATATATATATATATATAGTTAAAAGAATAGAGGTGTAACACACAAGTTATTATATATTGGTAAACGGAATAGAAAATGCTGACAAATTGTTCACAGTTGAAAAATGGTTTAATTAGGAATAAAAGAGTATTAGTGATTGTATGGGTTAGTATTCAGTTGTGGTTTTAAGTTTTT
>OZ024740.1:156754632-156767132 GCA_964016885.1 Eledone cirrhosa
TATATATATATATATATATATATATATATATATATATATATATATATATATATATATATATATATATATATATATATATATATATATATATATATATATATATATGCAGAGAGAGAGAGAGAGAGTGAGAGAAAGTAGGTTGATTAAAAGTCTACCGACTTTTTCTTTAACAGACCTGAAGCACTCCAGGGTTTTTATTCATCCGAAGTTTTATTACAATAAAAAAGAGAGACGCTGGATTGGCAGTATCGGTAGAAGGTCGGACGCCATGCTTTGCAGCATCGTTACGTCCCTTTATAGTCTGAGTTCAAATCCCGCCGAGATTAACTTTGCCTTTCATCCTTACGGAGCCGATAAAATAAAGTACCAGTAATACACTGGGTTAATTGCTGGCCTTGTGCCAAAATTAGAAACAATTATATATATATATATATATGTATACATACACACACACACACACACACATATATATATATGTATACATATATATATATATATATATATATGTGTGTGTGTGTGTGTGTGTGTATATATGTATATATATATATATATATATATATAGGCAGAGTGTATATATTAAGAAGAGCGATAAAGTTTCGTTTACATGTATTTATTATTTTTTTTTTTTTTCGGTTATCGATATTGTTACGTGCGTTTCACAGAGGATTCCATGATCATATGATAAAGTTCTATTTGTATGGATATAGAAGGTCTAACCGAAAATGCACCATCATGTATAAATATATAAACATTTTTAATATGTAAGCTTGTAAACATCCCAGAAAATACGACCTTCCCTGTAAGTTGAAAACTAATAAACAACATTAATCAATTTTCGGATCTAACTGTACCCTGAGCAAGAGGCGTGGATATCATCCAATTAATCCCAGTGAAGCATATATTTGATGGGTATATATAGCCACCAAATATATGATTCCTTGTGATAATTCGGGTGAAATACACGCCATTTGAAGAATGTTCAATTAGATTATAAAATCGAGTAAACATGTTTATCATTTTTTCAATTTACAAGGAAGGTCAATGTTCTGGCATGTTTGCATACCTATATATTAGATATGTGTATATAAAATAAATACAATATCGGAGAAAGCTTTTTAGCGATACTCCGGCCAAATTCAAACTCACTCAACAAACATTAGGAAATAAGTGATTATATTCCCAATTATGTGTTCGGGGTGCTAACTAAAAGTATTGCGTGGAAAATTGGCTGTATTATTTCAAATGAGACATATCTAATATTAGATATGTGTATATATTTATGCAGATATAAACGCACACACGCACACGCACACACACACACACACACACACACACACACACACACACACACACACACACACACACACACACACACACACACACACACACACACACACACACACACACACACACACACACACACACACACACACACATATATATATATATGTAATATTGGGTATGAATGGAAGTTGTAAGCGCAATATAGCAGATACCAATCGAATTGTTTGTTACAAAGCACTCAATGAAGCGAGAAGTTAATAATACAAAATGTAATAATTGGTGACAATAAGAAAAGCGACCAAACGAACTGACCATACTTATATATGTGTATATATATATATATATATATATGAAAGACGTAAAATAAGAAAATTTTAAAAATTAAAAATCAACTTACTTTCTAGTAAGTTGATTTTTAATTTTTAAAATTTTCTTATTTTACGTCTTTCATATAATTGTCCTGCACCCCCCCCCCCCCTGCATAGAACCACAAAGGTACTAAAACATAACATATATATTTGCTAACATGGGTATACATCTGTATACATATGTTGATAGATATACTAATTCTCTCTCTCTATATATATATATATGTAACGAAGGAAGTGTGGTAATGAACCAGATGGACCATAACGTACCAGAGTACTCAATATTTAGGGTAGTAGAGTGGGTAATAGGAAAAAGTATAACCCTGACGGCAAAACTCAAGTCATTTCGACGGCTATTTCTGGACTAAAATAGAATTTTTAGTGTGGTAATAAATAGCCGAACTTTTCAAGGGGTAATTCCTTATATGGGAAGATTATAGTTATCAACAGGATTGGTCAAAATTTCTTCTAAACACAATTAAATCTTTCATGGCAGTGGGTGGGGGGTGGGGTGCTGAACTTACCTGTAGAACAATGAGGGAGTGGGTGGAGCTGGTCAAGCGTTGAAAGTGAATTCTATACAGCAAATTCTAAGGAGTGTGTATGAAATTAGGCTAGGTAGAAAGCAGGCGAAGGAGGATATTTAGAGTGGGACGTTATAGAAATGGTTAATAAATTGAGATTAAAAGATAATAAATAAAATAAAATAAAAAAATAAATAAATAAAAAAAAAATAGAAAAAAAAAAGAAAAAAAAAAAAAAATAATAATAATAATTAAATAAAAAAAAAATAAAAAAATAAAAAATTAAAAAATTAAATTAAATAGTAAAAATAACAAAAAAAATCTCTAGAGTCTAAAGCAGTTGCTATATTTTTATCTGGTATAGCGTTTTCGGCCAATGCTATATATAATTTACTGGGGTAGGGGTACTGAGGCAACAGAAACCCGATGGACTGCCTTGGGGTAGGCGAAAAGGGAAAATTGAAAATGAAGAGGAGAGGGAGTGGAAGGAAGTGATAAGAAGAGATAAAGGGAAGAAGGAAAGAAAAAGAAAAAGAAAAGAAGTACATCTAACTGTGTATGCTGGGGTTTCCCCTATATTGTTCGGCAAGTGGGGAAAAGAAGTATGTTGCAGCTTTGTCTGCCTACCCGGGACATGAGGGGGTTTGAGGGCAAGGTAAGTCCTACGCAATCGGTGTTTACATGCAGTTACAAGTTCGTCTTTTTTGTTTAGGAGTTGGTCCTTCGTAAACAGCATTTGTAATGTTTCCTCCGAACATAAGTTACACGGACGGCGTCCTCCCGTGTAGGAGTTAGCCCTGGATAGTAAGCTCCAAGTAAGGTGGTATGTTATGTTGTTATCTTGGAGGTCCCAGATATGGTCCGAAAGTGTAGTGGCATGTCGCCGGGCCGCGTTTCGGAACGTATTTCGGTATTGGTAGAGCCGAGTCTTGAAGTCGCAAGTGGTTAATCCTATATAGGTTTTGTTGGAAGATTTAGTCCTCACATTGCATTGGTAGATCACGTTACGTTCTCAGCATCTGTTGTTGAGGGGGCACGTAGATCTATCAGGAAAGTTACACCTCCTGGTCGGCTCTCCACTAATGTCTAGGTTGTTTCCTCCATAGGGGTTCAGTTTTTTGTTGTTTGAGGAGGCGATGTTTTGTGCGAAGTTGGGTGTGGTGCTGTAGGAGAGTTTGATAGTGTTTTTGTTGATTATGTTTTAATAGAGGTGTTATGGTGGGAAGTATTTTCGAGGAGCCTAAAGAAGATTTTCCCGATTGGCGTTGACACATCGGTATTGTGAGGAGGGTTGAACTGCGTTACGTGGCGTTAGCGGCGGCGTCCCCTGCTGGTTCCGCTAAAGGAAGCTGAATAGAAGGAGATTTACTCCCGAAAGCTGCTTCGCTTGAGGGCCTGGTTGTCATGAGGCGCATGTTCATCGAATATCTGCTCATTAGTGGACAAACGAGATATGCGGAGGGGGGGGGGGGTGTTTTTAACCAGGTTATTGGTGATGTTGCTAGGATGGTTATAGCGGCGGTTGATGTAGTGAAGGTTACCGTTTGGTTTCCTGTATAGGTAGTACAGATTACTTTCGAGTTTGAGGGTAACGTCCAGGAAATTGACTCGGGTTAGGGAGTTTGTTGCGTGATTTTTAATGCCCATCCCGGAAGAAGTTGATTAGTAATTTACGGACCCGGACTGTACTACTGAGGTTGTACCCTTTGAGGGTAAACAGCCCCTCGTCATGGTACATTCCACCACCGAATGCAGGAAACATTTCGGTGAGTTTATGTAGTAGGAATAATCCTATAAGATCAGTCACCTCGGCCGAGTCGGTTGCGAGCATACTGACGTCGAAGGGGGAGTCGGGAACTCTCTTCATCCACTTGGAGTTGTCAAAAAGGAGGACTGTCTTCCTGGCGTGGAGAATGATGTTTTTTTTATGGACAGTGATGGGTGTGAGTGATTTGGCAAAGTCCAAAGCGGCCGTAAGGAGCGGTAAGGTAATAGAGGCGTAATAGCTCTCTATGTCGAACTGGATGAATTTAGTGTCCTGTTTTTCCTCAATATTCCTGAACCATGAGATGACTTCCTGGGTGCTGACCCAAAGGCTAAGTCTCGCGTTTTGCTTAACGTTTGGCATAACGCGGTCTAGGATCGTTTTACTGATTCTTCCTATGTCCGACTTCGTCGGGTTTATAAGCCTGGTGGATGGTTTGCGGTCGAGAGGTTCAGTGCGGTCGGCGACTCCGAGGTTGGAGGTAATTTGTTGTCCATCTAGATTTATGTCATGGATTATTGATTGGTTAGCCTTTTTGTAGGTGGAGTTCAGACTGCTTCTGATCAGTGTGTGGTATCTGTCAGGGTTGACGAAATAGAGGTTTCCAGTTTTATCCGAATGCACCAGGATGTCGTTGATGCTTTCATACTCCGTTATTTTGATACAGAGTTGTTGTAGGAATCGTTTGTGTCTGGGTTTGAAGTTAATGCTCTTGACCAGATGGAAGAGATCGTTCTCGAAGTGTGAGAGCATAGGGTTCGGTGGGGGAGATTTGTAGGTATTGAATCCGAATCTCTCCTTAGTATCGAAGTCCTGGTTGTCGCGGTATCTATCGTAGAAAAAAGTTCTCCATCTCAATCTCTTCGCAAACAGGTCGATTTTTCGCGTGTGCATCCGAAGGTAAAGTTTTCTCGGTGGGACTGGGATGTTCTTGGTGGAGAAGTCGATAGTGTGTTTTCGCATGTTGGGTGTAATGAAACTTGAGCTGGGTGCAAAAATTGAATATGGCGTGGTAGGGTCAGAAAGTGCTCTACTACGGAGGTAGGCGCTAGATAACGAAGGAAGTGTGGTAATGAACCAGATGGACCATAACGCACCAGAGTACTCAATACTTAAGTTATTAGAGTGGGTAATAGGAAAAAGTATAACCCCGACGGCAGAGCTCAAGCCGTTTCGACGGTTATTTCTGGACTAAATTAGAATTCTTAGCGTGTTAATAAATAGTCGAACTTTTCAAGGGGAAATTCCTTAGTTCGACTATTTATTACCACGCTAAAAATTCTAATTTAGTCCAGAAATAGGCGTCGAAACGGCTTGAGCTCTGCCGTCGGGGTTATACTTTTTCATATATATATATATATATATTTCAATAACGATAAATATCGTAAGCTCTTCAGACATCAAAAATTGATTAAAGGGTAACATTTCTGAAGCTATTTTATGTGGAAGGAAGCGGATAAAAAAAAGTGTTTTTGCTCTGGTTATCCGCCCCCTTCGCATTTTCATCTTTATTAATATACTCCGACACCCCTGTTCTTATGTAGTAATATGGCGTTGAGTGCTAGAAGTGAATTGCATCCTTATATACTGAATATATATATTCGATTCTAGTTCCTCGTAGGACTAACAACACACCCAGGAGCTAGACATATCGATGAATTGACAGAGTGGAACACATTTCAACACCATGTTTACTGTTCTTTCTCCACTAATTCGTACTGCCTGAAGAGGTCACAGCCAATAATAGCTGTCACCGAAATATATATAGCAGAGAATTTATAATAAACGAAGCCAAATTTAACATGTTTGATTTACTTATTTTATATATATATATATATAAATATAAGTCCAAAGAATCATTAGATAAAATATATACAGTATTTCCTCTTCCAATCAGTATAAATTAAAAACACAAAAAATCATTTAAACGAGGCTATAAGTTTAAAATGTACTTATGAAGAAATAATAGACAAATGATACATATTCTTTTCAGCGATGTACAGCCATTTGACATTTACCTAATATTCCTTCTAGCCTGTAGAAATTGACCAGACAAATAGTTAACTACACGGACTTAGGTACAAAATCGAAGTTAGAAGAAAAAATGCACATACATTTTACCATAATTCTCAGCCTCTACCAATCGGCGGTTTCGTTCCACTTTTTGGATATATCTAGTCTTGGATAAATCCACGAGGCTCAGAACTCATCAGGAGATAGCTCAGATTGGACTAAGATTCTTATACCCTGATCCCCGCCAGAAATGAATTCAAAATGGCTAAGAATCATCACGTGGCCAGTAGTCAAGTTTGTGATTGATGCTTGTCGGCGAGTAGGCTGGTTGCTAGAAAGCGCAGCCGAATACTGCCTAAAGTTTTACTCAACCTTACGGGAGTATATATTAAATTCAAAGGGTATATATATATATATAAATTAGACAATCATAGATATATATGTTTGGCAACGATTCACGGTGTGGCTCAATGAAGAATTAATTAAATAATTATCAGAGCAATATATAAAAATGTAAGTCCAAAGAATCATTAGATAAAATATATACAGTATTTCCTCTCCCAATCAGTATAAATTAACCACACAAAAAATCATTTAAACGAGGCTATAAGTTTAAAATGTACTTATGAAGAAATAAATATATATATATATTCAAAGGCAGGAGTTTCCTACTTAAGCGCACCCATCGAAAGTGGAAGATAACGTATGATTTATATGATTATCTGTCCCGGCGACCCTCTCAGGAGTAAGTGGGCGAAGAAGAAAAGTTGATGAGAAAATGTCTGTTCTTCAACAATTTTAGAAAATGTATAATTATACTGACTGCAACCTTTTATGTTGAAACAGATGACAATAGTTTTATTGGCTGTGGCATCCCAGTTTTTCAACGTCTTTCTCACTACGTCACTGCATCCTTATCATAACATCAACATGATAATATTTTGTTGTTGTTGAAGGATATATAGGATATGTTCCTACTAATATTACTAGCTATATCTGCTTCTGAAAGAAGATGGATCTTTCGAATTTCTGTTAATACATATTACATCTTCCTATGGGCTTTCATTTGGATATCATTTATTTTAGTAAGATCTAACGTGACATCTAGTGCGATTTTCAGTATTAATGGAATACTTTTAGGATATCAATGGTTATTTGAGTGTGTGTGTATGTGTCAGTCAACCAGCTTGTCTGTCTTACAGCCCAACTGACTTATCAAGCGTGTGTGAGTGTTGATGTTCTCTCTCTTTCACTCACTGCTTCCATCTCTCTCGCTCTCCCCATCTTTTACTATTATCAGCAAACGGGAGCCCAAACGCTGGTCGGCCCGCGGCCCCGGTGGACAGAATTGAGAAGGCGTTTCCCCAGTGGATGGTGAAGGTACGCGTTGGAAGAGCCATTCCAGGTCATGAGGCTCACACCTGCGGGTAGCCAACACCATGTCGATGGTGGTGAGTAGGGAAGTGGTCCATGGGCCACTGCTACGGGCTCCACAGCAAACCTATCGGGGAGTGACCGATATTTGGAGAGTTTACCCTGCTCGGCCCGAAGTACAGTAGAGACTGGATTAGTCGCAGACTGCAACAGATTGCCGCAGAAGAAAATGTCATTGAATGTGGCATTCTGAATGAGGGGCTTACCACCGTGGAATGGGAAGATGGTCATACCGTCTGGCCTTTTGCCGTCCTCTCGGGTCATCCCCGCCGGCTTGAGATCAGAGGGGAAGCTTGTAGCATCCAAGCCGTGGTATATGATCACATTGAGAGCAGCATGGTACGGGAGGCGGCCGGCACTCTATCAGCACGACAGCGCATCAGCAGCGACATTATTTTGGCTCGCAGATCCGGAGGCTGAGCCGTAGGGAAATCCCGATTCGCAGGCTATCGTTAAGCAGCTGCGTGTGAGTCGAAAATGAGGGTAGGCATTGAACTAGGAACCGCTGTGAAGTTACGAGGCCGAGCGAATACATGCGACGTAGTGCTGCTCGAGCTGATAGCCGAGGACGATTTTAGCCAGAGCAGGAACCACCGGTCGCAGGTCGTGGAAGACAGTCTCCACGAGCCCGCCCACCGTGGCATCTTCCAGGTACCAAAGTTTGAAAGGTGTTGTGATACACTACGACATGTAAGCTCACTTCATTAAGCATGTTATATACTGGGTATGTCTTATTTGTTATAAAAAGTGAAACTGTCTACACCAAAAAATCGAAACAAAACACGGTATATAGATATGTAGATTTGTTTTTATTTTCATTAAACTTTTGCTTTTAAAATGTGATTGTGTAAGGTACTGAAATTGGACTGCATCTCTTAACTTAGCTTCATTTGCTATTTGTTCTTGTTTTATCAATCCGAAAAAAGGGAAAAACTTGCCGACACGAAAGTAATAATACAATGAATTTAATGCAAGGTGTATATAGTTATGTTAATGCTGACTTGCAACTTTATTTTAAATGGCTGCAAACACTGTCAATCCTTGTAAATAATAACGATTGAAGACATTTTCCATTCCAATCTATGTTGAAAAAATATATATCCTTTCCTTACGGTGATTATATGTAGGAATGTCTTTGATACTGAGACACATGAAAGCGCTAACTTGATTAGAAGTAACATAGGAAAAAATAATTTATATAAAGGATATATACTGATACGATAAGCAAACTGAACTTATCAACGTAGATTAAAAAATGTAATTGCTGGTTTAACTCAACGATCACTTGTAGCTCCCAGATAACTATCATGAGCTTTTAGAATATTTATCATTTGTATGCATTAGATTCTTCTTCTTGAGAAAAGGATTTAACTTCATTTGCTTCAAGGAAAAAAAACGAAATTAACGCCACCAATTTCGGATAATTATGTTCTTTATAAGTATGCACCAAGATATATTGGTTTAATAGGGATTTTTTATCATATTTTTGTATTATCTATTCAAAATATTTTTCAATAGTATTTCGATTCTATATAAGTTTGTATAAACGCACATACATACTTGCATACCTTCATGCGTACATACACTCTACACACATGTCCATATTTGTGATTTCCTATATATATATGGTCTGCAGTAGTAGCTGATCCAAATCAATCTGAACAATGTATGTATATATCTATATCTATCTATCTATCTCTCTCTCTCTCTCTCTCTCTCTCTCTCTATATATATATATATATATATATATATATATATATGGAGGAAGTTATAGTTCACTCGAAGCATTGTGTAATGAGGTATAAACGTTTGTATATGTATAATAAAGGCAAAACAATGCAGGTATGGACATAGAATAAAGAATGCAAATGCAAAAGATATTGTTGACAATTAGTCTTTTACCTTAGATTTATTTAAATGTCCTTAATTTTCGAGATAATATCTCTTCTTCGGAGGGAAGTAAAGCTGTTACACCAGTGTTCTAACTATTTAGAACACTGGTTTAACCGCTTTACTTCCCTCCGAAGAAGAGATATTATCTCGAAAATTAAGGACATTTAAATAAATCTAAGGTAAATGACTAATTGCAACAATATCTTTAGCATTTGCATTCTTTATTCTATGTCCATACCTGCATTGTTTTGGCTTTATTATACATATACAAACGTTTATATATATATATATATATATATATATATATAGTAATAATAATAAATTTGAAGACTAAAATCTAAAGAGGGCTCGATAAGGATGAATATATATCAAATAATATATAAGAACCATAGAGCAAATAATCTCTGTAATTTATTTACATTATTCTTAACTCTGAAGCCGAGAATCATTCGGTTTTCTAAATAGAATATTAGTCTACGACTTCATTTATACCATAAACGTGGTTTTGTCTTTGCGTGTAATTGTTCTTGCGTTCCACACAATGACGTATTATCTTCGCTTTTTTTTCCGTTCATTGCCAGAGAACGTCTCCAAGAACCACCTAAATAGAATATTAGTCTACGGTTTCTTTTATACCATAAACGTGGTTTTGTCTTTGCATGTAATTGTTCTCACCGCTCCAAATAATGACGTATTACCTTCGCCAAATAATGACGTATTATCTTCGCTTTTTTCCGTTCATTGCCAGGGAACGTTTCCACGAACGTCTTCCTGTTTTCCTTCGGTTACAACGTTTTTCAAAATATTTACTTCTGCGTTCACAGATTGATTCTTTTAGTTTCAGAAGATCCCGCGGAGGGTGAAAGCAGCGATTCTTTGCTTAAACTTTAATCTGTTATTTTAATATATATATATATATATATATATATATATATATAATAAAAAATTGAACAGGGACAGAACAGAGAGGCAGTACGACAAATGTTTATTAGATTCACGCTCAGGAGAGTGGGGGGTAGGTGGAGGACGACGTTTCGGGCATAAGCCCTTCTTCAGGTAAGAGTTCAAAAGGTGTGTAGGGGAGTGGTGGAGAGACATATAGCGAAAGGAAACGGTGCGAATGAAAAATTAACAAATAAAGACAAAAATATAATAAATAATAAATAAAAATAAAGCATGATCAAAATACAAGGAATGAGAACATTTAAAAATAAAGGCATGATCAAAATAAACTGAAATATTAAAAGGGGGGTAAACAGGTGGTGGAAGGGTGTGGGGTGAGTAGAGGTGGAGGCGGGTGGAGTGGGGAGAGGGAGACGGGGTGTCCGAGCGGGGAGGGCTGAAGGTGGTGTGTGTGGTTAGGTGTGCGTGCGTGTGTGTGTGTGTGTGTGTATGTGAAAGTGAGGGTTGGGGGAAGAACGGGGTTGCATGTTCAGGAAGGTGTGTGTGGGGGGTGTTTTTGTGTGTCGGAGGGTCTGTGCGTGTGTGGATAGGGGGTGGGGGAGAGGAATCAGGGGGCTGAGGGTGTAAATATGTGGTGGGAAGCACGTGTGTGTGGTTTAAGCGTGTTGTGGGTGTGGGTGGCGTGTGGATAAAAAAATTTGTTTTGGGATGTGTGTGTGGGTGAGTTATATAGGTGATGGTGTTAGAGGATGGTTGAAAGTGGTAAGTTACACGGATGTATGGAGATTTTGGTTGGAAGTCAAAACGCGTGTGGGTAATCCAAGAAGCGGTGGTCGGAAGAGGAGAGATGTGGGGTGCGCGCGCAACAGGAAGTGGTCAGCAGTGGAAGTGCTGTGGTCAGTTGGTGCTGAGACAGTGGTCGGAAGGGCATAGCAGCAGTCAGCGGAATGGTAGGGAGGCGAGGATGGGTAGGTGTGAGAGTTGGAGTGAGGAGGGTGTGTGTGTGTGTGTGTGTGTGTGTGTGTGTGTGTGTGTGTGTGTGTGTGTATTAGTAGGGGTGTTAGTGGGATGAGTGAGTGTGGAGTGGGGAGAGAAGGGTGTGTGTGGTTCTATGGAGGGAGTGTGGTGTACTGGTGTGTGTGTAGTTAGGTGAGGAGGTGTTAGTGGGTGTTAGTAGACGGGAGGTGGGAGGGGTGGAATGCAGGTGTGAGTGGGGGTTAGTGGGGGTAGGGTGTGTAGAGTTGGTGGTGTACGAGGGTGTGTGGGTACGTGTGCGTGGGGTTGGAGGGTGTTAGTGATGTTAGTTGCGTGTGGGGTGGGTGGTGTAAGTGTGTGCGTGTGATAAGGAGGGGGGAGGAGGAGAAGAGGGGAGGGAAGGGATGTTAGTATGTTAGTTGGGGAAGGGTGGTTAGATGAGGGGTGGAGTGGAGGTGTTAGTATTGTTAGTGTGGGGTGGGCGGTGAAAAGGAGGGGTGTGTTAGTGGTGTTAGTGGGGGATAAGTGGGGGAGGGGGGCGTTCGAACGCTAAAGGAATAAGGGTGGGGAGTTCAGGCCGGAGGGAGTGTGGGTTTGTAAGAGGAAGATAGTACGTTGTTCGACCGTGAGGCGATGGGCGGGTGTTCCGTGGCACTGGAGTAGGCCACAGACTGTGAGATGGTGTGCGGAGTGTCCAGGGCCACCAAAGTGGCGGGCGATGGGGGAACTGCCCCCGAGACGAATGTCCCGGAGGTGCTCCGTGACTCGGTCCGCCAGGCGGCGTCCCGTCTGTCCGACATAAGTCGCGCTGCACCTCGTGCAACGAAGTCCGTAGACTAGGTTGGAGGAGGTGCAGCGGAAGGCATGCCGGACCGAGATATATATATATATATATATATGAAAGACGTAAATAAGAAAGTTATGAAAATTGACTTACTTACTAAAATTTCACTCCAACTAATTAGTTTCTGTAAGGGGATAAATATAGTTATGTAAAAACTATAGAGAAGCCTTACGTCATCAGGGAGTCTATTCTCAGCTAAGTTTCCAGGCAATGCGGGGACACTGGGAACTTATATAAAAATAATTCAGTGGATGGAAAAAACGAGCGGGGCTAGATACCAAGCCACTGAAAAATTCACTGCCTTCTTGGTCAAGTGGCAAATTCAAAAGAATAAATCACGTGACACTGAGGTTAACCAGCTTGGAGTGGGGGTGCTAATAAGACAGAGCCTAGCCACTACTATCAGTCACAGTAGTAATTTGGCAAATTTTGCTCAACAAATTATTTGGAGGTAATTATAAAGAATTAATATATCTACGGACATATGTATACCGATG
>OZ024740.1:156772132-156777132 GCA_964016885.1 Eledone cirrhosa
GCGTGAAACATGACCAGCAGGAGTCAAACTATCGATGCAACTCGTGGCAGGTCACCATAAAGATCCTTGTTAGTAGTGTGACATTGCCACGAAATATTGAACACCACACATAACCTCTTGATGTAGGAAACATCAAGTCTCCTTGAGCAGTTAACTCGGAGAGTTCAGGACTCCGAACCTTATGACGGGACACGTCAGTGGTCTTGAAGACCATGTACTTCATAGATCTTCGAATGGAAGCCTTCCAGACATTTCGCAGTGAATTTATTGCTCTATGTATAACCACACAAATACATAAATCCCTGAACCGATTCGATAGGTGAACCGTCAGACGCATGTTGATTGAAAGTGGATAGATTCAAATGCATGAATTTAGTCTTTGGTGCAAATAAACCCATATCCTGGCAAGCAATCTCGACACGATGGAGGAGGTCTTTAGCTACTTAAATGGTATTCTCCGGAAGAGCGATGTCATCTGCATAGTCGAGATCAGGGGGCTCAATAAATTAATTGTTTCTACTTTAGGCACAAGGCCAGCAATTACCCAGTACATTACTGGTACTTTATTTTATCGATCCCGTAAGGATGAAAGGCAAAGTTAACCTCGGCGAGATTTGAACTCAGACTGTAAAGGGACGTAACTATGCTAGAAAGCATTGCGTCCAACCCTCTACCGATACTGCCAATTCACCGATGACGGCGACTCCGACGTCTTTTGATGGTTACACCGCCAGAATCTGTGATGGCAATGCGAAGGGGATAGTTCAAACATTATAAAAAGGAACTGAGCAAGTGGATAGGCCGTAGTTCAAACCTGTTACGAAATCTGGTCGATTTCGTAACAAGTTGAGGGTTTTTCCGCAGAATATTCGGATGATGGGGCTGCTATTTTGGCGGCGAGCCGACGCTCCAGGAGTCACCGCTTATCTCTAACCTCCCGGGAGACCGGCCCACCTAGGGTGGCCCTATCAAGAGCAGCGCTCCAGACGACAACGTTCTCTCGGATTTACAGAACACACAACCCCAATTCGCTACAACATGGCCATTCCCAGGAGGGGTTATTTTTAAAGACTACTTTATCTTAATAATGTATTTAAGATTACATTATCAAATTTAATAATGCTTTATTATGACACTCCTTTCTATTTATCTCAGAATAATATCCCTAGTTGTCTCCCGTAATAGGTCAACTAGATACATTTTATGTTGGAGGTTATCTCAAATATCATGTTGCCTATACGTATGTGTAACTTTTCTGGTGTGGGCTGAAGGTTATCGCAACTTTCATGTTATTAAAATAGTTGATAAATACAGATTTTGACAGTATCTATCAACTATGTTTTGTAGCAGGCATTGACAAAATATTTTCGGAGGTCGTCGTCTAATACCAAATCCCCCCATCCTTAAAATTGTGAGTTGTGCCTCCTCAATGGCACACCTCTTGACACAAAACTAAATGAATTTCCTTAATATGAATTGAGCTTTGTCTCAAAAGATAAAGGGATTATATCTGTGATGACATGCGAACTGCTGGCATTTTGGCTCGGAAGACAAAGACATTGTCAACGAGCGACGCATGTTGCTGTTGTTTAACCCAGGTCAGCTTTTATTTAGTAGTCCTATTGCCAAATGCTTTGCAGCGGAGTCATTCCTATCATTTATGGCATTGTTCATCTAGGACCATATTTTCTAATGTGCTCTTGTCCTGCTTGGAAAATCTACTTCAAACTCCATTGTTTTAGAGAAAATGGTTGATCAAAACTGAAACGCCTTTGATCATAGGGCTATCTATAAAGGGTTGGACACAGAAAAAAAAATGTATACTTTACATGTCTATGAATTGATTGGGGTCCATCTGAAAGGCTAATTTATCAAGGTTATCATCACGAGATATTGTCGTTTCAAATAGATAACTTATTTAGAAAGAAATGGTATAAAATTATATATAGATACAGACAAACATTTAGGTTTTATTATATATTTATTTTCTACCCAAATTGTATAAAAATCAAGTCGTTGGTTATAGTTTTCAATCATAGTTTCACTGCTTTTGCGATAAGCAAGAATGACATTTCATTCGTAAACTCTATATTTTCGGTTTTCTCGACGAGGTTAACATATTTTGCAGAATTATAGAATTATATTGGCGAATGATGCACACCATATTCCACTCACAAGACACTGGCTATGTCAGAAAACTCTTGCCCACGTTATCTGTGCAGTAGGTTCTAACAGAGAATTACGTGGTTGCAAATCGAAATTTTTAACCGCAAAGCTATGCCTGTGGTAACATTGACACAATGTCACACGTGTTTTTTTTGTTTTTTTGTTTTTTGTTGAGTGGGGATAACAATTGGTCACATCAATTCTACGTATTTGGAGAGAACTTATTTTATCGTTTGGAAAAATAAAGTTATGTGTGGCATCGGTATTATTTGAACATGTACATAGAGAGACGTAACGTAATTAAATACCGCAACGCATTTTGTCCATCTCTTCATCGATCATTTGCTCGCACATAATTAGCCATTATTAAACGTTTCTGATAAAGGGCCGTGGATTGGCAGTATCGGTAGAGGGTCGGACGTCATGCTTTCCAGCATAGAGTTACGTCTCTTTACGGTTTGAGTTCAAATCCTGTTGAGGTTAACTTTGCTTTTCATAAAATAAAGTACTAGTAATGCACTGGGATAATTGCTGACCTTGTGCAAAAAGTAGAAACAATTAGTAAACGTTAATTTGTGTTGAAGCTTTAAATTCGCAATTTGTAACTTGTAATTTATTTGGCTTTGCAAAAGCAAAATTTTAAGAAATATTTTCACAAACTTGAATTCTTTTTTAATTGAAGATGTGTTTTTTTCTGCTTGAAATATTAATTAAACATGTCAATAGTTAACATACACATCGAGAAAATTATGACTACCATAATTATTACAACATAGAACTGCAGCAATAATTACATGAACATTTTAGGTCGTTGAAAGATTCCTTATTTTATTATTTTAATGGTTTCAAATGACGGAAGATTAGCAGTATCTGTAAAGTGCCAGGTAGTATGCTTTGTCAAAAATTTCCGCCGAGATTAGCTTTTTCTTTAATCCTTACTGGTCAAAAAAATAAAGTACCAGTAACGTACTGGAGTCGGTTTAATTTTTAGCTTTGTACCTAAATCAGAAATCATTACTTTACTACTTCCAGTCATTTCGATCATGTTACATTGTCTGTCGTTCTCTGTTCGTCGAACCGCTAGTTTATGGGATATAAACAATGCCATTTGTTAAATGGTACACACATACACGTAACCCCCACCACACAAGCACGCCCCCCCCACACACACACTCTCACACACACACACACACACACACACACACACACACACATTTTGGGTGTAAAGTGAATTAGTTAACCACATAACCATATCTGCGCCTATGAGGATTCTTTTATAATATTAGTTCATACCATTTTCCAGGAAATTGAAGTGTTTATTGGCCGATTCCTTTACTGGTAGTTAGCTTATTGCTACCTGTACAGTGAAATTCCGTTATATCGAAATTCACAAGGTATTAAAAAATTCGTTGTAACGAAAAATTCGCTATAACGAGATCGAGTGTGTGGCCGGAGATTGAAAAAAATTCGTTTTACTGAAAAATTCGTTATAATGGTATTCGTTATGCCGGAATTTTACCTGTAGTGTGTGAAAAGTAAATATGACATTGGTGTGGTTTTCTTTATAGACCTGAGTTATCAGTATTGTCTACATTTCCTGCAACTGATATTATTATAGTTATCTCTTAATTATAGTTGAGGGCAGTGGATTGGCAGTATCTGTAGAGCGCCGGACACCATGCTTTGCAGCATAAAGTTACGATCATTTACGTTCAGAGTTCAAGTCCCACTGAGGATAGCTTTGCCTTTCATCCTTATGGGGCTCGATGAAATAAAGCACCAATAAAGCACTGGGGTTTATTTAATCAACTTTCCCCTTTCCTTCAAATTGCTGGCCCTGTGTCTAAAGTAGAAACAATCCCTATTGTGCTTTATGTTCTTTATTTTAAACACCCATAGAAGCGTGAATCTTTTTACGACTTTGCTATAGGAAGAAAGAGCTAAAGCTTTCGAAGGACATGTGTTGTTAAACCGTTGCTAGTAAAAATCCATAACGTTTTAACCCTCTATATATCGTTTCCTTTTAGGTATTCTCAACTTTAAAACGGTAATTATAAGTTAGTAATTGATTGATCCCCTAATTATTACACATAACATTCCTTATTTCAAAACAACGAGGAAGATGTCGATTGGACATTTACCTTCATCTAAAGTTTGGTAAAGAAAATACTACCCAGTGCTTTTGCAACTCTCTCTTCCACTATCTATCATATCCTTGATGTTCTGTTGGATCAATGTTAAGAGTGACGAGTGAGGGGAGCAGGTATTCATCTTTGCTTGCAAACATAAGCAATTAATACTATAAGCGAAGGCATAGTACATGCGGCCATGTAATCCTCGATTGCGAAAGACGACCGGAGTTTTAGTTCAATTTGAGTAACATCTCTGTGTTATATCTAGCAGACCTAGCGACTGCACTGAGAACCCTTTATTTGTTCCTTTATGCCCATGTCTAAAAATCAATCTGCCCTGTAATTATCTCTATATCTAAATCTGTATCTCACAAGATCGCCGCAATGACTTTTTAAAGAGAACTTCCTATATAAGTATGCCTATGTTTTTATGATTTTATTTATCATGTATTACCTGATGACTCTCAAGAGGTTTATCTTGCTCTACTTGTGTTGTTGCCTATATATATATATATTTAGAACTCTCCACAAATGTAGAAACATTCATCTCTATACGTACTGCTTATTCAGTTTTATCGCCTATAATTGTGTACGTCACCGCCATACATTGGCGAAAGACACACACACACACACACACATATATATATATAACGAGGAAAGTGTGGTAAGGAACCAGGTGGACCATAACGCACAAGAGTACTC
>OZ024740.1:156779632-156802132 GCA_964016885.1 Eledone cirrhosa
CTTTTTGTAATCTTAACTATTTTTTGGACATTTACATCTGGGTGAGCTAACACTTCAAAGGTATTACCAGAGCAGATTTTAATCCGATTTTAACCTCGAGAGAGGAAGCGAGAGATAGAAAGAATAATACTCGACTCCAGTACTGGACGGGAACTGTATTTATCGACCACGAAATGATAAAGAGCAAATTATAAAGAGAAGGAAGAGAGCCCAAAACAATCCTATAAAGTATTCTATCCGATACACTAATGCGTCTGTCAATCAGTCGCCTATAAACCGATCATACATTCCAAAATATATATTTAAAATGTAATGAATATTATAATATGCAATTTCTCTAAGTGATTTGTACTCCCCCTCATACATTATATGAATTATTTTGCACTTGACTATATATATATATGTTGGTACCCTTGAAATATATATAATAGAAAAAATATGGCTTTATAAATATAGTTTCCATTTATTTAATATCATTGAATGTTATACTTCAGAAAACTTGTCGAGTGCTCTGAATCAGTTATAAACATTTATATTTTTTAAATTACCAACAAATTGAATATCCCTTTTGCTTATATATATATATATATATATATATATATATATATATATATATATATATACTTCCTTATATGGGAAGATTGTAGTTGTCAAGAGGATTGGTCAAAATTTGTAGCAGACACAGAAAAGTCTATCATGGCAGTGGGTGCGGGGTGGAGATGGCTGAACTTGCCTGTAGAACGATAGGGGAGTGGGTAGAGCTGGTCAAGCGTAGAAGGTGAAATCTTCACGGCGAATTCTAAGGACTGTGTATGAAAGTAGGCCAGAGGAGGTTGGCAAAAAAAGGTTTCTTTAGAAAGTGGAGGAGGGACGTTATAGAAATAGTAAATCAAAAGTGATTAGGGGACAATGAAAAAATATAATAAAAAAGAATATAATAAAAAATGAGAGAAAGGTGTATCAGAATGTAAGATTGGAAAGTGAGAAGTGAAATAAAACAAAAACTAAGGAGTCTAACACAGCTGCTATATTTAGTTGGGGCTGCTAATTCGGCCAATGCTATAGAATGAGTGCTAGATGAGAATTATTGAAAATTTAGAATTAAAAATTAATACCAAATCTCTGGGGTCTAACACAGCTGCTATGAATAGTTAGTATAGCGTAATCGGCGAATTCTATCTGTAAGTTACTGGGGTGGTGGTACTGAGGCTAAAGACGCCCGATGGGCAGCCTCGGGGTAGGCGAAAGGTGAAAAAAACAAGGAAACAAACGAGGAAGAAGTTCGGTGGAGGAAAGAAGTGATATGAGGAGACAAAGGGAAGAAGAAAACATAGAGGAAAAGTAAAGAGGTACATCTACCTATATAAGGAGGGGTTTTCCCTATCATATTCGGCAAGTGGGGTTTTTCAGCCCTAGTCTAGCCACCCGGATCGTTAGGGGGTTTGAGGGCGAGGTAAGTCTTCCGCAATTTGTGTTTGCGTGCAGTTACCAGTTCGTCTTTTTTGTTTAGGAGTTGATCATTCGTAAACAGCATTTGTAATGTTTCCTCCGAGCATAAGTTACACGGACGGCATCCTCCCGTGTAAGAGTTAGCTCTGGACAGTAAGCTCCAAGTAAGGTCTTAAAGTCACAAGCGGTTAATCCTATATAGGCTTTGTTGGAGGTGTCCGTCCTCACGTTGCACTGGTAGATCACGTTACGTTCTCAGCATCTGTTGTTGAGGGGGCACGTAGATCTATCAGGGCAGTTACACTTCCTGGTCGGCTCCCCACTTGACAACTACAATCTTCCCATAGAAGGAAGTACCCCTTGAAAAGTATTTACCAGACTAAAAAAACTCTTACTTTAGTCCAGAACTAGCCGTCGATTCGGCTTGAGCTCTGCCGCCGGGGTCATACTTTCTCCTATTACCCATATATATATATGTATGTATGTTTGTATGTATGTATGTATGTATGTATGTATGTATGTATGTTTGAGGGACCACATCAGTGATGTCGAGATTTTGGAAAGCTCTATGTGTGACAGTATAGAAGCTCTTGTGCTTAAGAAACGACTCCGTTGGAGTGGTCACCTTGCCAGGATGAAGGATTCTAGAATACCAAAACAACTCTTTTATGGAGAGTTGGTTAAAGGAAAATGACCGCCACATAAACCAAAAAAGAGGTATAAGGATTCCTTGAAAGCCTCTCTGAAAGACGCTAACATCTCTGCTGATACATGGGAGAATATTGCTGCTGATCGTAATAAATGGAGAAAGACTGTATATATATAAGAGACGTAAGATAAGAAAATTATAAAATTAACTTACTAAAATATCACTTCCAACTAATTAGTTTCTGATATTTTAGTAAGTAAGTTAATTTTATAATTTTCTTATCTTACGTCTCTTATATTATTGTTCTGCAACCCCATGCATTGAACCACAATGTTATTAAGACAAAACCTATATATTTGCTAGCATTGATGTGCATTTGTATGTATATATATGTTACTAGATATAAATTCTTTATTATATATATATATATATATATATATAATTTGCTAGTAGTATTGAATCGTAGTAGATTGTATATAACTGTTTCTACTTTTGGCACAAGGCCAGCAATCACTCAGTACATTACTGGTACTTTATTTTATCGACCCCGTAAGGATGAAAAACAAAGTTAACCTCGACAGGATTTGAACTCAGACCGTAATGAGACGTAGCTATGTTAGAAAGCATGGCGTCTAACCCTCTATCGATACTGCCAATTCACCGCCCTAGATTGTATATAACGTTCATTTGTTTGTTTTGTACGTAACCTCTGAAAGAATTAAGTTTGTTCCAGTTTAAGATTTTAAGGTATGGAAAAGTTGTAAAGTTCAATTATAATAAATATAATATTAGATAAATCTAAGAAAAACACAATTTCAAAAATTTAGGAGGGTGGTATTTTTTTACTGTATCAACGCTTGACTTGTTCATTATAATGAACAATATAAAATTATTATTTCATCGACTCCCAATGTGCAAAATGTATTTGATAATATTTGAAAAAGTCTAACCAAATGCCAAAAGCATTTTGTCTGGCCCTCTAAAGATTTTGCTATTCCACTACTTTGTAATATAATAGAATAAGATAATAATAAATATATGAACATAAATATATAATATGATATAATAAGCAGAAGGGAATTTGTGGTAATTCAACAAATATAAATGTTTATAACTGATTCAGAGCACTCGACAAATTTTGATTTTAAATAAGTGGAAACTATATTTATAAAACCATATTTATTCTATTATATATATTTCAAGAGTACCAAAAACTCTGGTACGCTTTCATCAGATAAAATACAAAGTGTGTTTTATAAATTTTGACATAGCCAAGGAACATACCTTAACGGTTGAAGTTTTCCTTGGATAGTGGACTTAGAGACAGATTTTTCAAAATTGTTAAGATGAGTATGCAAATGAATATGTAAATGAGGTTGATGTATATGTTTGAAAAAACGTTATTTTAGACGCTATAGAGAATTTAGATATGTGTTTGTAGTAGGAAAGAAAGAAAAGGAAGAAAAGGGAAAACAGAAAAGAACACCTTATATTTACGTTAATTTTGGGGAAAAAATTTGAATATTTACCTATATTATGTAGATATTTATATGGAGAATTATGTTTGTAAGTATTTAACTTATTACAATTTTATAGTAGGTTATATGTATAAATATCTGTATATATTAATAATTGCATATGGATTAGGAGATATAGAAAATTACAGTTATTAGTTGTTTATAATATGAGTTACGAGGGAGTTGATTTTGTGTTTTATGTAAATACATAGGTATTTCAAGTTATGAGATGAGAATAAGTTTACACGATTGAGAAAGGAAAGATAACGCCAATTTCGTTTGTTAATCGATAAATTTGAAGAGTTAGTGTGAGATTAATTATTTTAGTCGAAAGATGTGTGAATGTTTCAAAATCAAAAAAGAGGAGATACGTAATGTGCTTATCTAAGAAACTGTCGTGAAGAGGATAGATTTTTCTAATGTCAGTTAATGATTATCAGTCTATATCTAAAAAATATATCTTTAGAGGGTGTCATTAGAAAAATAATAATGTAAGAATTAAAAATAAAAAAAATTAAAAATTAAAATGATATACATACACACACACACACACACATATATATATATATATATATATATATATATATATATATATATATATATATATATATATATATATATATATATATATATTAAAAGAAATTTTTGCTGAAAGATAAAAGTATTACAAATATTAGAGATATTCACATTTAGAAATATAAAAATATAAAAAATATTAATAATTTTTAAATTGTTAAAGAGGATAGGATCATTTTGAAGGGTTATAGGAATATTATAAATTAAACATAGTTCTGAACGTGAAATTTTGGTGATCTCTGCAAGAAGAAAATAACTCTGTCCTGATATTAATACAGTTTTGACAGTTAATTATATAAAAAATTTCTTCGATACACAATTTACAGAATCTTGATAAAGCCATATATTAGTACGCAGGTGCTTTGAAATCGTTTTCCAAGATATTGAATAGTCTATATTCTTGCCTTTTAAGTTCCATATAAGATGTGAAAGTGAAAGAGAAGATTTTTTATCAGATATTTTAAAAGTATGATTATGGTTATTCCAACGTTCTTTAAATTTTGTAGAAGTGGCACCAACATAGTTAAATATTTTATCTCTAGATTTAACTGTGCATTTATAAACTACGTTTTTATCTAAGTAATTATTTTGTAAAGGGCAGTTGGATTTGATTCTACAGTTAAATTTTATGGAGTTGTTGCTCGGAACGGTACTATTATACTGGATATTGCTAGAAATATTATTATTGCTATTTTGATTATTTTGGTTAGGGTTTAAATTTAAGTTTCTATTATTAATTCTATTTATATTTTGTGCTATGTTCATAGTAGTAGAGTAGGATAGTTTTATAGCATGCCTGATAAAAATAGAGTGGTATCTGTGGGCTTTAGGAAAACATTTATCTAGTGCTTTAAAGAATAGCTTTGCTAAAGGTGTTTTAACGCTTAATGTGAATGAGGGGGGAGGGGAGTACCAAATAATATTTCTAGTTCTAGTTTTTTTGTTTGGTTTAGTGTTTAAGTTAAATTGTTTATTAGTATTATAATTAGTACTAGGATGATTTGCCATGTTATTGTTATCAATGTATTTAATTTTATTCGAATATCCTGGTCTATTTAAAGCTTCATTATATTCAGCCTTATCAATATGATATAATATATAGTTCAAAATAAAACAAAGACAATCACCGAAATACAATTACACAAATCTTAGTAATTTCTCCATTGTTTGAAAGGAAAAAAGGAATGTTTCAATGTATATGATCTTAGGCCTTCGACAGCGAATAGTAAAGTAAGGAGAAAGAGGAGGCTGGAAGGTTGTGAAGAAAAGGGCTTATAATTGTTTCTACTTTTGGCACAAGGCCAGCAATTACCCAGTGCATTACTGGTACTTTATTTTATCGACCCCGTAAGGATGAAAGGCAAAGTCAACCTCGGCGGGATTTGAACTCAGATCGTTAAGGGACGTAACTATGCTGGAAAGCATGGCGTCCGACCCTCTACCGAGACTGCCAATCCAATGATGGGTGAATTGGCGGGAAAGTAGTGCAGAGTGGCGTTGTCGAGGGGATTGCTGAGCGTCCGGGTCTATTATTTGTGATATTATCTGCATGCGGAGGCGGCGCATTTGGTGAGTGTGTGTGTTCTTGCTTTTATTACTTGCTTGTGTGTGTTTTAATTAATATTTTATTCGTAAAGGCGGATATGTCTCTGAGGCTATTATTATTGTGTTGTGTATATGTGTATAGTTCGGTCAATGTGTGTCTATTCGGTTCCTTGTGAGTATGTTTTAGTTTGGGTGTTCTTAGTAGCTTGTATGTGTATGTGTATGTTGTGAATGTGTGTGTAGTTCGGTCAATGTGTGTCTATTAGGTTCCTTGTTAGTGTGTTTTAGTTTTAATGTTCTGAGTAGCCTGTGTGTGTGTGTATGTGTATGTTGTGAATGTGCGTGTGTTTGTGCTTGCTGTTATCGGTGATTTTGTGCTTTTTATTATCGGTGTCTTTCTGTGAGCGCCTCAGTGAGTGTGCGGTGATTGTCTGTGTATGTGTGTGTGTGTGTTTATGTGTGTGTGTATAAGCTTGTGTCTCTATCTGTACGTCGAGGATGGGTGGATGTACTAAATGAGAAGAGATTTTAAAAGCTTGTATTCCGAAGTTTCCGCCGTTGGATTTCAGAAGTTGAGTTAGGAAATGTTATATGCCAGTGGTAGCTGGTGATGTCTGATTGACGAATATAAAGGGGAAAAGTGGGTGATGAATGTGAAATAATATGTTTCATAAACTGCAAAGAAATAACAGATTGTCCAGGTTATTATTCTGGCTCTTTACTCCCTAGACGTTTGATCCACTGATTTCGAACAACATCAAGATTTACACGAAATGTAGGGTGGGAAAAAGCCAAAATGAATTAATACTGGTCACTTGATAGAGGCAAAAAAAAGAGGCAAAAAAAAAGAAAATATTGGATGATTAGCTATAGAATGCGAATTGTCGAATTAAAACTACACAAAACCTCCTTTTCAATTAATTATATTATAACACATTTATCCTTTTGGCAAAAATCATTCATCATGAGATTAGATTTTAGTAGAAAGAAGCTGTTCCTTGGTTAAGATAGCTGATATCTCTCATTTGCAATGTCTCTTTCACAGTCTGGCATTAAAAATATCCTCAAACTCATAAAAATAATCTGTTTTTATGTTTTTACCACATTAAATATAACTACAATTTTAAAAAACGGACCAGAAAAGAAGAATGAAAAGAATTAACGGATGTTATTTCCAGTATTTAGAAACAAATAATTACTAAGACAATCTACACTGACGCATCTGTGTGGACGAAAACAAAATGGTGGATGACGTTTTGATATTGGTTTGATCTTGTGGACGGGGTTTGTGCCAATGACCTTCGCAGGCCATCTTAGGGACGAATAAATCTATTCCAGGGTAACTTCATTTCTGGTTTTCATTTCATTTTATATTTCTCTTCCTTCTTACCCCTCCTTTCTATCTACTGCCACCTGATTATGCGTTACCCAGAGTTTATCCATCTGCATTGTAGAGGCTTCCAAAACAACCATTTACATATATAATATATATATATATGTCTCTCTCTCTCTCTCTCTCTCTCTCTCTCTCTCTCTCTCTCTCTCTCTCTCTCTCTCTCTCCATATATATATATATATATATATATATATATATATATGAGTGTGTGTATGTGTATCTATTAATGAATCCCGAAGGATGAAAGAGAAAGTAGATCTTGGCAAATGCATATCCTTATTGGTTTGAAACTAAATAACGCAAATAATTTTTGTGACAACCATTTTTTGTGACACTCTACTAATCTACTAATAATGTGCTTCATAATATTGAAAATATGTTCACATACTAAAGTCATCAGCAATTTCTACACATATGTTTTCATTCCATTAATCCCGCCGAGGTTAACTTTGCCTTTCATCCATACAGAGGTCGATAAAATAAAGTACCAGTAATGTACTGGATAATTACTGGCCTTGTGCCAAAAGTAGAAACAACTATCTATTATTCCAACTGTCAACAGAACCACATTGAAAGAAAAGCACTATTCGCACTATTTTAATTCACACTATGTGTAGAATGTACAAAAATATCTGCTGTGTATTTGTGATGTAACAGTTAAAGCAATAAATGAAACGCATATTTAATGAAGGCGTAGTTGATATAAACCATAAAAACAGTATCATGCCCGCTGTCCTTGGATGTGAAACCGGTAAATGAAGAAGAAGAAAAAAAATATGTGAAGGCTAATGATAAGTTATGATATGTTAAAAGCTAGAAGAAAAATAAGGAAGAAGTATAACTAAATTGTTACAACACAAATTCTGCGAAGTTTTTTCTCCATTCACCTTTGTAAATATTATGTTAGTGCTCGTTTCTTCTATTAGATAAATACAGCTTCGCGGTTATATAAATAATTTTGTTATTGATATACATTTACTGTTTATATTTATTCATATATTTATTTGATATTGAATTTTTGTGAAAAATACCGACGATGCTTGCAGGTTTCCAATAAACCAATCGCATGTAAGATAGGGAGAATGTGAGAATGACAAACACTGCATGGTATTTTTGTTCCAAAGAACCGGTTTACATCTATCGGCGATATACAGTAGCATATATTTTCCCTCTACTAAGTTCCACTATCATTCGCCAACACAGGGCTATATTACAAGACATGCAGACATGCAATGTTTTGAGCAGTGGAATCGAACTCGGAATAACATGGATGCGAGTCACTCTTTACGACTTAACCAATATTGTACCATCAATGATACATGGCAGATGAGAGTAGTTTGTAACTTATTGAAAGAAATAATTTACATCAACGACTTACGTGTAACTTTTTCTGACCGTAACATTCCATAATCAACGAAATCCCGTTTTAGTGTTAATATAATTTAAGTAACGCACTTTATTTTAACTGTAATACTGAAAGAATAAAAAATGTATTCTCATTTTATGGTGCTATTGTAGTTTAAAGCAATGAATTCATAACTTCTGACTGCACTTAACGTGTAACCATATGCATTGAAATAATGGAAATTTTGCGTCTTAATCATTAAGCAGTGAGAGGTGTGAAGTTATCAAGAAGTGTGTAAGCTTATTGTGCTATTTTAAAAACACATCGTATCTCTTTAGAACTTTAAAAAAAAATTCTTCACTGGTTCTCACTAGTCGTTATTTGTGTCCAATGACCAAATGCATTTTTATGTCCTTGTCTAATGAAGAAGTCCAGTGCTGATGATATTTTCAGCATCTTCGATAGTGGTAGGATGGTGTAGTTATTGTCAAACCTAGCACAAATGCTTACAACTGAGTGAATTCCGCCAAAGGAACTCATGGAACAAGTGGTAGTGTTAAACCAAGTGATGGTTTACCACCTAAAGACAGGAACAGACATAATTTTCACTAGACTGGGAGAGATTAGAGATGTCCATGGACACCAACTTTTATTCTTAACTAACTTATAGAAAATGTGGAGAAGAGTATCAAAACATTACAAAATAAAAAAAGAGCGACTTGCCCCAAAGGCTGCTTTCTACGTGTAATTGGAAGTAAAAGGGCAGATAGTTGAAATGCATTGGGGTCTATCATACGTTTGATGGGTTAATAAACTCGTCTGTGGAAATTAACTTCTCAAATCAAACCTCATCGGGGTTGCCTTTACTATTCATCATTCGAACACTGGATTAACATATTGAGGTACATTTAATCGAATAAAATCTCCCCTTAAAGTCTGTGCCCTTGTAGCGATGTCAGATAATATATAGAGCACTGTACATTATCAGGATCGGTAACGCCTCATTACATCCGAACTGGGATATTGAGTTTGCATCCGATCTGGGTCAGGTTTACTCACTTATTATCTTGGGGTTGATAATAATCACTAACAGTCAAATACTGTGTGCGAGAACCATGAAATTCACTATTTACTTCTGACATTAGAAATTGCAAGTTTATACGCAGCGGACAGTTACAGAGGGTAGTAAGTCAAGGATGATTCCAACACAGAATCGAAATTATTCAGACAGGTCTCAACGTATCTGTTCACATATATTTATGTGTGTGTGTATAACGTACTATATATATGTATGCAGATATATTCTTTAGAACAATATAGCGTTAAATGACTATATCCATTCTTCTAAATACGAGACTTTGTTCCTGTGTTCAATAGATATCACTGCATAATATCTATTACATATTTATATACTCTACTGTTATATTCATTCTTGGTTCTGAAACTTCAAGTCAGGTGGTAGTGTTATGATGTCAAGAGGTTTCAGCGATAAAATATCCCTCACGTCTTCGTGTAAGTCAATATACAAAAAGTCATATAGCAAGAATGCGTGACAGATGTATGTAACAAGAAATGGCGATTTCAATCGAAGTTATATTTCATGAACAGCGTTCAGAAAAAAATAGAATCTTGTCGCAATGACAGACCTTTATAGCATCGTTATTGTTGCTGCTAATGTTGATGTTATTTTGTTGCTGCCCTTGGTTTTGTTGATATCCATTGATAAGAGAGAGATGAGCTAATGGAGGTGGAACCTTTCCGACGACGAATGTTCTAATTGTTTGATCAATGGTAGAGACGGCCCATGAACTTAACGTACAATTAGTTTAACATTCGCCAGACACGTATACATTTACTGTAATTCTTAGGGAGATTCAGTTTGACACATTATACGACAAGGCCGGCTCTTTGAATTATAGATACAATTCATTTTCTCCTGACTGTGTGAAACAATGTCTTGCCCGTGGAACGACGGTAAAACCTGCATAAGCTCGGGTTGTAACAACAGCAACATAATTATATAGAAACCAACATATTTTACTAACCAGCAAGGGCGTCTGCTAGAAATAGTATCCAAATGTACACTCTTGGTTTTTCTTTCGTTGTGTCTTTTCTCCTTTTTCTCCACTATTCCAATCCACATGCTTAACCCTCAATTTTCTCGTCTATTTTTCTCCTGTCTTTCTCCTATATCTTTAATTTTGTCACCATAGGGCTGCTGATGATAAACATCATGAGTAGTTTCAAAGACTACTCTGAAATATCTCTCCAGCTCATTGTCTTCCCTCTCTGCTTTCTCGAACATTCACCCCCTTTCCCTACATATTTCGATATCTCTTTACACAGACACAAGGACATATAGACAGATCTATAATAAAGATCTTTAAACACTCAACTAATTGTTACATTTACGTTTATGACAAGGTCGTGTCTCGATTTCAATCTATTCTCTGTAATGATATACTTTTGTTGATATATGACGATGACGACAACGGCCATGAAGTTAATGATGATGGTGATAATGGTGATGATGATGATGATGATGATGATGATGATGATGATGATGATGATAATGGTGGTGATGATGGTGATAATGGTGATGATGATGATGGCGATGATGATGATGATGATGATGATGGTTATAATGATGATGATGGTGATGATGGTGATAATGGTGATGATGATGATGGTGATGATGATGATGATGATGGTTATAATGATGATGATGGTGATGATGATAATGACGACGACGACGACAACAACAACGGCCATGAAGTTAATGATGATGGTGATAATGGTGATTATGATGATAATGGTGATGATGATGATGATGATGATGATGAAGATGGTGGATGAGGAGAAGTAGGAAGAGGCGGAGGAGGAGGAGGAAGAGGAGCAGGAAGACGAGGAGATTGATAACGATGATACTGATGATGATGGTGATAATAGTGTTTGTGATGATGATGATGATGATGATGATGACGATGATGATGGTGACGGTGGTGATGATGGTGATCTGCATAAATGTAATGATAATGGCCATAATGACCTCGAAGATAATGATGATGACGATGATGACGACATGGATGAGGTTCCTACGATATTGATGATGATGATTACATCAACGGCCGCAATGAAGTTGATATGGATGTTATGAGTGTTGATAATTATGAAGCAGATCATGTGGATTATAATGGTGAAATTGTTGGCGAAAATGATGATAACAACGATGACTGACGACCGTCATTATATCAATGGTGACTATGATAACAAGAAGATGATGATGGTGATAAGATGAGGACGAAAATGGCAAGATGATGAAACAATAGTTGCAACATTTCTTTATTTCTCCCCACTCGTAATAATAGCAATTTCTTTTGTTAAACTTCATTTCCCACAATTGTACGGTACATATATACTTACTAAGTACGGACGTACTAATAAGATATTTACAAATAATTGTTTCTACTATTGGCACAAGGCCGATACTATTGGCATCTACTATTGGCATTGCCCAGTACATTACTGGTACTTTTATTTTATCGACCCCGTAAGGATTAAAGGCAAAGTTAACCTCGGCGGGATTTGAACTCAGAATAAAGATATTTACAAATAATACAAACAAATACTCTCGCATCCCAAATGATAGGGGGAGTTGGAATAAGCTAGAGTTGGTGGGAAAATTGGTATTTTTTTTTCGAGGTTGTCTCCCTTGATTTAAAAAGAAAACGGCTTGAGCTCTGCCGTCGGGGGTCATACTTTTTCCTATATATATATATATACACACACACACACACATATACACACACACGCATACATACACACACATACACACACACACACACACACACACACACACACACACACACACACACACACACACACACATATATGTATATATATATATATATAAGGAATTTATATCTAGTAACATTTATATACACACAGATGCATATCAATGCTAGCAAATATATAGGTTTTGTCTTATTAACATTGTGGTTCAATGCATGGGGTTGCAGAACAATAATATGAGAGACGTTTAGTAAGTAAGTTAATTTTATAATTTTCTTATTTTACGTCTCTCATATATATATATATATATATATATATATATATATATATATATATATATATATATATATATATATATATATATATATATATATATATATATAACGAAGGAAATGTGGTAAGGAACCAGGTGGACCATAACGCACCAAAGTACTCAATACTTAGGGTAGTAGAGTGGGTAATAGGAACGAGTAGGACCCCGACGGCTGAGCTCAAGCCGTTTCGACGGCTAATTCTGGACTAATTTAGTCCAGAATTAGCCATCGAAACGGCTTGAGCTCAGCCGTCGCGGTCCTACTCGTTCCTATATATATATATATATATATATATATATATATATATATATATATATAGTAATAATAATAAATTGGAAGACTAAAATCCAAAGAGGGCTCGATAAGGATAAGTATATATCAAAAATATCAGAACCGTAGAGCAAATATTTATTAAAATAACTTTTCAGAAGATCCCGTTAAGGGTGAAAGCACCGATTCTTTGCTTAAACTTTAATCTGTTATTTTAATAAATATATATATATATAAAGGGAAAAAATGAAACGAAATTTCATTTCCCACTCTTAGTACGGCTGTTACTTAAATATAAGTATGTACACGTACATAAATATATGTATACAGACGTACAGTAGTATGTATATATACATACATGCACACATACATATATGTTCGTATGGATTCACCGAACATTTATTATAATGCTCGGTGTGTTTGTAAACAAACATCCCGTATTAAGCCGTAGTGTCCAGCAACCATCGTTGCTCGTTTGTTCAACACTGACAAAGGAACGCTGTACTAGCTAATAAGCTTATTAGCTATCGTTAGCAACGTATACCTTCCTGCCAGATTGTTGAACGTATATACTTACCTTATGCATATTAACGGCTGAGTAGCCCAATTTGCATATCGAGTGGGTCAATCGGCCGGGTACCTAAAACGATAAACGGAAAAAATGAAACGAAATTTCATTTCCCACTCTTAGTACGGTTGTAATTTAAATATAAGTAGTACACGTACATACATATATGTATACAGACGTACAGTAGTATGTATATATATATACATACATGCATACGTATACCTATGTACGTATACCTATGTACGTGTACATACTTATATTTAAGTAACAGCCGTACTAAGAGTGGGAAATGAAATTTCGTTTCCTTTTTTCCGTTTATCGTTTTCGGTGCACCCGGCTGATTACCCCACTCGATATGCAAATTGGGCTACTCAGCCGTTAATATGCATAAGGTAAGTATATACGTTCAACAATCTGGCAGGAAGGTATACGTTGCTGACGATAGCTAATAAGCTTGAAACTAGTACAACGTTCCTTTGTCAGTTTTTAACAAACGAGCAACGATGGTTGCTGGACACTACGGCTTAATACGGGATGTTTGTTTACAAACACACCGAGCATTATAATAAATGTTCGGTGAATCTATACGTACATATATGTATGTGTGCATGTATGTATATATATATACATACTACTGTACGTCTGTATACATATATGTATGTCCGTGTACATACTTATATATATATATATATATATATATATATATATATATATATATATATATATATATATTTATATATATATATATATATATATACATATATATGAAAACCACTACTACTTGTAGTAATGATATACTTCTGAAGAAGATATTTCTACTCATATGTCTTTACATATCATTTAATATATTTATTCTTTCTTTTTTTTTTTTGCTCTTGGATTCGTCCCAGTTAAGATAAATGTCTTTAACGGCGAATGTACTTGTTTCTTGTTTACAGCAGCTTCCCAAGATAAGTGTTTCCTGGCATACACAGAGAGCTAACTGATAGGCTATTACAGATGTTTTAATCGACGCAGTCCAAATGCTAGTAGCTGAAAGTCACCATTGTTGTCTTGACAACAGTTAACTGTCATTTCTACTTATATTCCTAACTCTTACATCATTTCTTTACTATCATTCTATTCCTTCCATGTACCACCGCTACCACCCACCACCACCCAGCACCGCCATCCACCACCACCACATCTCTACATACACAGCCAACTCCTTCTTCTATTTAGCACCACCGTACCGTACAAATACTCTTGTCTTCTCTTCACAACTTCCATCTCCACTGCACCTTTACCACCCATCAATACTAACCGTTGTCGATTTATTCACACGCCACACTTCATTCCATTTAGTTCTCCATTCTACTTGCTCAATACCCTGCAAGAAAAACAGACAACAATGTATCTGTATACGTTAAATGCGAGCCAAATTCCCCCACACACACACGCACGCACACACACACACACACACACACACACACACACACACACACACACACACACACACACACACACACACACACACACACACACACACACACACACATACACGCACACACACACATGCAATATCTCTCTCTCTCTTTCTCTGTATATATGTATATATATATATATATATATATATATATATATATATATATGAATGTGTACATTGACGTGTGTATGTATATACACACATCCTCATACATACGCATATCATATATATATATATCGGTATGTGTTAGTTTGTCACCGACACTTTAGTTGCATAACGGTTATCACTGAAATATACATAACAGCGATTATAAATAAACGAATTGAATTATAATTCGTTGACTTGTACTTCACGATTATAAATATATATATATATATATATATATATATATATATATATATATATATATATATATATATATATTTCGTATCTCCAAAGAAATACGGTTTTAGGAAGCCGTAGCTATGCAAACACCGGGGGGCTAACGCCCTCTGGTGATGTCTAGCAGAAGCAACGGGGACAACCATCTATGCATTTCAGGCTTAACTGGCCATCGTCAGGACGGTCCCACCCACCGCTTGCGACTGCTGGACTAGAAGACAGGCGAGAATATATAGTTTTCTCGTCTGTGTAAATCTGCTGGACATCACCAGAGGGCGTTAGCCCCCCGGTGTTTGCATAGCTACGGCTTCCTAAAACCGTATTTCTTTGGAGATGCGAAATATTTATACATATTGTATAAAGCTATGCTTGAAGCGAAATCCTATTTCTTATATATATATATATATATATATATATATATACAGAGAGGAGGCGAGTCTACGGTGGCTGCATGCACCTATTATCCTCGGGCCCGCGGCAGAACATTTGAAACGGAATATTTGTTCTCCTAGATTTTGTACTAATTCACATATCCCACTTATTACACGCGTACTCATTTTGATTTTAAAAAAACCCACCTTATCAACGGTATTGCAGATTAGTAATATAACTAGTAAGAATCACCCCATTTCAACCCACGTTTGGACCGCTCCATCTCTCGTCCAGGATGTAATGGATCTTTTGATTTCTTACGTTAGAGACACTTGTTTTAAATTATGTGATATATACAGGGATTACACAACCGAACAGTGGCTTCTTTCGGTTGGCCCGTCTGTCGAGAGCACACATCGGAGGATGAGAAAGAGGGTAGGATTATAGTACCTCTAGAGAGTTTAAGAGGTGGAAATCGTTATTTAACGCAGTCATGCATCAGAGGGTTCCTTTTTGAAATTCACAAAGACGTATTTGGCATATGCCGGCAAGCCGTATATATCTCACACATTAGAATATAACGTAGAGTAATGTACAACTCTCTGCAATAGAGGTCTCTCGACTCAGATTAGTTCTGAAATGCAGTTTTCAGATGTCACCCTTGCTGATTTTCTAATGTCGAATGAAAATGCTGTGACGTTCTCCATATTCAGTCACTCCGCTCCCTTACTGCCTTTTTTCTGGGTAAGGTATTTCCAAATTTTTCACATTGGCGAAGCATTATAAAAATAAAAAAATCATAATACCTTAACATTTTTTTGACAATAGAAAATTAACAAAATTATTACATAAACAATTAAATATTCTATTCTACACACAGAGTTGACAAATATACACAGGGTTTCGAATTACAAATATACGATTTAACCAACCCTTCGTAACAATTGATTAGATATGATTTAATTTCGCAGATTATCTGTGACACAGATTATCTGTGACACAGATTATCTGTGTCAGATTACCACGGACACAGATTATCTGTGACCCACTAAAGTGCTGTGATACAGAGTTTGAAAAACTCGGCTGTAGGTATTTGCTCTTTTTGGCTGCAAAACTTAATATTTGGCAAATATATGTTGGCTCATTTTGTTCTACATTTTGTTGTAATATTTTTCCGTTGATCCTTCTATACATATTATTCGTGGAGCTGAAGCTTACCTTTATTGTGTTTCTGTCGAAAAGCCTGTAAAATTTATATTATACAAAGAATGCTTTCGGGAGAAGAAACATTTTGCGCATTGAATTACACTATATAACATTTCCTATCCTATAAATTTTAGTGCGATTGTTCGATTGTGTTACCAAGTACTTTATTCTTTCTTAGTATCGGCTACTTGATTGTACTGAGCGGGCCTGTTAATGTGGCTTTGTATCCTCTTTCTGATGAGTATTTGTGCATGCTCGATGAATGTCGGTGAGTGGTTCGATTGGGTGTGGTTATAGAACAGCGTGTTGCCGGAGTGTGTGGAGGATACGTACTATTTAGAGTTTAGTTTTGCATGACAGCCAAAATCATTACTTTTATAAGTTTCGCTTCAAATATCACCCACAGGTTAGGTCTATTGAATGTTGTAACTATGTTTTAGAAAGAATGACAGTTGTGACTTATTTCGTCAACTCGGCTCAGAGCCGCACTAATGTTATTAATATTGTTTTCAATTTATTAAGCAGGATAAGGTGTACCAGCTTTCGTAATTTGACACAGTCATAACTACGCTTGGGGGAAATCAAAATTGCGATTATACTCCACTCACTAATATGTCAACATGTTGACATATACATACATTCTTCCTCGAGAATTACAATTAGGAGGCGACTTACATCGCCTTGGAGCATTTCTTTCTTCTCCTCCAAGCGACTGATTTCTATGTTCGAATGTACGAAACCGAGGTTCGACTTTGTAATTACTTAAATATTTTATTTGCGTGAGTACATTTATTATTTGTTGTTGTGTATATATATATGTGTGTGTAGCGAAACCTGTCCACACCTCGAACCCTGGATGACCATAACACTAGTTTTGTTTCTCTATAAGAAAAAGATATGTTTGGTATATCGTTTAAATTTGTAAAACAAATATGTTCTGTGTTTAATTTTCACTGAGCTTTTTTTGTTGATAGATAGATAGATAGATATTTATGCCTGAGTCGCTCCGCACGTATCAATGTGTGTGCGTGTATGTAAACGTGCGTGGGTTCCCACTCAGTTGGCAAAAATGAGGTATACCTGTAATTAAAACATACAGGTTACATATGTGTGGAATATTCAGCCATTTGCACGTCAAATTTACGAGCAGGTTGTTTTGTTGTGCGAACCACAGGAATATACGTCTTTGACATACACACACACACACACACATACACACACACACACACACTCACATACATATACCCATACACATACACTCACACACAGACACAAACACCTATATTGTACAACCCACACCAATATATATTCAAACACTCAGTTATACGGGTATAATAACAAATATTCATGTTAAAACATTACCCATTCATTCATTTCTGTTTTCCCCGTATTTATCAGTATAATTTTGTTCTGCTCGAACCGTAATATTTTGTTATAATTAGGGGCTGTGTGTTAGCAACAGAAGCTTGGCTGCAGGTTAAATTTTTGGCGAGTATAGATTCATACTCTCTTTCTCTCTCTGGTGCTTTCGTGGGCACACACACTTTCTCTCCTCCTTTCTAACCCTCCCTCTGTCTCTGTATCTCTATCTCATCTTTGTTTCTCTCTCTCTCTCTCTCTCTCTCTCTCTCTCTCTCTCTCTCTCTCTCTCTCTCTCTCTCTCTCTCTCTCTCTCTTCCCTCACTCTCTCTACTTTCAATGTATCGTGAAAAATATATTAGATAATGTAATTCTAGTTATATTACCCCTTTAAAATATAAAATAGGATGATTATGTCTGGAACTTCTTTAATGATGATAGGTTTGCGAAGTCAGGAATGACCTGGGGTTAAACAACAGTAACGGAATTTATTAAAATAGATGAGCGGCTCATATGAGATAATCCACAAATAATTGAGTTAGCTGACTCTGCTGAAGAGCGTTGGAGGTAGGTGTGAATGCACGGTCGTGGATGTATGTTTTAACTTACATTTCTTTCATATTTATGAATGTTATGTTGTTATTATTGTTGCTGATTATATGGTTGCTGCTGCTGTTGCTGCTGTTGTTGTTGTTACTGCATTTATTGTCATTTAGCTCCGGTCCGAATTGATTGAAAAGCTGTAATTAAAAACCTTGTAGCAGAGATTAACTGAATTTACGCCTAGATGGGAAATAAATAATTTTCTATATAGATAATAAACACAACCACCGGGATATGGTCCGAACGTGGAGGAGCCGAACTCCCACTCTCATCGCCTCCATCTCTCTCGCCCTCCCCATCTCTCTATATGGTGAGCAAATGGGGTCCAACGTACTGGCCTCCCCACAGCCCTGGCGGACAGAATGGAGAAGGTATTTTCCCGGAGGATGGTAAGGGAGATTTGAGTTTGTGGGATTCTGCTTGGGTTAGAACTTCCGATTCATTAAATTAATGTGTACATAGCTGAGTATTCCACAGTCACATATACCATGCAACGTAATTCTAATCAGCGTGATACAATATACGACAAGGTTTCACCTTTGAATTACTGGTACATTCCACCTGAGAGACTACCACACATCCATCTAGCCAATATCGATCCATGGCTACGGTAAGGATATTGTCTAAGAGGCAGCGAGGTATGTTTGAACCGAGAACCTCATGATTGTAAAGTAAATTTCTCACCCTATCAACCATATCCTAATATTACTCATTTTGGTTTGGCAGTATTGGTAGAGCGTCGGACATCCTGATTCGTAACGTAGAGTTACGGTCCTTTACTTTCTGAGTTCAAATCCCACCGAGGTTGACTTTGCCTTTCATCCTTACGGAGTCGAAAAAATAAAGCGCCATTAATGCACTGGATCGATTTAATCGACTGTCCCCTCCCCGAAAATTGCTGGCCTTGTGCCTAAAGTAGAAACAATTATTATTAATTTTGTATATCTTATACTACATCCTCAAATGCTTCTCTCTTTGTTTTAAGGAATATCTGGTTGCGATTTAGAGTAGGTTCAATGATTCCGTAGAAGCTCACTCACTGATGAGTTTCCTGTGTTATTGATGTTGTTTCTGCTATTGTTGTTTAGTCACAGTTCAGCATTTCTTGAACAGGCATGAGGAAAAGCATTCTAGCCGTGACAATCGCGTCACACTTTACTTTAAACATTCTATATTTAAGATTACATAATGTTTTCTTCCCTTTCCATCTTGATGTCTGATACGAGGGATATTTGGCTGCTATTAATATTTTTAACGGTTTTATAGGCCCTGCAGAAAACCTCGCATAAGCTAATTTGCTATATTTTTGTAAAACCCCAGTTTAGATTTTATCGATGAAATGCGACCTTCCCATATTCTTTATAAGCATGACCATACTTATCTATTTTAAAATGACGTGATGTGATTGAGAGGAAAGATTTTGCTTCTGTTTTCAGCAAATTTAACAACAGACCTGCCAACCTTTAAAAACCCCAAAAGTGACCTAAAACGAGGAGAAATTAGGCAAAATGGGGAGATTTTATATTATGAAAGTTATAGCCATTTTCACAAGAGAAGCCTCACCCTAAAGTGGAGAGTTAGCAGGGGAGAGTTAGCAGGTCTACTAACTAACACCTTGGTATATTCTCGATATCATTACCGTCTATAATATTTTGAAATTCAATCTTCTGGGTAGATTATTCTGCAGATAAGAGCTAGGCTGAGAAACAAGGTTAGAACTGATGGGACGGGGTAGGCTGAAAACTATTGTTCATCTGAACAATAAAATGAGCTACCTTCCAAAAGATATTTTCAAAAATCATTCTATTCTCATGCATATGTTAAGATTTCTGTGGAAAGGCTTGATCTGCTATATGCAGCTACAGCATTCTTCTCAGAATACATTCTACATTCTAAATATTTCGAAACAGCTGATTATCCAGCAAAAATGTCCCACAATAAGAACAGAATGTAAAAGAACAGGATGTAAGTGTTAACACATAGTGTAAAATCATTGTAAATATGAAAGGCAAAGTTAACCTCGGCGGGATTTGAGCTCAGAATGGCAAGGGCCGTAACTCTATGTCAAAGCATGGTGTCCGACCTTCTCGTGATACTGCCAATCCATCGCCCTTTCAACTATTAATAATAACATTCGATTTGTTTGCGATTATGCAAACAAGCCTCATTTGTAAAGCCATGCCAGTAAAATGAACCCTTCATTTTTTTAAATTTATATATATATATATGTATGTATATATATGTGGGTGTGTATACGTACGTACACACACATAGACACACATGCACACAAATATATATATATATATATATATATATATAAGCAGAAGTAATTCTCTGACATAGCTTGATTCGGACGTGAGCGAGGTTATATGTTAAATCATATACGAAATATTCATATATAATTTTTGTAATATCACTGTGGATTTAAAAACGTGATCCTGTCACTGCTATTCTTAGCAACAAAGAGAAAGCATCCCAACGGAAACATTTCTAATGTTTTAACCCTCAGGATTGTTATATATAAGAGCAGATAAGCCGAATGATACCAATAGAAATAACTCCTCGGTTGATTTTGTTAGACTTGTACGACCGAAGAGCTTAAAGAATTGGATCAAATACAGCACGTCATCCCCTCTCATACTAACAACCCCTCTATCCTGAAGTAGTATTCGATTTTATCGACCTCCAGAGGATGACAGTCAAATTTGGTCTCGGTGGCAATAGAACTCCGAACGCTGAGAGCCAGGACAATTACCTCAGGCTCTTTTGTCTTATGTTCTAATAACTATTAATCCTCCACCTATATAATTCTTCGGGACAGAAAAGAAAAACAAAATGATGTACTCTTAGAAACTGAGGTCAGCAGCTCGGCAGTAATGAAAGTCAGCAAAAAATAACTACTTCAGAACCTAGATTATTAATTAACATTTGTAGCTCTAATTATGGACTTATTTGCCTATGTTATTAAATGTATATATGGCATCCTTGAATAACTTGTTTTCACGAAAAGAACGGGATCATCTAATCTGCACGCTACAAATGCAATCTATAAGCAGACATATAAAAAATGTCTGAAGCTCTACAAGCAACGTTTTGTAACCCCCCCCCCCCCCACCCACACACACACACATACTCACCTACATACATCATTGTGTAGTTACATTTTGAAGTTTTACCGCAATCGGCCTTGATCAGCTGAGAAGAAAATGGGGTTAGGTATGCCAGTTGGCATTAGCCTAAAATTTTGAGGGAATCTTTATCTCAAATTTTAGTTTTTTATTCTGTTTTATCACAAATCCAATAGAGAGTATCAGAGTCAGTCCTCAAAAGTTGGCGACTGTGACGCAAATCAAGTAAATTTGCCCACATCATCAATTAAAAGGGATCAAATAACTGCTCTAAAAGGGATCAAATAACTGCTCTAACAGTCACAACGCTTGACAAACTGAAATTACTCTGGAAACAAAAGAACACTATTCTCAGATGGAAAATAAAACACCTGCGTACATTGGTTCTATCCATCTTTCTATACGCACGCGAGTCATGGACCTTGATCGCTGCACTGTAAAAGAGGAAACAAACAGCGGAGATGAAATCTTATAAAAGGAATCTCCCACGCGCTACGAAGGTCCTCAAAAGCATAATCCAGGATATGAGTCAATTTGAAGATCTGCTGACCACGATGAAGCAGAG
>OZ024740.1:156804632-156814632 GCA_964016885.1 Eledone cirrhosa
GTTTGCATATATATATATATATATATATGCACACATGGTAAAAGTAGAAATATATGTCTCGTAACCACAGCGAAAATTCATTTTTCGTGTTAAGCTTCTTAGTCCAATAAATATAACACATATTCATGGTTTTAGCAACAATTAAACGATACTCAATAACGACATATTTCTTTTTGGTTTAGCTACCATTATAATTGCGTGGAAATCTATGAAGCGTGTTGTATGCTTGAAATAATTTTTTCTACTTTTGGCACAAGGTCAGCAAATACCAGTACATTACTGGTACTTTATTTTATCGACCCCGTAAGGATGAAAGGCGTTTTGCTATAGACCTATACGACAAGGCATACATTCTCACTATAGAATAGTTGAGAATAAATTTGGCATATGACACCTTGAGGTTACGATTATCCAACTTTTTCTATCTCAAGCGGTTATATCCCTTATTTATTCTCGACATCGACAGTAAAATGTTATGAGTTACAGTAGTTTGCTCGATTAAAACTCATACTTTTAAATCTATACCTAAATATTGGCTGCATCTCGGTTTCGAGGAATGCGATCCCTGACATTTGTGTCATACATGTGTGGCATGGATATGACTTTTTAACCCACCAAGGACTTAGGTTCATTTCTGCATATGCTGCAATGAAAGAAAAAAAGATCATGCTTACGCAACACATATGAAAGTCGTTTAGATCAAGTGATTCCTATGGAAGAAGCTTTTATAAGGGAAGAAATGCCTTGCACTGGAATAATCCCACTCTGAACAACGGTGACAGGTATCCAAAAGTAAAACAGATCAACACCATTGGCTGCCATCGAGTCACCATTTTTACATCAGTGTTTTCCTTCTCTCAGAATGATATCCTAATAAGAGGTACGGATCTCTCAGTCCCGGTTGGTTAACCGCGTGCATACATATATACAAACATACATACATGCATACATATATACATACACACATACATACAGATAGACAATCAGGCTGACAGAGATGTTGATTGCTATTTCTTGTAAGATGAGTGCCATCCCTTCATTGAACTTTACACGATCATGTGCACGCAGGTGGCTTTTCAGACATCTCCGTTTTGCAGGTACGTCCACAGATGTGATACTTGAACTATCTGTCTCCTGGCATTATACCATGTCTGCTCAGTCCACCAGCTGACTTGCAAATTAAACCACACTCATTGAAAATGTTCCATTCACTGTGTGGAGGTAGAACCATCTCACAACTGGCTCGATTTCTCCCTGGCTCGTGTGATTTCAGATGATTGACAAATCCATAATCCAGCTCTTGTTAGAAGAAATCAGCCATATACATTGCACTTCAACTCCTACTGGATCTTTGCAGGCACTACACTTGGGTCCCGCTTACGGAGTGAATGCTTAAAAACAGCATGTTCCACTCGCTTTTTGTCAAAGACATCACATCGATACTTGATTATCCTACATTATGATGTACGGCCTTCAGCCAGACTCTCCCAGCTGTCCATATCAAACTTCAGAGCTTTAAGATTGTCTTTTATATCATTCCTAAACTGCTTCTTTGGCTTATGCCGTGGCCTTTTGCCCCTGGTAAACTCCTCATAAAATAATTGTTAGGTAGCCTTCTATCTTCCATCCCGCTCACTTGGACGGCCCAAAGCATCTCATTCATAATAATCCTTCTTTCAATACTGGTGCTGCCCGCGTTCTCAAGTGCAGCAGCTTGATGTTCAGGATGTGTCGGATACAATGCTGATGAAACCTTTCCAGCTGCCTGATGTGATGCCTGCAAGTTGTCCATGTTTTGCATCCAAATGAGATATAAGAACACAGGCCTCATACACAAAGAGCTTATGTTTCTCGTGATACCCCGATCTGACCGAACTCGCTTCTCAAACTTCCTGATGCTACCATCTTTACTAAGTGTACTTCCGAGATACACAAAGCTGTCCACCACCTCAAGTAATTTTCCTCTCACAAAACGTCTGGAGTGTACATGGTCTTTGACTTTTAATCTTAATATTTAGCCCAAATACGGTGCATGTATTGTGGAAGGTGTTTAATATCCACTGCATGTCCTTTACAGTGTGTGCCGCAAAATATGCCTCATCAGCTTAGAGGAGTCCCTTGACAACAGTCCCAAATATTTTGGACTTGGTGTTAAAGCGTCTTAGATTAAGGACTTTGCCAGGTTCTAATTTGCAAGTATATACCGATCTCGAAGTCTTGGGAGTCATATGTCAGCAGCAAGGCAAAGTACATGGAGAACAGAGTTAGTGCAGAAATGTCACCCTGCTTGTTACAATTTACCACTGAATTTGTCTCTGAAAGTGTCCCATTGAAGTTCAGTTTGCTTTCATATTTTGATGGAGTTTTATTTCAACAAATTCATTAAGGCATATAAGAAACCACAATGTACTACGATTAACAGTATCGACGGCTTTGGAAATGTCCTCAGATACTTGGTACTCACTGCTCAACACACTTCTCTATAAGCTGACGGCCTGAGAAAATCATGTTTATAGTACCTTGCCCAGTTTTGAATCCACACTGGATCACAGGGATGACACCAGGCAAATTCATTTTATTAGACGATTCAGGAAGACCTTGGATAATATATTTTCTACCTATTCGAGGAGACTTATAACACGATAATCACCTCATTCAGAATTGGAGCTCTCACACTTAAATATCGATACCAGAATTTCATCTACCCAGTCTTGCGGGAAAGGCTCAGCACGCCATACTGTTAACAAAAGCCAAAAGCCTATGAATGGTCATAGAAACATTGTCTCCTTCAAAGCAGATCAGTTTAACATGTATTACATCCAAACCTGGAACTGTCCAAATGTTTATTTCTTTCATAGAAGACTTTATCTAATCAAAGGTTGGATCATTTCTCATTTCTGTTACAATCACCTTTTGCGGCGGTTCATTAATAATTTCCTCAAACACAGATGGGTTATTAAACAGATTTTAAATTGTTCAGTCCACCGACTCTGTTGGATCTTTGATGAGGACGTCCTCTTCTTTTGACTTCTTTGGTGTAAATTTTTAGGGCTTGGGGCCCAAAACGTGCCTTATTGAGCTGTATAAGACCTTCAAGTCGATTGTCTTCTTTCGTTGATCTATGAAATAAAGTACCAATCATGTTATGGAGATCTGTATAATCAACTAACTGCTTGCTCAAAATTTCTGGCTTATGTTAAAATCAAAGTAATTATCATTATTAGCAGAAGAACCGCCCTAGAGGCGGTTTTCTGCTAACATATGTGGTGTACATATTAGTATTATATGCAAATATATATGCATATATATATGATATGTAAATTGAAAAGTAAATTGACAATATCTTCTTCTTCGCCCACTTATTTCTGAGAGGGTCGTAGGGGCAGAGTCCTTCACAAACACTCCTTCTAGCGAGTCTGTCTGAGGCAAACATCTCTAACTGATCCAGCTGGATCCCAAAGCATGACCAGCCAAGCTCACGGATGTTATTCTATTATCTTCCACAGGGTCTACCTCCGGGTCTCCTGTCGGTTGATTTTGCCTGTAAAATCTGTCCAGCGATTCTTTCCTGAGACATTCTAACATGCCCATAGTATCGGAGAAGTAGCGGCTCTACCAGGAGTAACTCCCTGACCTCCGAGCTATTCACTTTATCGAGTAATGTTAGTCCAAAGACCCTTCGGTGGAACCCCATTTCAGCCACTTGTATTCGCAATTGCATTATTTTTGTCATTACCCAAGATTCATGATCCTAGGTAAGGGTTGGCAGGAATAGCAGGAAGACAGCAAGTTTCACTTTACACCTACCTCCCTTCTGATTATTGAATGCTGAAGCTGGCGCATCACTGCATCAGCTTTTGTTGTATGTGGTCCTAGATGTGTGTATTACCTGCTTGTGTGTTTTATCTCTTTCTTTTTTTCCTTTCCCTTCCCTTTCTATATATTATATTTGTTTGTGTTTTCATTCTGTAAGCATTATATTATTATATGTTTTATACAACTGTTAATAAACCTGTAACAACAAATGAGTTTTAAAAAAAGAGTTTAATGTATGCATGTGTGTTTGTGTGAATGTATGTGTATTTGTGTGAATGTATGTCCGTGAGTGTGTCTGTGTTTGTGCGATTATAGTTATATACTCATACATATAAATGTATGTATATGCACATGCACACACGCACACACATACAAATACACGTCAACATATGGAAAAAATTCTAATCTCTTCATCTTTGTCTTTCACTCTCTCTCTCTATATATATATATATAATTGTTTCTACTTTTTTGGCACAAGGCCAGCAATTTATCCCAGAGCATTACTGGTACTTTATTTTAACGACCCCGTAAAGACGAAAGGCAAAGTTAACCTCGGCGGGATTTGAACTCAGAACATAAAGGGTCATAACTCTATGCTGTAAAGCATGGGGTCCGACGCTCTACCAATTCTGCCAATTCACATATAACTGTCACATATTCACTCTATCTATCTGAATCTCTATCTTTCTATCTAGCTCTGTCTATATATATGGTAGTTGAAGTGGTGGTGGTGGTGGCGATATACCGGAAGTGTTGAAATTTGAAACTTTTAAAAGAAGTGAATATCGAAATAAGCAATAAAATTATTTATGTTTAATAAAGAGTTACAAATTTAGTACATAAATTATATAATATTCATTCATTAATGCACTGGGTAATTGCTGGCCTTGTGCCAAAAGTAGAAATAATTATTTATTCAAAGTGGAATGGCAATATCGGTGGGGGGTCGGACGCCATGCTTTGAAGCATAGAGTTACGTTCCTTTACGATCTGAGTTCAAATCCCGCCGAGGTTGACTTTGCCTTTCACCTTTACGGGGTCGATGAAATAAAGTACCAGTAATGCACTGGGTATTTGCTGGCCTTGTGCCTAAAGTAGAAACAATTATTTATTCAAAGTAATTCAACTTATTTTACTAACTGGATAAAAAAATATGAACAGGACACAATCCCGCACTCCTCACTTTAATATATTATGATAATATTATAGTTTAAATTTTCATGAATACCATTCTGCATGCGCAATAGTATATTGATTTGTAGTAATTATCAAATTTGTTTCCTTTATAATCATTCTTAGACAGTTTTCAAATCATCATGATGTCATCTGCTTCTATATTTTAATTATAATATAGATTAATCTCATATTTAATTGATAATTCCCGTTATTCTCGGAGTAGATTTAAATGAAAGCTATATCTCGTGAATGTATGTATGTATGTATGTATGTATGTATGTATGTATGTATGTATGTATGTATGTATGTATGTATGTATGTATGTATGTATGTATGTATGTGCGTGTGTTTGTATGTATGTATGTGTGTGTGCGTATGGATGTGTATGTATGTATGTTTGTATGTATGTGAATGCATGTGTGTGTCTATGTATCTATCCATTTATCTATTTAGCTGATTTTCAAACTATCATTAATAATTGTTCATTCCAAAGTATCGCTTTGTCATATATAATTGTATCACTTGCATTACATGATTTATAAAAATGTATCCCCAGCCACATCCGTAGATAGATATAAGATGTGGGATGACTTTATTAGGATTCCAAGTAAAAATTAGAATGGTTAAGGAATAAAAGATCTCAACTGTATAATTACCACTCTGATGACAATTTATTTCGGTGTCATTATCAAGATAATCTGTGCAAATATGCATTAATATTATTTAGATTTAAATTGAGTAAAAAAATAATTCCTTTTGGGTTACCCTGACCTATTTCGACATGAAATGTCCTAACTTTTCTTCTCTGGCAAAGATACTGATTTTGAGTCATTTTGTTGCATTTTCGAAAATATGGTTTTATGATGAAGGTTAGCTCCTGAGAATCTCGAATAAAATATATTCTCAACAGATTAACTACAATTAATATGTATCCATTACTCAGTTAAATTTGCTTTTCTTTGTTATTTTCTTTTCTTTATTAAGTAAAACTCGTGTGCGTATGCGTGCGTGTGTGTATGGAAATATGTATGTATATGTGTTTGTATGTGGATATATTGACGTGCTTATGCCGATGAGAATCTTAGTAAGGGCATAATGGTATTTATGCCCTTAGATGTATATAAATAGCTAAAGGAATATGATTGAAAATAATTAACCAGAATAAAAGGTTGGGTCGATATAATTCACTAAAGACATGAAATGATATAAGTTGGTATAGTTTTGTTTTAATTCCATATTACAAACATGAGTTCGAAAGAATCGATCATACTCTTTCTTCCCAATGTTTAGTTAAAAATCATAGATAATTTTAATTGTAGCGATTGTATTTAATTTGTTGTGAAATACGTAACGAGTATTATATTTCATCGGCGACAGAACGTAAAGAGATGTAAATATATACTATAAGGCATTTAGACCAACGCTCTATCAATTCTACCAAACAATCGCCATAGCCCTTTTACTATGATAATATTATCTGTTATTGCTCGGCATGGAGGAAATCTGAGCGAATGTGGGAATATATGTAGTCGATCAAGATGCGAGAAATAGCATCCATACTCCTCTCAAAACAACAACAATCTTTAAAATAATAAATGAAAATACAAACTGGAAGATGTAGTCCTACATAGACACAAATGAAAGAATGACCACACCTGGAATATTTTTGATTATATATGAGATTATGAGATTCATCTGTTATGGATACTTAAAAAAAACAACAGCTCGGAGAGGTTCTGAGACAACGATGGAGCTTCAATGTGGCCGTCCTACATGCTAAAAATAATTGTTTCTACTTTTGGCACAAGGCCAGCAATTAACCAGTACATTACTGGTACTTTATTTTAGCGACCCCGTAAGGATGAAAGGCAAAGTTGACCTCGGCGGAATTTGAACTCAGAATGGAAAGGGCCGTAACTCTATGCGTCAAAGCATGGTGTCTGACCCTCTATCGATACTGCCAATCCACCGTCGCATGCTAAAAATAATAAGACTTAACTCTAAGCCACACCTAACTATTAAAAAAATAAATTGTATCTTGTATAATGCTGTCTGGCATAAAACTGAAAACATTATTGGATGGTCGTTGCGAGAGTGCCTTTGATCATAGGTTTCATAATCAGAGCTAACCTAATCCCGATCACAAATACAGCCACGATAATTATGGCATGAAATGTTTAAGTCTGGCGTAGTTAACTTTTGTTATCTATCAATACAAAATCAAAATAAGAAATAAACATAGATTTGAGCAGACTTTCTTTAGACGCATTATAAAATAGAAACAGGTTATTCAGTCAATATAATAGAATAAGGACGCTAGGTGTAGCGTGAAAGAAAAGCTATGGTTACAGAGACACGGATTACACAACCAAATCGTAATTATCGAAACTGGCTGAACTTAATTCCATGCCGTTTAGACTGATAATATATACTTCAGATAGACATTAAAAACTCAAAACAATTTCGTGTTTCCGATAAACATATCCAATAAATATGTGCTTTCCTTCTTGTACAAACACACGCTCGCGCGTACACACACGCACAGATACTCAGAGACACATACATATGCACACACACACATATGTGGGTTTAGAGTTATTTCTTATTATATATATATATATATATAAATATATATATATATAAGGGTTAACAAAATATCTTTATAGGTAATCCAGTTAGAGGTTTTGAATACTTCGTATTATGGTATTATGGATAGTTTTAGCGTACGGCGTTGTTTGACTCAACAGGAGGTTTACGTAGGTGGCGAGTTTATGAGTTCTCTTGCATTCCTATGTAAGTTTATCTTGGAGTAATAATATTGAAAGAGTGAAGAATAACAGGGTCAACAGTACAAAAAAGGGTTTTATTTACAGTCTAACAATTGTTTCACTGATTAAGTTGTCTAAAAATTGCTGAACACTTGGAGCTGTGCCACTCAATTTTAAATACGTTAGCTTAATTTTTAGACAACTTAATCAGTGAAACAATTGTTAGACTGTAAATAAAACCCTTTTTTGTACTGATGACCCTGTTATTCTTCACTCTTTCAATATATATATATATATATATATATATATATATATATATATTGTATGCATATATATATCAATGTGCGTGCGCTTGTTTATGTGGGGGGAGGGTCTATATAGCTTATTAGTTTTGATCTTGTGTGTCTTCATATAGTCCTTAGTCTCTATGTTGTGAGGTTGTTATAATTCAATGCGCATTTTCTATTTAATTATGGTCTAAGTTCATTCATGTTCGTTGCTTCTGTCTGAGTATTGCGTCTGTTCGGTGTGAATATATAATATAACATATGGTGTCTAAATGTTGTTGTAAGAGTGTAGCATCAGTCTGATTCTTGATTGCCTGTTCCACTATCGGGTCATCAGCATAGCTAGTGAAGGAGTCTTCCTGTATTACGGAGGCCATATCTGAGAGGGCCACCAGTGGTCCGAAGACAGTTCCCTGTGGTATACCACTTGTTATTGATATTTCTTTTGAGAGGGCTATGTTCACTACAACAGTCTGGCATCTGTCTTCTAAGAAGTTGTAATGGAGCTATTCACCTAAATTTTCAACTATGCCGAAACTACATAATTTGTGACATGTCATTACTCGACTAACTTTGTTGAAGGCTTTCTCAATGTCAAGAAACATCACATCAATGTTTGAACTGCCTAGCAGCTGTTTCAGTATCCAGTCACAATGCTGTAAGAGCTGTATAAAACAGCTTCTTCCCGGGCGAAAGCCTTGCTGTATGTAGGTTAGTAGGTCATTTTTCTTTAAGAATGGGATCAGTTCCTTCTTATATTGATATCTGAAGTCAGAGTGACAGGTCTGTAAATTTTAACATCTGCTCTAATTCCTCCTTTATGGATAGTAGACATGCTTTAGTTTAGCTTTCTGGGAATTTACCAATTACCCGGAAACATTGGAAGAGAATCTGCAGTGGTTTTGTTAAGGTTAGTTTGCAAATTTTTAGGAAGATAGCAGAGAATCCATCAGGGCCAGTAGCTGAATTTGGTCTAATTTCACCTCCTTTATATGTAAATAGTTAATGATTATCATTTCTCAAGTAGCGCTGTAGTGTCAAAGAACTCATCTGGCACATTTATTTGCTTGTGCCTCATTATTGGTGTGAAAACACATTTATATTGCTCGTTCAGTAGCTTACTAATCCCTTTGGTACATGTGACTAGGGAGAAATTTTTATGGAAAAGTGACTCTATCCTAAGACAGTCTACTTTGCATATTCAAAGATGACCTTAACTTTTGACTTTATATTTTCTACAGCCCTAGCCTCTCTTTCTGTCCTCTACTTTTTATGGGAGAATTTGAATTCCGTTTCAATTTCAAACAGTGCCTGCTTCAAATGGGATTCCTTCTTGTTTTTAATTGTATATTTAGCTGGTTTGAGATTTTCCTGATAATTAAGGCTGGATAAAACCGGATGGTTCCTGTTGAGGTGATATCTTCAGTCTTCTTCTGATTATATGTTGTTATTTCTACTATGTTGTGATCCAGGAATATCCTTGGTGTCCACTTTACATTATGGAAGGTACCCTGCTATTTGTGAAGCAGAGATCCTGGACCCTTTCACTTGTTGTTGACTGAGGTGCCATTTGTTACACAAACAGTCTATTTGTAAGATCTGTTTGTCTGTATTCCTGGCATTCGGACCATTTGACCTTGGGGAGGTTAGTTTCCTAGCAATAAGGTCGTTTGGTGACCGATATATGATATGATACATATTACCATTTCGGGTTACTTTAGTGTGATATTAGTGTTAGAGACAGAGTTGGAAAGTGACAACCGTAGTAAAACTGTGACATATTCACGGATATACAAAATGAATGCTGTACAAAATACACCATAATTTGGAATGCACTAATACACACACGCACACACACATGCACACACATGTATATATATATATATATATATATATATATATATATATATATATATATATATATATACTATATTATATTTTGAGAATAAACTC
>OZ024740.1:156819632-156824632 GCA_964016885.1 Eledone cirrhosa
CTTTGGGGTTTCCGGGTTTATTGTTCCTTTATTGTTTTGTATTTTTATATTTATCTCTTTTCTTATCCCTGTATTTTTGTACTTTTTTATTATTTTTTTTATTATTTTCTTATTGTTTCTGATCATGCTGAGTAATACCCTCACTCATCCCTTACTACCCTCTGCCAACCTCTTTATCATCTATTGCACCATTTAAGTGATACAATTTTGGTCTAATTTTTTATTTTTTATTTTTTTTATTTTATTTATTTATTTATTTTTTTTTTTTTATTTATTTTTTTTTTTTTAATTTATTTTATTTTTTTTTTTTTTTTATTTATTTTTTTTTATTTATTTTTTTTTTTTATTGTTTTTTTATTTTTAAGACATTTTATGACATTATGTGCATCATGTATTCTGCCTTTTTCCATATAGCGCTGGCCTCGGGACCCCCCTGCTGGTCCTTTAACCTTTTTCTGGTGACGCAGCTCGATGGAGCATGCAACTACTGATATACTCATGTTTATAGGCTCTGATGATTCCTGCCATGGTGTATGGATGAAACACTGTTAGCTAATAAAACAATGTATTTCTAAGCACTCTTTGGTTATTCCTATAACTATATATATATATATATATATATATAATATAAGATCAAAAGATGGTTAAAGGAGTTCCATATATTTTATTACATACATTATAACATACATTATATGTGAAAACACAAATATTATTGCATGATGATGTTTGTTTTTGAAATGCGCATAATAAAATATATGGAACTCCTTTAACCATCTTTTGATCTTATATTATGCATACTCCAGTCCCACAAACTGTAGAGTGCTTCTTATCCGATATCTGCATTGCTTTATTGTACTACAATAAAACTCACCTCCTACATTATATATATATATATATATATATATATATGTGTGTGTGTGTGTGTAGTGACCTACATTCCGCGGGCTCACATACATTCTATGTGCGTGATTTGGCTCAGTTCAGCCAATCAGCGCCAGTAGAAGAGGATGTATCCCTACGCGCCCTGAGGAAGAAATTCACCGCGAAGGCTTGAAGAATCTCGCTCTTGTACCGGAAACTTCAAGCCAGCAACACGCATAATGTAACAGTGAGATATTGCACCACTAGCCTCGCCGGCTTAACGGCGCAATGGCACATTTCCTATTGTAACCTCTTTGTATCTGTAACTTCAACCATATAAATAAACAAACATTTCATCTCTAATTTCTGCTGTTATTATGTCACTTGCATCTCAATAACATCTTTAATCCATGCTGCTGGAATTGGCGACCTGACGAAAGGAATATTGTAAATAGATGGTAAATAGATCGAGGGACCTTCCCTCACGTCTATGTCAACAAGATAATCCAACGAGGATACTATCACTTACCACACTGGCAACTAACGACCACTGATTCTACCACCCCGCTAAAGTGGCGATAACATCTACAACTAATACTGCTAAAGTGGTGACCGACGTAAGAATATCACGCAGCCCTTCTTATTCATTCAGTTTAACTTTTATTGCCACGTCGCAACTTGCGAAAATCCAGAATATTCCTTTTAAGATTTTTGAAAAATTAGCAGTATTTCAAAAACTTTTTCGCCACGAAAAAATTTCAAGATGGCTACCGACATGTCATGGCTACGCTTGACAACAACAATGACAGCAGCAGCGACAGCGTTGTTTAACCACTGACCAATACTGGGAACAGTGAGTGGCAGCTTCATAACCTTACCAACGCCAACCACCATACATCGGAAATTTATTTCAAAACGGCTTGTAACTTTACCGACGCAACCACCATACCTTCTGTCTCGTTACCACAGGGACGCGAGAAATTGAGACAGTAGTTTTCTCACCATTATGGTGTCAGACGTGACTGCCATATTTGGTGACTCCTACTCTACAGAAGATTCTTTGACTTTGCTTTAACAATAAGCAACACAACCGTGTGGCGGGACGGGAAAATGGCCACGAAATCTCACAAAAACACCATACATCTAACCCCTAACGGCATTAACAAACTTCTTTTTCAGTTTTCAGATAGAACTAGTGTCTGTACACTGGTGATGTGTGAACTATTTGACTTTGAAAAACTTTGAACTTATTGAGCAATTTCTCTGCTCCCCTAGATTGACTTTGAATTATCAGTTTGTTACATTCACATATTTCTTTGTAGAATGCATTTACTTGTTTTGTGCTCTTTTGCTATTTGCTTGCTCATGGTTTTTGTTCATTCACATTCTTTGCTGTTTTACATGCCTGCATATGCACACATTTTTTTTATCACACACCAACATGTTGTTCTTGGTATATGTTCTTCAAACGTAATATTCTGCGAGTCCCTTTTCACCTGGTTGAGATGCTGGCAGCTCACAGAGCTTAATCCACTGGATTCATACAGGCACCGCAACACGGGAATTCTAATTGCAGCTGAACTCAAACAGCTTCGCATCTCGTTGCACACTGATCGTCCTTGACGGCCATCCGTCTTGTTGTTTTTGCCCGACTCGCTGGGAAAGCAACAAATTGAACTGGACTTGTTAGCATTTCGGCCACTTCTGTGGATTCGCCCAAATTATGGAATTTACACTGCAACCCACCTACAAATTAAACTTGCCTTTTGTTCTTTACAAAGCAACCAGCCATTTTTTCCTGGCTCCACAGCACATTCGACAATACATCTGGGGGCCATCATTTTCTCGCCAGCACTGGTAAACTACCATAATAGCTTCGTTCACAGCTACTGGTACAACGCTTACCATTAACATTTAATGCAAGAACAGCAACCTCGCCTATGTCAGACTTTATCCGTTTTTTGTTAGACCTTTGGCGGTCACGTATAAACAACAAAACAACTGGTCATTTGACACAGCGGCTCAACACGGCCCGTAGCGCCTCATTTTTTGTTCTTGCATGCAACCTTCTGCTCAATTATTTTTTTCACTGATGTGCTCTTTCAGCATTTCTTCTTGCTGATTTAATATGTGAGTCCTTGGTTTCATCGTTATCGATTTTCGGCTGAAAATCTGGTTGGAGGTGATATAGTGACCTACATTCCGCGGGCTCACATACATTGTCTGTGCGTGATTTGGCTCAGTTCAGCCAATCAGCGCCAGTAGAAGAGGATGTATCCTTACGCGCCCTGAGGAAGAAATTCACCGCGAAGATTTGAAGAATCTCGCTCTTGTACCGGAAACTTCAAGCCAGCAACACGCATAATGTAACAGTGAGATATTGCACCACTAGCCTCGCCGGCTTAACGGCGCAATGGCACATTTCCTATTGTAACCTCTTTGTATCTGTAACTTCAACCATATAAATAAACAAACATTTCATCTCTAATTTCTGCTGTAATTATGTCACTTGCATCTCAATAACATCTTTAATCCATGCTGCTGGAATTGGCGACCTGACGAAAGGAATATTGTAAATAGATGGTAAATAGATCGAGGGACCTTCCCTCACGTCTATGTCAACAAGATAATCCAACGAGGATACTATCACTTACCACACTGGCAACTAACGACCACTGATTCTACCACCCCGCTAAAGTGGCGATAACATCTACGACTAATACTGCTAAATATGTATATACATGTGTGTGTGTGTGTGTGTGTGTGTGTGTGTGTGTGTGTGTGTGTGTGTGTGTGTGTGTGTGTGTGTGTGTGTGTGTGTGTGTGTGTGTGAGGGCTCAGCATAGCCAAATTATTAAGAAACTCATTTCACAATTATTAGATTCCGGCTTCATTCTACTGCGAGACAGTGTCAGTTACCATGCCTTCAGGCGCAAACCAGAAACTTGTTGGATGGGCTGTACTTATACTTCAAAGAGCCACCCTTGTCATACACTGTGTCACACTGAATCTCTCTGAGATTTTCCTTACGTATATATATATATATATATATATATCCAAAATTAAGATAAATTAAATGAATTTAATCTAAATCAAAATTATGGGTGTCATGCCAGAAAGACATGCGCCATATCACCCGGAAAATAAGCTCTAAGATTTTTGAAGTTCTGGTTAACTTTATTTAGTTACCTACCTAGCTATGTGTGGTTACACACTTGTAAAAATTATCTCCTGTGATTATTCATGTTTATTTATATGTTAATCAATTTCTAGTTATTATATATATATATATATATATATATATATATATATATATATATAGATATAGATAGGTAAATATACACGGGTGTGTATGATTGTGTATAGAAGATTATATTAATAAGAGGAATTCCAACTTTGTCTGATTTACTCGTTTTATTTACAATCCTTTAAAATATATATAAAATGGTATTATAATGAAATAGTATGATAGAATATTAAATTCTAAGTGTTAATTGAACAAGTACTTTCATGCTTTCGCAATCTTCAGGTTCATGATATGTGGTGACAGTCGAGTTTGCAATTTTCAACTGTAATGAGATGGGTAAATTTCCTACCTTTTATACATTTTAACGGTCGTTAGCATGCTCAACCAGCCGTGACGCTTAAACCAATCAGCTGTAGTAATTCAGTGAAACTACACACTGATTGGTCGAAATACAGTTTACAGGGCTTTGGATTCTGGAGCCACTTTTCTCTGTATAAAATGTATAAAAGGTAGGAAATTTACCCATCTCATTACAGTTGAAAATTGCAAACTCGACTGTCACCACATATCATGAACATGAAGATTGCGAAAGCATGAAAGTACTTGTTCAATTAACACTTAGAATTTAATATTCTATCATACTATTTCATTATAATACCATTTTATATATATTTTAAAGGATTGTAAATAAAACGAGTAAATCAGACAAAGTTGGAATTCCTCTTATTAATATATATATATATATATATATATATATATATATATATATATATTTCTATATTTGTATTGGTGTTTTGACATAGCGATAAACATGTACGTATTGTATATAGAATAATATAAGGAATGTTTATGAAAAACATTCAAAGATCTTTTGCTATGAATTTTAAGTTTG
>OZ024740.1:156827132-156879632 GCA_964016885.1 Eledone cirrhosa
GATAGCCGTTGATATTTTCCATTGACCAAATTTCTCTCACAAAATTATAGAAAAAGGTACTTTTACCAGGTGCTGCCAACTTGGAGTAACCCCAAACTTTGTAGTCACGAATGGAAATCCTTTACCATACAACGAGTATTGCACCCATTTAGTGAAAGTTGTATAAGGAAAACTAAATATATCAAGCACTCCCATCTTAATTATAGTATTGCTACTCAAGCGACTATCAAGCAACAATGTCAACTTTTCGATGAGTTGTGGTTGTTAGTGAAGTTAGTTTTCCAACAGAAACCATTTGATTTCATTTAGTGAAGACACCCACTTATAAGTATTTTACTTCTTTTTAACGGGCTATTTAGACAGGCAGCTAATTGGCTGAGTTGTTAGAACTTTCACCTTAAAGCTTTACATTTAATTCTTTCACGGTCGATAAATAAAATATCAGCCATGTACTGGGATCGATACCTCCTCTAACTTTCTTTCTCACCATTTCCCCTCTCTCTCACTCTCCCTAGTTTTTGGAAGAAGATTGCTGTCCCCTGGCACAATGGATGACATGTATTTAAAGAATAATTTATATGTGGGGCGGAAACAATATGGTATACAATAAATAGAAAGTGAACTTGGATAAAGATGCTAATGCTGTTGTTGCTGTTTCTTATCTCCATAGTTGAATCAACTGAAGCAACGTATAGAGTGTAAAGGGAAATAGATTAAATCGAGAACTGAAACCGTATTGCGATCTATGTTTGCCGATCACTTACTATGTGTTAGAATACAGATGGTACATTACAATTAAACTATTTTACATATGAAGGCACACGAAATCAATTTATTTTCTGACGTGAGGCAGCACGTATTTATATTAAGTTAATACAGATGTGACTATACCTTTCGGACCTGGCGGAAAGAGTAAACAAATTCATTGATTGCATGTAGCTACTAGACACAACGCAGCAAAACGTATAGGGGTACATATAACACATACATTCATATATTCATGCACGCAAGCACAGTTACACACACACACACACATACCCCCCCCCCCACACACATACACACAGACACACACACACACACACACACACACACACACACACACGTGCTCTTTCTTTGTCATTCATGTACGCAAGTCACATACATTCACACATGCTCATACACACATTAGCACACCCTCACTCATATTATTTATATTTCACCTATCCACATACTCATACACATATGCTCTCATACTTTATATATTTCACCCAACCACATACACACGCACATACATATACATGCACTCATATTTACACTCACATAATATATGTATTTCAACCCACCATACATACACACTCACTATTCTTTTCAATCTTTCATTCATTCACATCCACACTCTCTATTTCTTTTCCCTTCATTTCAAGAATCTATACACATACAGGAATCGGATACACTGCAAACGGAGGTTAAATTTATATCTATAAGCATTGCCGAGTTTTCTTTATTCAATTTATTCTTTTACTGGATCCAGTCAAAAGACTGCAGCCAGCTGCGGTACTGCTTTCAATGGTTTTTAATTGATTATATCGAATCCAGTATTGATCTCAGTCTTGTACTCCATTACATCATTTATCAATCTATATATTATCGAATTTATGAAATATGCTTTACGACACAAAATTCATGTTCACTCTGTTAAACATAAACACAGACAGAAGTATACACATTCTTTCTGTCACTTTTACACCTCTCGCCATCTGTTACGTCCCATCTCTCTCTCTCTCTCTCTCTCTCTCTCTCTCTCTCTCTCTCTCTCTCTCTCTCTCTCTCTCTCTCTCTCTCACACACACACTAATAAAACACATTCTTTCTATCAGGGTTTAGTTACGTCTTTATGTGCCATGCGATCAAATATAGTGGTCTATTTATTGCTAATGCCTTTCTTTTTAAATCGATAGGATAAATATTTCTTGTATTGAGCAACAAGAGAGCCATTTGAAACCTATTTCTCTACAGACGACTGAGAAATTCTAAATACAAAAACTAAGTGAATGTTAAATTGTTCAAATACATCAACTACATCTTCGCATGTAGCTAATCACCAGCGAATCCCTAAGACACACCACCAGCAAAAAGCTTATTCTGTAAATTGGTCATATTGCCTTCTTTAGGCGCATCATGTGTATCTGAATTCAGAAGTACTAGCTAACAAACCATAGAATCTTGCTGCACAGCAAACTCAGTAATATATTAGCATATGTGGCAATGATGTGGCTGAGTTGTTGTGATGTCGGATTACCTGTTTTGAGGTCTATGTTCCCTTGAGGTCTTCATCCCTTCTGGGCCAATAAATAAATTCCAAGTTAGTGGATTGGTTGAAATTGTTATAACGTCGGTCGTGTTGCCGTTCAATGATCGTTTCAGCTCTGATTTTTGAGTTGAAATCCTTCCTCTTGTCACAAGAAATAGGGTTAAATGATATCCCCAAATATCCCAAAAGAACTATGAGCTGTAAATACATAAGAGATCATTGTAACCTATGCAAGTGTGAGATATAACAGCTTATGGAATATGTTCCAGTTTTCTGTGCTCTGAGTTCAAACGCTTGACAGGTGAATATTGTCTTTCTCTTTTCGGAGTTGATAAAAACCAGACAAGGCCAGTAAATTGGTGGAGCTGTTATAACGCCGAACAAAATGTCTTACGTTATCTCTTTTAGTGTTGTATCTTCTGAGTTTAAATCTCGTATATTTTCACCCGAAAAATGTAACATGATATAAAACCTTATAAGAGTCTGTCGAAACTTACACAAGTGAGAACCAGAACAACAACAAGAACAACAACAATATATTCGGCAGATCCCCAGATTTATTCACCTACAATATTATCCATAAAATATTTGCTTTGTTATTGTTGCAAGAGAATATATCTATGTGATATAACCTCAATGAGGAAGGAGGTTAAAAATTAATGCAGATGTCAGTCGCTACAATAACAACAACAGTAACAGCAACAACAGCAGTAGTAGAAGCAGCAATTACAAAAAAAAAAAAAAAAACAGAATATCATACAGGGTTGAAATAACAATGTCAATTGACTCATTACCCTGCTTTACAGAATATTAGCCTTGTTGTCCAGTCAATGCGAATAAATCTCTTATGTTATGTAACCTCGCGGCGGTCCGGTGAAACTACTGCAGATGTAAGCCGTAACAGAAACAACAATAATAACAACAGAAAAACAACAGTAGCAACAACAGCATCAATTAAATGTAGTGCAATCACTGATTTAATCGACTTTTCATTCATCCTAGAAATATTGGCTTTGTTCTTCCCGCCAAAGAAGAAAGATTAGTAAAGAAAATAGAAAGTCAAAATGTCGTCTTAAATAAAATAACACAAAACCACAAACAGGAAAAAAACATATTATCGTATATTGAAGAAGAAGGATGTCTCAATAGGTATCAACAGAGAGCGATCAGTGTTGAAAAATAGGTCAATAAACAGACGCAATAAATGAGGTTTGTTTAGAAAAGATTAAAAAGGAAAAACACGATATCATCAAGTTACATATATAAACAGAAACCTAAACTATTAGTAATTTTCTTAGCAGGACTTTAAAAATTATCTTGAAATCACATTTTTTTTTTATAATTTAGTGTAACATCAATTTGGAAAGTATGTGGACAAAAGGAAATAAAAAATAACATAAAACGCGTACGTATACGACTGAGGCGTCTACAAGTGTCAGTTTATTTAGTATAAGGAAGCAGTAGAGTGGTAGAACTAGAAAAATGGAATAAAAGAAGAGAGAGAGAGAGCAAAGGTTCATGTGAATGGAAGAATAAGGAAGAGTAATATGTATGTGAATGGAAGAGATAGGAAATAGAAAGAGAATGGAGGAGAGGGAAAGGGTAAATAGGTATATGAATGGAAGAAAAAGAAAGAGAGAAAGTGAAAGTGAGTGAGAGGAGGGAGAATGGCGGGAAACGAGAAAGGGAGAGAGAGGAGGGACAGTCGAAGAAGAAGGAGAAGGTAGAGCGAGAAAATGTGCATATGAATGGAAGAGAGACAGAAAGAGAAAGAGAGAGGAAAAGAGAACGTGGGAAAGTGTGAGGGAAAGAAATTAAGATATTGCATGTACCTGTGTGAATGAACGAAAGACTGCGTATGTGAAAGAAAATAGTTATTTAAAAAGCTTGGGATGGATGAAGATCGAACATACGGCTGGTTTAATTGTTATTTAACAAATCATCAGGATATATACTTACTTTCCCATTTCAAATCCCGAGTGATATAAGGTTAACATAAATTGAGAAGTCGCTAAAAAATACGAGACCAAGCTGCCAGAAAGGCTTTCAAGGGATCTAAGTTCACAGACAACGTTAATACAAATGGTTATTTGGTTATTAATATTATATAATAAATTCTGGTTTTACAGATTCCATGAGAATCAAAACAACATTAATTCCATTACATTAGCAAACTAATAAAGATCTAATGCAACCTTCTCATTGAAGTATCAAATACTTTATTTCTTATCTTTAAGCCTAAATCTCACAAAAAAAAAAAAAAATGCTGGAATGTAGAAAGTCAAGCCCGTAGTTTCAATATAGAGCTCTGTTCGAAATCCTAAGAACAATACCAAATACAACGGTTCGCCGTTTCTCCCTCTATCTCGATATATATATATATATATATATATATATATATATATATATATATATATATATATATATATATATATATATATATATATATATATATATATATATATATATATATATATATATATATATATATATATATATAGTTAAAAGAATAGAGGTGTAACACACAAGTTATTATATATTGGTAAACGGAATAGAAAATGCTGACAAATTGTTCACAGTTGAAAAATGGTTTAATTAGGAATAAAAGAGTATTAGTGATTGTATGGGTTAGTATTCAGTTGTGGTTTTAAGTTTTTAAGTTTTTACCGGTTGCGCATTTCTAAATGCTTTTCAAAAATAATTTTGAGATAGAGTGTCCGTGCTGTTTGCAAACAGCACGGACACTCTATCTTATATTGTATTTTATATATATCTATATTTATATATATGTATTTTATTACTGATTAATACTTTGCCAGACATTTGTTAACGGTCATGCTGGGGTATCCCCTTAAAGTTGATCCCATCGATCCCAGTAATTATAATTTTAAGTCTAGTATTTATTTTATCGATCTCTGTTTTGCCAAACCACTAGTTACAGTCATACGTGCGCGCGCGAATATATATATCGGGGTGAGTTGCAACTTCCGCCTACATATCTTTGGAAGTCACATGCCAAATGTGCTGTGAAGCAGGACTGAACCCAAGACCACTCGGTTTCAAAGCAAAATTCTTGACTACAAAGCTATGCTTCCGCTTGTTCATGACTTAGTGGTTTGGATGTTCAGCACATGACTGCAAGGCTGTGAATTCGGTTCCGGTGAGAGCGTTCGGTCCTTGAGCAAGACACTTTATGTTACGTCTCAAGTCCGCTCAACTGGCAAAATTATGTTGTAACTATAATCCAAAGAGCCAGCTCTATCATAGACCATGTTACGCTGAAGCTCCCGGGGAATAACGTGTCTACTGAATGCCTAACCACGGGTACGTTAATTTCCGTTACTTGGACAGCTGGAACACATTTCATCGGAACTAACGGGGGTCCAACACACTTGGTAGATGAGTTTCTTGTATATTGCATGCAAGAGACCATGCATCTATGGATGTACGTTTACGCACTGTCTAAGTTTGTGCTGCGAATTTACGCCAGCATTACCATGATAAAAAAAAAGAAAAACTTGTTGATATTTGACAGTAGTAAGAAATGGGAGAAAAAATTGTGCGTACAGACAACGAAACAAAGGCATTGTTTTAAAATTCATTAATTAGTCTTATATATGAGGGACTCATTTTATAACATGTTATCCATGTGCAACCTGCAGTATTCTTCTCCCCATTTTTTCACATATATTTACCTAAACTGCGATTCTGTTTTTCTCTCTCTCTCTCTTACTGCTCCCTCGTTCTCTCTGTTTCCCTTACTTTCTTTCGCCCCCTCTGTCATGTCAGTTAACACTTTCTCTCTACTGACCTCTTCCTCACACTTCCACTCACTCACTCACTGTTTCTCCCCTTCTCACTTCACCCCGTTCGCGACGAAAACAATTTCCTTCTTTCTTACATTTGGATTCATCTCGAAAGGTCTATTTTCTACGCGCTCATATATTCACCCAGCTTATGCTGACAGAATAACTATGTAGCTTGTGCCTCTTCCTATCTACGGTTAGCTTTCCTCTTTGTTGTTACTTGTCTCACTCGCTTTACGCGTTTTAATTGTCCTAATAACTTAATTTAGTTATTATTGCACCAACGTGAGGTATATGATTTTTAATGCAATGAAATATCTATGATCGTTGACAAATCACTGATGAGGGACTCATTTTATAACATGTTATCCATGTGCAACCTCCAGTATTCTTCTCCCCATTTTTTCATATATATATATATATATATATATATATATATATATATATATATATATATATATATATATAAGTATGTATACGTACATTCATATATGTATACAGACGTACAGTAGTATGTAAATATATATACATACATGCACTACGGCTTAATACGGGATGTTTGTTTACAAACACACCGAGCATTATAATAAATGTTTGGTGAATCCATACGCACATATATATATGTCTGCATCTATGTATATATATATACATACTACTGTACGTCTGTATACATATATGTATGTACGTGTACACACTTATATTTAAGTAACAGCCGTACTAAGAGTGGGAAATGAAATTTCGTTTCATTTTTTCCGTTTATATATATAGATATATATATATATGTATATATATATATATGTATATATATATATATATATAATGATAATAATAATATACCTGTCTGTCGACGTCTCACTTTCTCACTGTATACTTATATATATATATATTTATATATATATATATATATATATATATATATATATATATATATATATATATATATATATATATATATATATAGTAATAATAATAAATTTGAAGACTAAAATCCAAAGAGGGCTCGATAAGGATAAATATATATCAAATATATAAGAACCGTAGAGCAAATATGTAGGTATGTGTGTGCGCTTGTTATATACGTATTTATTTATTTATATACGTTTATATAATTATTTATTTATTTGTATACACGCATCACACACACATATTTATATGTGCGTGGTTTTGTATACCTATGGTAAGGTTTTGCGTATGCTTGTGTATGTACGTTTTTGTTTGCGTGTATGTATTTATTTGTTTCTATTACTTCTGTATTGTATTTATTTACTTTGTTCTTAACTCTGTAGCGGAGATTCATTTGGTCTCCTAGATAGAATTTTAGTCTACGACTTCTGCTATACCATTTACGTGGTTTTGTCTTTGCGTGTTATTGTTCTCCACGCTCCACATATGACGTATTATCTTCGTTTTTCCGTTCATTGCCAGCGAACGTCTCTATGCACCACCTAAGAGAACATTAGTCTGCGACATCTTTTATACCATAAACGTGGTTCTGTCTTTGCGCGTAATTGTTTTTCACCGCTCCTATTAATGACGTATTATTCGTTTTTTCCCGTTCTTTGCCAGCGAACGTTTCCACGAACGAAAGTATCGTCTTCCTGTCTTCCTCCGGTTGCAACGTTTTTTGAAATATCCAGTTCTGCGTTTGCAGATTGACTTTGTTAGTTTCAGAAGATCCCGTTAAGGGTGAAAGCAGCGATTCTTTGCTTAAACTTTAATCTGTTATTTTAATAAATATATATATATATATATATATATATATATATAAGACTAATTAATGAATTTTAAAACAATGCCTTTGTTTCGTTGTCTGTACGCACAATTTTTTCTCCCATTTCTTACTACATTGATAACATATTAATGACAGAATGACAGAAAGAAAAGCGAGAAGGAAAAGAAATCCGATATCAAGTTTCTCAATGTTTCATTCAGCTTAACACCAGTGAAAAAAATATAGAAATACCATTTCCGTGTCTATATTACTTTTCAAAGTAATACTCACGCGAATACATCTTTTTTTAATGGATTTTTTTTCACTATATGTTTTTTTTACATAACGTCAAATCACTTGATAGATAATCGACAGAAAGTTCTGATATTTTTAAAACTGGTTATAAAAACAATAAAGTTTTTATAATATTGAATTCTAAACTTAGGGTCTTAAATTTGGCGGTGTGGTTATGTTGTGACCTAACTTTTTAACAATTTGTATCTCAAGCAGCAAGTAGTACTCTTGAAGTGTACACTCCATTTTACGCAGCTCCAGTCCACTCAGCTATTAAAAATGAGTCATACCGCGCTCTCTTATTTAATACAGAAACTGAGCTGCATCATTTGTTGTTTAATAAAGAACTAGCAGGCCCAAAAATGACGGCTAACTGTAATATCTATACATAATATAAAAAAAGAGATGTGTGTTTGTTGGTTGGGTGGTACCTTTGCGCTCACTCATACAAGTGATACAAACACACAACACACCCCTTCCTTCCTCAGTCGACGTTATCACCCCTTCCTTCATTAGACGACGTTATCACCCCTTCCTTTCTCAGTTGACCTAATCATTCCTTACTTCCTCATTCATCTCTAGTGTGTGACGGACAAATACACAAGGATTTTATATTATTAGATCTTATGAACAAACATCTTATCGCTACACGTAACGTCAGTCTATTCAACAACTCCAATACAGGTGAGTTTTCTGCGTCCCTAAAATGGCGTCAACTTCCACGGAACTCAAACACTGCTGGCATACTTTGGAACATGTTCTTATAAATATTTCTAATATCAACAGTGTATGTATCGTAGTAATCTTCGTAGCTCATGAAATATTTTAATTCATGAATTATTGTGACAAATAAGAGGCTGCGAAATATTACCTGGAGGACATTTACATTAAACTGGTGAAGGAAAAAACAGATACTTACATGTAAACCGTCACTTAAAGTATCACTTAAAGTAATTATTGATTGAGTGAAGTTTCGTACAGCGTTGGAAACAAAGAATTTTGATGAAGAAATTGTAAGGTCGTTAGATTGTATATAAACATGTCAACGTGTTAAATTTGGAAATAAACAAATAAATTGGTGAAGAAGAAGAAGAAGAAGAAGAAGAAGAAGAAGAAGAAGAAGAAGAAGAAGAAGAAGAAGAAGAAGAAGAAGAAGAAGAAACGGCAAACCGTTAGTAGATTTACCGAATCTAAGTTCAACGTTTGCTTTGCATGGTTACCAATATAATTATACGCACAAGCTGAGGCACAAGAAAAAAACTAAATATGTTGTATAGAAATTTGTTATTCTTAATTCAATTTATTCTTCAATTGAGATACACGATGAAATCAATTCTGAATTCATACATAATACAAAAGAAAATAACAATAATAATAATAATAAACAAAAATACAAAATTTACCACATTTATGAAGGGAGATAAATTCTATCGCATATGTTGAAGGAAATTACGTAAGAGCTTTTGGGTAAACAACATTCTTTGTTTTCTTGTTTGGAGCATAGACAAATAAGTCTTGTATTAAGTCTTGGGGCAAACAACATAAAGTTGACCATGTGAAAAGCATGGTTCAATTAAGTGAAAGCCAGTAGATTTCAAAGTCTGATAGACATTGGGAAGAAATTTCGCACTGGGAATTGTGTTCGTTTGATTGGAATTTTTGGAATGAAAACCTCTTCCCCAGAAGCACATTCAGTGATGATGTTAGCTTCTATCACATTAGGTGATAATGTCTTCACAATCAACCTAGTCCCATTTCATAATTTAAGAGGATCTAAATTTCTTAGAAGCATTATTGAGACTTCTACCTTCAGAAAAAGTTTATGTAGAGGAGTTCCAGGTGGCTCAAGAGAATTAAGGAACTATGTGGGGGTAGTGGACAGCTTGATTTTCATCAAGGACGGAATCAACTGATTTGTACTCCTTAATGACTGTTGGAATCTTATTCATTTATTCATGGTTAATCCTTGCTACTGTCTCATTTTTTGCAGCTAGAATTGCCCTTTCACACAAACATTTATGTGAATTATAATTATTACTTAAGTCTGGAAATACCCTGTTCTTCAATTCAGCTGGGGAATTCACCATGATAGCAATATGAGACAAATTGATATAACCATTCCCATCAATTGGTACTTTCCCATTTCCTAATTGGAAGAGCAGGGTTGAAAACTGTTCTGCAAAATTCTCCCTATGTAATAAAGCTCGTATGTTAGTATTGAAGGACAATTTCTGTACTTTATTCCATTGGTGCGATGACTTAATGCATGCTTTTATTTCATCAGCTCTTGTTCTGCTCGGAATGACTGATAATGTCTGTCTGTAGTCTCCGGATAAAACTAATGTAACTTCTCCCATAGATTTATTGTTGCCTCTTATGTCCTGTAAATTATTATCAAGAGCTTCCATTGCACCTCTATGTAACATCGTGCATTCATCCCAAATGATCAGATGGCATTGGCGCAACACTTCTGCTGAATCTGAACCTTTGCTTATGTTACAAATTGGACTGTTATTTGTGACCAAGTTTAGCGGTAATTTAAAAGCAGATTGAGCCGTTTGTCCTCACGGGAGAAGAGTGAGAACAATGCCAGACGATGCTACAGCAACTGCAATTCTTTTTTGTTGCTTTACCTTGGAGAGAAGCAATGTTACAAATGTTTTACCTGTGCCACCAGGAGCATTAAGAGAGAAAGTTCCTCCACTTTTTTCTCTGACTGACGAAATAATTTTATATGCACAGCGTTGTTCTGGAAGAAGTTTAGGTTCATGTTCTTTCACAAATGTAGCCAACTCTGTCATGCCATAATTTGTCTCTCTTGCTATGTCTATTTAACTTACATAACTAATTTGAGAGTTTGTTTTTGGCAGTCCAGAGCCTTGTAAATTTTGGAAGTCCAGGCTCTTGAAAATGTTTGCCTTCCATGGCCAAATCCTGATCCTCAATTTCAATCAGTGATTGGTTAAAAGATTTTTCAGAGAACTGAATATTGGTTTTCTTGTTAACTGCATACGTCCTCCTCCATGTCCTCACGATGTTTCATCCAAAGCTGTAGGAGACTGCCAAATTCACACATGTTCAGAATAATTGCAAACAGGTTACGGAGGTTTCTTGGAGAATGAAAGGTCCCAATGCTCATCATTTTTTAAAAAACCTTGTTGATAACATGCTTCCCTATAAGTTTCACACACATGACCATTTACCCTCCTCAAATCTTGGAATTATTTGGGACCACGTACTTCATGCAAAAGGAGCCGTAAGTAGTAGCATTCTGCTTGGCTTGGGTGGACACTGTAAACTCTTGCAAAAGCGTCTGCCCCACATTTCCTCTTCTGCCATTTATTGTTTCTCCAGGTGTAATACTTGGGTAATTCTAGGTGAAGGAGTTTTCTTGCATCTTCATCTTCTTGACACAACTTTAAAAAGGCAGTAAGGGTAGTTTCTTTGGAAGAAAGTTGCAAGGCTGTTTGTTTTGTAAAGATAACCCATTGGCTATTCTCTAGATGGACACTCAGATGCACGATGGCTGGGTGACTCTCATGAATGGGAAAATTGAAGATCGTCAAAAAGCCTCATTGCTACTGATGTATCTTCCTCCTCTATGCAACTTCGTCATTTTTATTTATCTGCTGACTGCCATTCTGCATAAAAGCATATGTAGCAGCATCTAAACCTTTGATTATATATTTGCAAACATACTTAATAGACTTAACAGAGTTGCAGAAATCAACATTGATATGTGCTTTGAAAGTGTTTGTAATATGACAGTAGCGTACAATTAACCGATTGTCAATGATGAATTCTTGCCTATTTCTCTTTTAATTTTTTTCGAAGTGAATCCACCATGCCCAGGTTTTCTTCTCCTGTAAAGAGGGTAGCCACCTTCTCCAGTTTGGGTTTCTTGTAGAAATGGGCGTGGGTAGTTCTTGGTACACTTATTATCCCTCGTACATGGGGAGGATGGATTAATTGAACCACAGGGCCCATGAATCGTCTGGGACTTGACAATTCCATGCAGCAAAGTATCTTGCTGTGGATCAGGCAGTTCAGCTGAGATAAATAATTCAATATCATTTGGTCGAAGTTTTTCATGTAACCAAATCAAAATGTGGGCATGTGGCAATCCTCGTTTTTGCAATTCAATTGTGAGCATATCACATTTGACTGGTCCAAAGACTTCATATTTTTTAGGAGATCCATTAGCTTTATGACTTTAAATCTGAACACTCTAGATATAACATGATGGCGATCTTTGGGTTCTTGATGATGATAAAGCTCACCCTTTATTTCATGCCATGTTGGGTTACATGTGAATGTAATGAAGAGGTCTGAACGATCATAGTGTGTGACATATGTAAGTGCATTTTGGGTACGCTCGTGCATATACCTTGGACTTCCTGTAACGCTTGATGGAAGAATGACACAAAGCTGTCCAGTGTTATCAGCAGCCAATGCTCCTTTATTACTGATAGCATCTCTCAGGTGAATGTAATCTGATGCACAGAGATCTTTCTGATGTGTTCTAATGTAAAGAAGCCTTTCTCCTTCAATTTTTGCATACATATCAACTGCAAATTGCTGGAAGAGCTCACGTGAACGATGAAAATATTGAAGTCTGTCTTGTTCTCTTAATATGAAAGGGTAAGCATAGAATTCCATGCAGCTTACTGTTTTGTCAGTGCAAGAGCTCTTGTTTTAATATCTGTTTTTTTTAATACCAAAGTGATATCCATCTTGGCCAAATACACAGATTAAGGGATACTGGAGTGCATCATATGTTCGGTGGGTTGCATTTATCTGCAGCATCTTATTTCCTCTTCCTTGAATAATAATATCTCTCTTCCCATACTCGTCACCTGTAATAATTGCGGGGCATTGTAGAGACCTCTGTGTTCAGCAACAGGCTTTTTGTCTGTATTAATAACTATCTTGTATTCAGTGGGTGGCGCAGATTATGATGCATACTTGGAGCTTCTGATGTAGCTATTGTTTGCATGCAACATATCTTGCAGATCAAAGATTAACTCTTCTTTTAAATTTGGAAGGTTAAATGACGTTGCAAAGCCCGCTCCTTGTAATTTGCCACAAAATATAGCTGTAAAAACTGAAGATTTTTTCCTTCAGTTGGCAAAAGAGATCCCATACAATGGTATACTTGACTTTGAAATTTAAAAGTCGGCTTCATGTTCTTATAATATTGCTACCAAAGGAAGTCCTTTGGAAAGCAGAATTATAATTACTGACATTTTTCAAGAAGTGCATGGTCCTTGGTGTGTTTCCCAAAAGCAATGCCTTCAAAATATCTGGGGGTGTACCAAATGTTGGTAAACCAACCGTTCCCCCAGCACAACGCATAGTGGTGGTTTCTTTTTCCCATTTCTTTCCTTTACAAAAATTGCATCTTTTTGACATTGCTCCAATATCAATCAATTTCTCTGTAGAATAATCATGTTTTGGATCATAGTTGAAAGCTCATCTTTTCCAAGTCTCCTTGAAAGGTGCAACACTTTTGTCAAACGTATTCAGCTTATCTTGATCAAGACGCTTATGGCTTTCCTCTGAGGATTGGCGAAGTCTTGCAACATCTGTTTACTCCTGGCTTTTTCTATGTCTAATCTCTCTCTGACCTATTGTCTCATTGGCAACTCTGGCAACTTGTCTTTGTCTTGCATCCTTTTAACATTTTTCGGTCAAGACACACTGTTCAGGTCAGCCATGCATGCAAATGCATGTGTCATTGATCAGAGTCATTTCGGCCATGATCTTTTTAAGGGTGTTGTAAGGTACCAGGTGGACCATAACGCATCAGAGTACTCGATACTTAGGATAGTGGAGTGGGTAATGATGGGAAAAGAGTCAGGATCCAGACGGCTGAGCTCCGGCCGTTTCGACAGCTAGATCCTATCTGTTCGGGTCTAGCTGTCGAAACGGCCGGAGCTCAGCCGCGGGTGCCTGGCTCTTTTCATACATATATATATATATATAGAAGTGGTAACACAACAGTTAGTTCACCATACCGAGAACAATTGTTTCACCTTAGCCGATCCTCAGCTCGTAATGGTCATGGTTGTACGGAACAGGAACGACAACCATATGAACGCGCATGCGCAGAAACGGTCACGTCACCCAGGCAATGCAAAATTGCGGACGAGAGGTGTAAGGGAGATAACTGCGAAAGTCCGAAAGGTTCTAGTTGTTAAGAAAATTAGGATGTTGTTGTTATTCAATCCAGAGCTTTATAGTTATGTAAGAGGTGTTTCCAGACATGTGGACAACGTTGAAAGATTCTTAAGTTTAGGCAATCGCTATTGCGTAATCTCTTTAGAATATTTATCCGTTCATCAATACATAGTCCAGAAGATGGTTTGGACTTAGTGATGGCTTTCCATTGAATGGGTAGTCTATACTTGAGTCCTTGAGGGACCATACGTGTCTCGCGAGATTTGTGGATGATTGTTTGTCCGGATACCTAAAGGTCGACTGATGGTTCAGGAAGCGTTCCTTAAATCGGCCCTCCGCCATACCCACATAGGATTTGACCTCCTGTGGTTGATTTGGTCGGTTGGAAGTGACCACAGGTTCATAAACTACAGCGGGTGTGTTGCATTGCTGTTGAAGGGGACAAGCTTCGGGCTTTCGACAAGAGCACCTTCGTGGGGTGTTGCTCTTAGGGCTGTTGGTGATGCGGGCCTTCATATTCTTAGCGCAGGATTAACGTAGTTTTACTTTGTGTCTGTTAAGGATGAAGCGGTATATGCATATGTATATATATATTTATATATAAGGTGGTTGCCCCTTCGTTATCGAGTATGGCCATTGGACGATATACATTTATTAATAATTATTAATTAATTCTATCGTGCAATGCCTGTACGTGAAGATATTTTTTAAAGTGAAGAAAGACTGTGCACTGAGCCAATCCCACTCTCTGAGCGACAGTAGCTATAACCCGAAAAGAAGAAAAGATCAACATCATCGGTAACTACTGAGCCGCTAGGATTTATATCGGAGTTATCCCAGTTTCCTGAGTTGCCTTCTCCTAGAAGAATGCCCTGACAAAGGTTAGGGATCCTTCACTCCCCGTGGTTTAACCGCGCGATCGGCTGTCTAGCCCGACTATTTCTATGTCCCGCGCATATACATACACATGCACCCATACATATACACATATACATACATATGTACATGTGCATATACATATTTACACACTTTTGGATGGCCGTTGACTCTTATGAGTTCTGCTGCTTTTTGTATATATATATATATATATATATATATATATATCTAAGGCGGGTAAAATTCCCGAGATCCATGGACGAGTTCTCTCCAGCGGTCTCTGTCCCTCATTATCGCTGCCATATCCTGCATCTCCAACAGTGTCTGTCCTTAGGTTGGCTGGACATGCTCACCGACATCCAGAGTTGAAATTGCACTCAGTGCTCCTTTGGGAACCCCTACATGGACACACTAGAAGAGGAAGACCAATGATAACACACATATATATATATATATATATATATATATATATATATATATATATATATATATATATATATATATATATATATATTTATATATATATATATTAATACCTATATATATATATAATAATAATAATAATTATAATAATAATAATAATAATAATAATAATAATAATAATAATAATAATAATAAATGAAATTATGATCGAATGGATGAAAATGAAAGAATCTGACATGGGGGAACGAGACACCCTCCCTAAGATCCAGAACTCCAAACAGAACCAAAAGATAATACACAAGACTAACATAATTATCAAAAACATTATCATCACAAACAAACTAAACATTACTGATTTAAATCATCTCTATTATGCATCGGCTAAAGTCACCACTCACTTATGTGGAGTGAAGATGAAAAAACAAAGGAATTCCCACAAGAAATCTACTTGGCAAGAGAACATCAATCGCCAAATAAACCTTCTCCCATCTGACATAGAAATTTTAAAAAACTATAAAGTAGGTGAACATGTTAAACAAACTAAACTTAGAAAATTGAAAAGAAAGTACAGTATAAAACCAACAAGTGACATAGGCATGCTGATAGAAATAATCAAGCAAAAAGTTTCGGCCAAAGCTGCTCGTATAAGGCGCTTTGAAAAACGATCTAGATTCTATAAGGACAATAATATGTTCAAAACCAATCACAGAAACTTCTACAGAAAAATTGGTAAGTCAACAATAACTGCTAAATCAATACCACCCAAGGAGGAAGTGCAAGAATTCTGGGAAAAGATCTGGGCCGAAGAAAAAGTTCATAAATACATGCCCCATGGATAGACAGACAAATGAAAGATACAGCTCACTTTGAGAAACAAATATGGGAAAATATAACATTTGAACACTTGCGTTTGGCTCTAAGAAAAACCAGCAAATGGAAATCCCCAGGAAAAGACAAAATACAAAATTTTTGGATAAATGCCTTCACAGAGTCTCATGAGCTGTTAGCCCAAAGATACCATCATAGCTAGTTAACGACATTACATTCCTGCTTCCGAAAAATGATGAGACAAACAATCCCAAAAATTACAGACCGATAACTTGCTTGACCACAATATATAAAATTTTAACATCAGTCCTAACTGAATATACATATGACCACCTGATAAGAAATGACCTATTTCCCATTGAGCAGAAAGGGTGTAAACGAGGATCATATGGCTGTAAGGATCATCTTTTGGTTAACAAAATGATACTGGAAGATTGTCATAATAGACACAAAAATCTATCAATTGCTTGGATAGATTATAAAAAATCATTCGATAGTTTGCCACACAGTTGGATTGAAAAATGTTTAGAGATTTTCAAAATATCCCCCGTTGTCAGGAGGTTTTTGTCATTCAGTATCAAGACATGAAAAACGACACTCCTTTTGAATAGTGAAACAAAATCACTGGAAGCTGGAGAAGTTAATATTAATTGTGGAATTTTTCAGGGTGACTCTTTATCACCGCTTTTATTCTGCATCGCACTTATGCCATTAAGTAAAATGCTCAATGAAACAAAACATGGATATAAAGTCTATGACAAAACCATTAATCACTTGTTCTACATGGATGACCTGAAACTATTTGCAAAAAATGATGAACAATTGCAATGGCTATTATCCACTGTGGAACAGTTCAGTGATGACATTAAAATGGAGTTTGGACTCGATAAATGCGCCAAAGCAACGTTCACCAGAGGAAAGCTGCTGAAAAGTTCAGACATTAATCTTGATCGAGGGAATGTGATAAGAGAACTTGATCAAGAGGAAACTTACAAATATCTAGGTGTTTGTGAAGGAGACGGAATCAAGCACTCGACAATGAGGGAAAGGATAAGGAAAGAATGTTACCGCAGAGTAAGAGCAATCTCAAGAACGGAGTTGAATGCAAGGAATAGGATCGATGCCATAAACACGCTTGCCATACCAGTAGTAACCTACAGTTACAATGTCATCAACTGGTCAAGCACAGAGATCCGTAGGCTCGATACAAAAAGTCGAAAATTCTTAACCATGCACAGAATGCATCACCCTAAGGCAGATACAGATAGAATATATCTCCCTAGGAAAGAAGGAGGACGTGGGTTAAACCAGTTAGACATTGCGTTGAAAACTGCAACAATTGGATTATCTACATATCTGAGGGAATCACATGATTGGATGATCAAACTCGTTTTGAAACACGAAAGCATCAAAAGATCATACTCCATTACAAAAGATGCACAAAGATACAGTAATGGACTACACATTTCAGAAGTCCCATTTACTGCTGAAATGGAAAACACAGAAAAAGCAAAGCAGGTAAAAGTAACTGCAAAGAAAGAACTGCTACAGAAACTGGCTAAGAAATGGCAAGAAAAGACTCTGTATGGAAAATACCCAGAACGAGCTAACAATCCTGATGTTGACAAAACTTTAACCCATCAGTGGTTGGCATCCTCTGGACTGAAATCGGAAACTGAAGGACTGATTATATCAGCACAAGATCAGTGTCTGCCAACAAAAAATTATCAAGCCAACATAATAAAAAATGGATGCAGCCCATTATGCCGTGTATGTAAAAAACATCCAGAGACCATTGACCATATAATTTCAGTGTGTTGTCCTATAGCTCCAACCGAATACCCAAACATGCATGACAGAGCTGCACAATACATACATTGGATAATGTGTAAGCATTTTGACCTGCCCCATCAAAAGAATTGGTGGGAGCATCAACCACCTCCCATACTTGAAAAAGATCACATCTCAACCTTGTGGAACTTTAGCATCCAAACAGACCGAAAAATAGATGCAAATAGACCTGATATAATATTGAAGGACTTTAAAAAGAAGGTATGCCTGCTAATTGATATGTCCCTTCCAATAGACAAGAATGTATGTATAAAACATTTGAAAAATTGAGCAAGTATAAGGACCTGGAGATAGAAATTGGAAAAATGTGGAAATTGAGAACTAAAACAATACCAGTGGTTGTAGGCGCTCTAGGAATGATACCTAAGGTGTCTAATGATTACTTATCGCAAATCCCAGGAAACCCGCGTATAGGAGAAATACAAAAGATAGTACTAATGGGAACTGCCCATATACTAAGGAAGATTCTGTCAATATAAGTACATCACAAGTCTAAACACTAAAGATGCATGTGTGAGTATGTATGTTCTTTCTTGAACATGGCGCACCTTGTTGTCTCTTGAGGTCACTGGTTGTGACTTGGTGATAACTCGTATGAACATAAAGCAAGATAAATGCAGCTGTAATAATAATAATAATAGTAATAATAATAAATTTGAAGAATAAAATCCAAAGAGGGCTCGATAAGGATAAATATGTATCAAATATATAAGAACCGTAGAGCAAATATTTATTAAAATAACAGATTAAAGTTTAAGCGAAGAATCGCTGCTTTCACCCTTAACTGGATCTTCTGAAACTAACAAAGTCAATCTGTAAACGCAGAAGTGGATATTTCAAAAAACGTTGCAACCGGAGGAAGACAGGAAGGCGATACTTTGGTTCGTGGAAACGTTCCCTGGCAAAGAACGGGAAAAAACGAATATAATACGTCATTATAGGAACGGTGAAAAACAATTACGCGCAAAGACAGAACCACGTTTATGGTATAAAAGAAGTCGTAGACTAATGTTCTCTTAGGTGGTTCATAGAGACGTTCTCTGGCAATGAGCGGGAAAAACGAAGATAATACGTTATATGTGGTGCGTGGAGAACAATAGCACGCAAAGACAAACCCCGTAAAAGGTATAGCTGAAGTCGAAGACTAAAATTCTAACTAGGAAACCGAATGAATCTCCGCTTCAGAGTTAAGAATAAAGTAAATAAAATACAATACAGAGGTAATAGAAATTAAATAAATACATACACGCAAGCAAATACGTACATACACAAGCATACTCGAAAACACTTGCCATAGGTATACAAAACCACGCACATATAAATATGTGTGTGTGTGTTTGTGCGTGTATACAAATAAATAGATAATTAAATAAACGTATATAAATAAATAAATACGTATATAACAAGCCCACACACATACCTACATGTAAATACACAAATGTTCGGAGACGTAAGTCAACCAAAACATGAAGTACACATATACCCACACCCTACATACGTACGAACCTGTATACTCACACAGACGCAAAACTCCCGTATACACATAACCAAACCATATGTACCAGAATATATAAAAAATGATACGCCATAACATATACAATCAAATATACGTACGAGAAAGTATACGTACCTTCACAAAACATACAGGTAATATATACTTACCTATGCAAATAAGTAATGGTATAAACAAACATATACTTAGCTACCACATCAAGACGTAAAATATCCACGTATAGATCGTACTATCCGTTAGGGTATAACGTGGGGCTGTAATACAGGAAAGTTTTGTGCAATTCATGTTTACAAGCCGAAATTGCCTCAGATTTTTTGTTTAAGATGTGGTCTGTGGCGTAGAGTATTTCCAGGGCCTCAGCGGCGCAGAGGTCACATTGTCTTTTATTTCCGTTATACAATCTAGCCCTAGCTAGGATCTGCCAGTGTAACTTATATTGGGTGTGGTTGTCTTTTAGACTCCAGATATAAGCTGAAAGTGACGTCATATTCCTTCTTAGAGGGTAACGAAAAGAATGGGTATGCATGTAAAGACGCTGCTTGAATCTAGAAAGCAGCGATTCTTTGCTTAAACTTTAATCTGTTATTTTAATAAATATATATATATATATATATATATATATATATATATATATATATATATATATATATATATATATATATATATATTTAATACCCACAAACACAGTTTTTAAAATGCCGCATTAGCTAATACAACATCCTTGGCTGAAATAATTAATAATTATAGAAAAAAGAATATCGATTATAACCTTACCTGGAGTGTGCTCAAAAGGACAACTCCTTATCAAAATAACAGATATGAGTGTAGATTATTATCCCATGAACCTTTTTAAATAATGAAATCTAAGGATATCCTATTAAATAAGCAACAAGAATTAATTATATCGTGCAATCATAGAATTAAAAGAACTTTCAAATAGTATAAACCTAATTAATATACACCTTACACTTATATTTTACAAATTATTATAATTAGTTTTTTTAATTTAGTTAACCTATAATTAGTATTTTACTACTGAGAACTTCATAATTTTATTTCCCTTTTACAGCTATCTTTTTCTAAAATTAATACCTATAAGTATACATATAAACTATTTTAATTTCCTTTTATGAATCTAAATTCCTTGTAGTCTATATAAGTTTGTTATTTCTCACTAATACATTTATCCCCCAAAAATTTTTTCCCTTCGTTTTTAACATGTAACTCTTAATTATCACATCTATATGAATTAATATAAATTTATCCCTATAAGTATGCCTATCAATTAAATTAATATAATATCTTTTTATAGATCTAAATTCCTTATGTTTTAAATAAGATTGGTATTTCTCACTAACACATTTATCCTAAAATGTTATTCTCCTTCGATTTTAACATTAGCATTATTCTTTAATAACATCAAATTTTCGTGTACCTTTCGCCGGCTTGACCTCTTTTCATCCCCAAAGTAATCTTTTCATTCAAAGTATTCTTTCCATTCAAAACTGAAGTCTGCATTCCTCTACCCCTAAATTAAATTTCTACTACTACTATTCTAGCAACTTGACCACTTACTACTTTTCTATTGGTCAATTCAAAACCTGTTCCCAAACAGACCTATTATATTAAATCTTTGTTGTTTGTTTTTCAATAAACAAATATCATTATTTCTGATTGGCAGTGGATTGGCAGTATTGGTAGGTGAATTGGCAGTATCGGTAGAGGGTCGGACGCCATGCTTTCAAGCATAGTTACGTCCCTTTACGATCTGAGTTCAAATCCCGCCGAGGTTGACTTTGCCTTTCATCCTTACGGGGTCGATAAAATAAAGTACCAGTAATGCACTGGGTAATTGCTGGCCCTGTGCCTAAAGTAAAAACAATTATTTCTGGTTGGCAGTATCGGTAGAGGGTCGGACGCCATGCTTTCCAGCATAGTTACGTCCCTTTGCGGTCTGTGCCAAAAGTAGAAACAATTATTTCTGAAGACAGCATATATGTGTATGTATGTGTATTCCCTCTGATAGTTTGTAAAATTTTTACATAGATCTATATGATATACATACCAACACACATATATATCCTAGAAACGATCATAAAATGATGAATTTTTTAATATAAGGAACTGTTTCTTTGTTTTTATTCATTGTTTTTATTAATTTATCTTGACTCTGTTTTCCTGTGATTTTCATCTAAAAAATGTTTGAATACATCTTCTCTTTTCATGATATTTGGATTACATTGAGTTCTTCATACGGATTGGACACTACCGTATATTTTGGTAGATTTATCTACATATATTTATATATATATCTATCTATATATATATATATATATATATATATATATATATATATATATATGTAATACATATGTCAATTCACAGGCACAGACACTCAAACACACACACGCATATACATGTGTGTGTGTGTGTGTGTGTGTGTGTGTTCAATCTTTATACTCTTCTGAAATTACAAACTTCAACAGTGTACTTCTTCCTCTAATCAATACATGAAGACAAAATTTCTTTCAAATGTAATCGAGATCAATTTCTAAGTCAGACACAATGTGGAAGATGTATGGAAATGTTTTTCTCCTTGACGTGTATTAATGAAAATACGACTATATTCTAATTTTCATTTCGCTTAGAAAGATTTTGACGTTTTATTTTTTCCTTGGTGATCAATTATTCGTTCCAAGTATTTGTTTGATGATTTATTGCAACATTTTACGTCTCAAGAGTCTTCATTGTGTGTGTGCGTGTGTGTGTGAGTGGGTGGGTGAGTATTAGTATATGTGCGCACTTATAACGTGAATGAAAAAAGAACAAGCATAGTATTTGAGAATTATAGAATGTTAAGCAATATTTCGTTATGTTCCAAATATACCGAGGTACGATCATGTGGTAACTAGTATTGTTTCCTACAATGCTATTTCCACATCCTTTAATATATCAATGCATGAAAAATGAAGTTTACAGCTCAAGTCCATTCAGTTTTACTTGGCCGCCTACAAGGCTACATTTTACAGAAATGGAAATCGTGATCGTAATCACCAATTTGCTCTAATTTAATATCATATACGTTACTTCAATACAAACATTAGTATTCTTTAGAGATATAAATGATACCTTCATTGTTCCGGACACATGCACACAGAAGAATTATGTCATTAATCATAATCCTTAGAACATCGGACAAAATGCTTTGCAGAATTTAGTTACGACTCTTTAATCCCTGTGTTCAAATCCCATTGCGATCAACTTCACCTCTCCGACTTAATAGAATAAAGTATCAGTCAAAGTACTTTGTTGATTCAATCTACAACCTACTTCCCCAAAGACCTGGTGTCTATGTTAGAAATGATTATTGACAACTATTAATGTGTTTCAATATTTAGTTACGGTCATTTACGCAGAGAGTTCAAAACCCACTCAAGTCATCTTTGCAGTTCTGGTGTCGATAAATAAAATACAGGTGTAAATTGAATCGACTATACCTTCTTCTTCTTCTTCTTCTTCTTCTTCTTCTTCTTCTTCTTCTTCTTCTTCTTCTTCTTCTTCTTCTTCTTCTTCTTCTTCGCCCAGTTATTCCTGAAAGGGCAGTGGGGGCAGAGTCCTTAAACAATCCTTCCAGCGTGTCCTGCCAGAAGCAATCGTCTCCAACTGATCCGGCTGGACCCCCAAGTGCGACCAGCCGAGCTCCTAGAGTGTATCCAGTCATCTTGTTCGGGGTCTACCATCGATCCCATACTCCTGCAGACCTTTCAACTATTTAAGATTCGAAGCCGTTTTCCCGTATAAGAAATTAAAAATGCACTTTTAACTTGATCTTCTCATTTTACAAAAAAAACAACCTTTTAAAGGGCTATTTCTTAGCATCAGATATCATGTATATAAACAGGTAGGTTCCCAATAATTTTATCTACTATGACACGGACCTTTAATGCAAATATATGCTATTTGGGACTGAATTAAGTTACAATTTGCTTGCGTGGGTTCTCAGCAGCGTTGAATATATCTGCTGCTTCTTTTATTATCCGTTCTTGGTGTTATAATTCTTCATCTATAATGGAGAAATCTATTACTATAGTGACATATGATTTCTATCTTTACACATGCTCGTTCTGCCAAACATGATTATTATTGTTTCACCTCTGGTCAGAACATCGATGCAATGAAATTAGGTGAAGCAGAAGTGAAACAGCAAAGCTCAGAATAATAATGCATGTATTGTGTGAAAATGGAAGTCATATGACACAATAGGAAAACTTTTAATTGTAGACAAATATTAACTGAGGATTCTAAAGAGAATGAAATAGTATACAACAGAAGCTGAGGTAGATATAGGTAAACATAGAACAGAGTTAAGGTTATTATATCTGCCCCTAATGAATATAAGTTTACACATCCCTGAATGTATCTGTATCTGTACAACATGTATCTGTATCTGTGCAACTTGTCGGTAACACGATGGATTAGAAATTCACACGCTTTAAATACACGTGTGTTCCATAGTTTTTAAATGTTTTTCGTCAATACACATGAAAGCGAAATTAAAGTCTTAAAAGCTCAACGCTGTTCTCCCTTTTATCATTTGACTAGGCTTCGATTAAATTTTAGGTGATTCCCTCGCTTTCACGGGCAACTATATGTGAATAAAGGCATAAAGCAATTGGCAGTATCGGTAGAGGGTCGGACGCCATGCTTTACAGCATAGTTACGTCCCTTTACAATCTGAGTTCAAATCCCGCCGAGGTTGACTTTGCCTTTCATCCTTACGGGGTCGATAAAATAAAGTACCAGTAATGCACTGGGTAATTGCTGGCCTTGTGCCTAAAGTAGAAACAATTAATAGGGAAAATGCTTAATTAGTTGGCCGTTATTATACCACCATCGAGTCCTTGTGGTCTTTATCGTAGTCCACTTTGACGCAAGCATTCGGACCAGGATTTCTGTTTGAGGAAATATATCTTCTTTCTGTACTACCAATCACTGAGACTCTAATGTTAGTAATGGGAATTACCATTCCCTCTCCGATAATACATTTAAAAAAATTCAAATAAGTTTGTAGACTTCATTATATAACAATTCACACTCAGACTTAGAGCAATAAATGCAGTAGAAACAATAAGCATTAAATAAAAATTTCACGAAATCTGTTATATTGATAATCGCTTCTACGAGAACGCAAGAGGTTCAACATATGTGACCAAACAAAGTTAATAGTTCTTTACTTCGTGTAATAATAAGGGGATGTATCATTCTAAAATACAAACTGTTCAACATAAAACTGGTCAGCAGATGTTTAGTAGTTTGTCGAAACACATATATAATTACATGTTTGTGAAATTATGCAATATAAGACTAATGAAATAATGCTGAGTGAGTTATTATATGCAGTGTTTTTTCCATATCTTTATATCTGGATATATTCTCCGTTTCCTTTGGATATATATTATTGTCTGATAGATTACTGCCTGATCGACTGATAGCTAGATTAGGACGCATAAACTTTTCCGGAATTTCTGGACAATAGCCGTTCGATTATCCGCAAGCCCCTTGTACATTGGCATGTCCTTGAAAAGTATGGCTGAGTAATTCTCTAAGACTTTTTCTGGTGCTCGTTCATACGACAATACTGTTGGTGTTTCATAATGCTGACATAACCCTGCAAGGCTGAAGATATACTGAAGTTGCTTAATGCATTCTGTATCATGACGACGGGAGTTTGGTAATTTTTGTAGGATCCATATTGCTATTATAAATCCTGCAGTTTCAATTTTTATTTCTAAGGTACTAAGTTTTTTTTCCGTTTTTTGGTTTTTCTATTTCCATTGACTTCGTTCACAACTACTGGACATATAAAGGCTTTGCCTCTCATACCTTTATTAAAGCATTCTGTAGTTCTAATTTTAGTTGAGCACAATTTCTGTGCTTGTGCGTTGTATCCTTATTTTACCCTGTTTTGCTTTTGTCGTTTTTTTTTAAAACAAATTATATTTTTTTGTGTATTCTTAATAGATGTTTATATAATATTTCCGTCACTTGTTTCTAGAGCGTCAGGCACCATGGTTTGCAGCATAGAGTTATTGCCCTTTACATATTTACATTCTGAGGTTAACTTTACCTTTAATCCTTACGGAGTCGATAAAAAAAGCACCAGTCATGCAGTGGGGTAATTGCAGGCCTTGTGCCAAAAGTAGAAACATTATTATTATTATCATTATTATTATTATTATTATTGTTCTTTGAGTCTCAGTCATTGATGTTATTTAACTGGAAAGTTTGTTGAAATGAATATCAAGCCGCTACCAGCAGCCTCAGATATTCAGGATGTGTCGGAGGGTTCTTGCTGTTCCCAGCAAGCATGCCTTTTGAAGTGTTCCAAAAAGCGGGGCTGGACTAATCTTCTTTAACCATCCTTGGAAACACTTTGAGATAGTACCTAGTGCACCTATGACAATTGGGACGCCCTTGACTTCATGGCAGTTCCAAATCCTTTTTATCTCCCACTTTAAGTCCTGGTATCGGTTAATTTTCTCCCTCTCCTTTTCTTGCACTCTCGTGTCAAATGGTCAGGCTACATCTACAATCAGGCACGATCTTTTTTCCTTGTCCAAAACCACCAGGTCAGGCCTATTGTGTTCTAATTGTGCCAAAAAGTAGAAATAATAATAATAATAAAAATTATTATTATTATTCTTTGAGTCTCAGTCATTGATGTTAGTTAACTGGAAAGTTTGTTGAAATGAATATCAAGCCACTACCTGCAGCCTCAGATATTCAGGACGTATCGGAGGGTTCTTGCTGTTCCCAGCAAGCATGCCTTTTGAAGCGTTCCAAAAAGCGTGAAGGGGCCAATTTTCTTTAACCATCCCTGGAAAGTTTTTGAGATAGTCCATAGTGCGCCTATGACAATCGGGATCACTTTGACTTCATGGCAGTTCCAAATCCTTTTTACCTCCCACTTTAAGTCCTGGTATCGGTTAATTTTCTCCCTCTCTATTATTATTATTATTACAGTTGCATTTATCTTGCTTTATGTTTATACGAGTTATCACCAAGTCACAACCAGTGACCTCAAGAGACAACAAGGTCCGCCATGTTCAAGAAAGAACATACATACTCACACATGCATCTTTAGTGTTTAGACTTGTGATGTACTTATATTGACAGAATCTTCCTTAGTATATGGGCAGTTCCCATTAGTACTATCTTTTGTATTTCTCCTATACGCGGGTTTCCTGGGATTTGCGATAAGTAATCATTAGACCCCTTAGGTATCATTCCCAGAGCGCCTACAACCACTGGTATTGTTTTAGTTCTCAATTTCCACATTTTTCCAATTTCTATCTCCAGGTCCTTATACTTGCTCAATTTTTCAAATGTTTTTATAGATACATTCTTGTCTATTGGAACGGAGATATCAATTAGCAGGCATACCCTTTTTTAAAGTCCTTCAATATTATATCAGGTCTATTTGCATCTATTTTTCGGTCTGTTTGGATGCTAAAGTTCCACAAGATTGAGATGTGATCTTTTTCAAGTATGGGAGGTGGTTGATGCTCCCACCAATTCTTTTGATGGGGCAGGTCAAAATGCTTACACATTATCCAATGTATGTATTGTGCAGCTCTGTCATGCCTGTTTAGGTATTCGGTTGGAGCTATAGGACTGCACATTGAAATTATATGGTCAATGGTCTCTGGTTGTTTTTTGCATACACGGCATAATGGGCTGCATCCATTTTTTATTATGTTGGCTTGGTAATTTTTTGTTGGCAGACACTGATCTTGTGCTGATATAATCAGTCCTTCAGTCTCCGATTTCAGTCCAGAGGATGCCAACCACTGATGGGTTAAAGTTTTGTCAACATCAGGATTGTTAGCTCGTTCTGGGTATTTTCCATACAGAGTCTTTTCTTGCCATTTCTTAGCCAGTTTCTGTAGCAGTTCTTTCTTTGCAGTTACTTTTACCTGCTTTGTTTTTTCTGTGTTTTCCATTTCAGCAGTAAATGGGACTTCTGAAATGTGTAGTCCATTACTGTATCTTTGTGCATCTTTTGTAATGGAGTATGATCTTTTGATGCTTTCATGTTTCAAAACGAGTTTGATCATCCAATCATGTGATTCCCTTAGATATGTAGATAATCCAATTGTTGCAGTTTTCAACGCAATGTCTAACTGGATTAACCCACGTCCTCCTTCTTTCCTAGGGAGATATATTCTATCTGTATCTGCCTTAGGGTGATGCATTCTGTGCATGGTTAAGAATTTTCGACCTTTTGTATCGAGCCTACGGATCTCTGTGCTTGACCAGTTGATGACATTGTAACTGTAGGTTACTACTGGTATCGCAAGCGTGTTTATGGCATCGATCCTATTCCTTGCATTCAATTCCGTTCTTAAGATTGCTCTTACTCTGCAGTAACATTCCTTCTTTATCCTTTCCCTCATTGTCGAGTGCTTGATTCCGTCTCCTTCACAAACACCTAGATATTTGTAAGTTTCCTCTTGATCAAGTTCTCTTATCACATTCCCTCGATCAAGATTAATGTCTGAACTTTTCAGCAGCTTTCCTCTGGTGAACGTTGCTTTGGCGCATTTATCGAGTCCAAACTCCATTTTAATGTCATCACTGAACTGTTCCACAGTGGATAATAGCCATTGCAATTGTTCATCATTTTTTGCAAATAGTTTCAGGTCATCCATGTAGAACAAGTGATTAATGGTTTTGTCATAGACTTTATATCCATGTTTTGTTTCATTGAGCATTTTACTTAATGGTATAAGTGCGATGCAGAATAAAAGCGGTGATAAAGAGTCACCCTGAAAAATTCCACAATTAATATTAACTTCTCCAGCTTCCAGTGATTTTGTTTCACTATTCAAAAGGAGTGTCATTTTCCATGTCTTCATACTGAATGACAAAAACCTCCTGACAACGGGGGATATTTTGAAAATCTCTAAACATTTTTCAATCCAACTGTGTGGCAAACTATCGAATGTTTTTTTATAATCTATCCAAGCAATCTTCCAGTATCATTTTGTTAACCAAAAGCTGATCCTTACAGCCATATGAGCCTCGTTTACACCCTTTCTGCTCAATGGGAAATAGGTCATTTGTTATCAGCTGGTCATATGTGTAGTCAGTTAGGACTGATGTTAAAATGTTATACATTGTGGTCAAGCAAGTTATCGGTCTGTAATTTATGGGATTGTTTGTCTCATCATTCTTCGGAAGCAGGAATGTAATGCCGTTAACTAGCCATGATGGTATCTTTTCTGGCTCCTTAACTATTTCATTGTAAAGTTGGGCTAACAGCTCATGAGACTCTGTGAAGGTATTTATCCAAAAATTTTGTATTTTGTCTTTTCCTGGGGATTTCCATTTGCTGGTTTTTCTTAGAGCCAAGCGCAGCTGTTCAACTGTTATATTTTCCCATATTTGTTCCTCAAGGTGAGCTGTATCTTTCATTTGTCTGTCTATCCATGGGGCATGTATGTTATGAACTTTTTCTTCGGCCCAGATCTTTTCCCAGAATTCTTGCACTTCCTCCTTGGGTGGTATTGATTTAGCAGTTATTGTTGACTTACCAATTTTTCTGTAGAAGTTTCTTTGGTTGTTTTTGAACATATTATTGTCCTTATAGAATCTAGATCGTTTTTCAAAGCGCCTTATACGAGCAGCTTTGGCCGACACTTTTTGCTTGATTATTTCTATCAGCATGTCTATGTCACTTGTTGATTTTATACTGTACTTTCTTTTCAATTTTCTAAGTTTAGTTTGTTTAACATGTTCACCTACTTTATATTTTGTTAAAATTTCTATGTCAGATCGGAGAAGGCTTATTTGGCGATTGATGTTCTCTTGCCAAGTAGATTTCTTGTGGGAATTCCTTTGTTTTTTCATCTTCACTCCACATAAGTGAGTGGTGACTTTAGCCGATGCATAATAGAGATGATTTAAATCAGTAATGTTTAGTTTGTTTGTGATGATAATGTTTTTGATAATTATGTTAGTCTTGTGTATTATCTTTTGGTTCTGTTTGGAGTTCTGGATCTTAGGGAGGGTGTCTCGTTACCCCATGTCAGATTCTTTCATTTTCATCCATTCGATCATAATTTCATCCTTCAAGTTGGCAAGTTCATTCTCATTCATTTCTTTATCATTTACGATCTCATTATTTTCATTTGGAGTTTCATCTTGAGCATGCACTCCCTCCACTTTTTCGATCCTTTCTTTAATTTGTTCTGTTGCCAGTGATTCCGCCCCAACCCTGGGATTCGAAGTGCTACAATTTACCTCGTTTTCACTGACACATGTTTCATTTTCCCTTCGCTGACTTTGTGCTAATAGCTTGATCTGATCAATTTCTATATCAGTTAGTAACTTTTTTTTTACAATATTTCTTCGTATATTGGCTAGTTTGTTACTGTCAATATAGCCTCTGTTTTCGGGATGTTTCTTTTTCCAGTTGATATATGTCTGTTCTGTATTCGATGTATTTGATGGGTAGTACATGGCAGTGTAGAAAGCCTCAAGGACTTCTTTATTATCTTCCCTTGACCATTTTTCTCTCTTTTTCTTTGGATTTCTTGGTGGTGAGCATGGAGGGCCAACAGTAGGAGTATTCCGGTTATGGGAGGTCTCCAGCTCCGAAGTGATGGGAATGTTTGAACCATTAGCTGATTTTTCGACCCCAGTCTGGTTCCTCTCTGAGGGACGCGGCCCTTTTTTACCCGGGTGACGGCCGATCCGGTGTGAGATTTTATCATTAGGCATTTACTTTATTTTGTCGCGTTTTATCCTTATCCGCCAATGTGTAATCATTTCGTGTTACAACTTCTAGAACGAGTGTCAACCAAGACTAGAGGGGTCGTTCTCCCCTAGAGACACGGCTATTCCCCGCCGGCCGCCATCCCGGTATTTCTTGGTCACGGGGTTTTCTTTTTTGTTGTTTTTTTAAATTGTTATTATCATGAGTGGTTCCTTAATGTGAGCATTGCGTGGCTTAAGAATGAAATTATTAATAATTGTCTCCTCTCCAGGCACAAGGCCAGCAATCACCCAGTGCATTACAATAATATAATATACTTTTTGCTGAAGTTGCCTGTTATTGTTGTTGGCTATGTCGGTGGTGGTGCTGGGGCTTTTTATATTGTTGGTGAGGAAGGGGGGAGCCAGCAGTGGTTATTGTTGTTGTTAGTATTATTATTAGTATTATTATTATTATTATTATTATTACGGCCCTTGCCATTCTGAGTTCAAATCATGCCGAGGTTAACTTTGCCTTTCATCCTTACGGGGTCGATAAAATAAAGTACCATTAATGCACTGGATAATTGCTGGCCTTGTGCCAAACGTAGAAACAATTATTGTTATAATTATTATTATTGACTTCTGAAGTAGAAGTCACATTTCACTTCGATTCCGTGGAAATTTTATGGACTTTTAATTTTTTCATCGACCTTAACTTTTTTCTCAAGTCTTAAACTTGACAAAAGCCTAAGGAAATTAGCCTACTATTTGCAGGTGAAGTTGTTGAATTTGCAGCGACCCCCATCCTAAAGGGACTCTGATCGAGGTAAAAACTTTATTTCAACAAATGTTTCTAAAACAAAAAGTAATGGATACCGAGTCTAAAAAGAAACGGAACGATAATACATTGCAAAGAGGGTGGGAGAGCCCTTCAGCATCTAAAACATAAGTATTGATAGATGTCAGGGTTTGTGAAGAAGATGAATAATACAGTCGCAAACATCGGTGCATGTAGGTTTTGCTGGACGTGATCAGCAGCGAAGGACACACATTCAGGCTAGTCGCCGTCTAAGCTCCGCCAGGGGCAGGACGAACCGATTTCTTTAGGTGCTAGGAGACCTTTCTAGGAACGTCCCACCAACACGTGTGAACGGGCGACTGGAACGGTAGCTTAGATGCACTCTGGGATGTGTGGGTCTAGTGGAAAGGGGAGGAGGGTGCAATATCTCACAAACCTGCTGAGGCGCTTTCAACAGTCTCACAGGGACTAACCGCATCGAATCATCCAGATCGCATCTAGATAGGGTATTCAGTAGGGACATAGACAAGCATAGCATAGGTTGTCCGCAATATAAACTACACAAACCACAAATTTGTTATCAATGTGGTTGATCTAGATAAGCTTCACAGTCAGGGACCCGGTTACCGGAAACTGAATGTATCGCAAAGTCTACAGAGACCTGATTAGAGAATAAGTTAAACGGTCGTTGACGGTGGCAATCGTCATCAACGAATGGTGGTTCACCTTGAAAAAGGCGATTAGACTAGAATCGTAAAGCTATAACAATAGAAATAACTAAAGTAAAAGTAGAACTAGTTAAAAACATAGAAAAGACGATTAATAAAGGCATCGCAGGTTAGCTTTACTTTCATCCTTACGGAGTCGATAAAATATAACACCAGTAATGCACTGGGGTCGATTTAATCGACTTTCCTATCATCCCAAATTGCTGGCCTTATGCCTATAGTAGAAACCATTATTATAATACCGTAGTAGTAGTAGTAGTAGTAGTAGTAGTAGTAGTAGTAGTAGTAGTAGTAGTAGTAGTATCTTACAACATCAATCACACAAGTTTATAAATTGTAAATGGTGAAGACAATTTGTATTACAAAATAACTACAATTGTTGATATCAAATGGTACCAGCAGTGGTAAAAAATGTTAATGAAATATTTTTTAAACAAGTTGATGAGATCAAATGCCATTCTGTCGGATTTCATAATATTCATAGACGCCGTTTCCGATAAAGTAACACATTTTTCCGGATGTGTCTCAGATGATTCTTCTGCCGTAGTATTTGAATTTTTCTAGCTGATATTTTATGGAATTTTCCGGTTTTTTATACGAACCGAATAACAGTTTAATTCATGAATAAATATAATTGCTTAATTTAATTTATATATACATATATATATATGTGTGCGTGTATACACAATTATTGTGAAATAATTCTTTATATATGTATGTATATATGTATATCGTTGATTGCCAGAATTGGTAGACCGTCGGATAAAATGTCATTGCAGTATTTGTTCTGGTTCTTTACATTCTGAGTTCAAAACGCACTTTTACATTTCGTCGAAAATGTTGGCCTTCTACTTATTTATACATCTCTCTCACTCTGTTTATCTATCTACTATATATATAAATATATATATATATATATATATATATATATATATATATATATATATATATATATATATACAATGATATTAAATAATCAATGATATTAAATACATGGAAACTATATTTATAAAACCATATTTATTCTATTATATACATTTCAAGGGTACCAAAACTTTGGTACGCTTTCATCAGATAAAATACAAAGTTTGTTTTATAAATTTTGACATAACCAAGAAAAAGATACCTTAACGGTTCAAGTTTTCCTGGAAAACTTGAACAATTATAAATGACCAAGTTAGCTAGATAGAAATATACTAACTAACTTGGTCATTTACAATACAAACATAAATATGAGGATATTTGTGTTTATCAAATATATTGATTTATATTAACCTATATATATATATATATATACATACATATGTGTGTGTGTGTGTATGTGTGTGTGTGTGTGTATGCGTGTGTGTGTTTGCCTTTGTACACTCCAGCAAAGGCTTGCTGAATATTCAAATCGAAATTGCTTGGCCTCATCCTCTGGATTTTACCTCTTTCTCTCTCTCTTTCTCTCTTCCCCCCTTTGTGAATATATATATATATATATATATATATATATATATATATATGTGTGTATTTCGTTTCTGAATTTGTTTAGCAAGATTCTTTATCTGAAAACGTCTGTTAAAACGGATATTGTTATGCCAATAAGAAGCACACGCACCAGTAGCTTTCACTTCAATTTATTATAAATTAAATTTATAAATTTAGGAATTTATAAATGTAGTATATAGCATAAGATGTGCTGAAGGACAATGCAGAGATAAAAATATAGTGTACATAGGTGAGACAGCTCGTAGTATAGGAGAACGGATAAATGAACACTGGCGAGAGCTTCAAGATAGTAAAGAATCATCTGTACTCCACCAACATGCTAAAATAGAACATAAGGGTAAATTAGAGAACATAGAAATAAAAATAGAATCTACACACAGAAAAGACGCAATGTTTAGACAAATTACAGAGGCAATAAACATAAATGAACTCCAACCAAAATTAAATAGAAAACCTGAATGGAATAGCAACATCACAACTTACAATTAAGGACAAAATGAAAACACACATACACATAGAACAAACAACCAACCAGTAACATGTAAATAAACAAATAAATAAACAAATATAAACAAACACAGACACCCGGATGTAACACATGCGCAAACTAAGCACACAACACACACACAAACAAGATGGCGTAGGACAGAACAAAGCAGAGGCACAAAAACAAAGAAAAGAATCCCCAGTCACTGAAGAGGTCACAGAATGTGTGACGAAAGAACTTTGACAATATATGAACAATCGTCTGGTTGTGGAACCAACCAACCAACCGGAAATTTATAAATTCATAAATTTATAAATTTAATTTATAATAAATTGAAGTGAAAGCAACTGGTGCGTTTGTTTCTTATTGGCAACATGACCCTCCCAAAGCATAACAATATATATATATATATATATATATATATATGTACAAATAGCCCCCCCCCCCCCTCCCCCTTCACACACACACACACTTTTATTCAGCAATCTCTTCCTTGTTAGAACGATTAAATTTCAAATTGTCATTTAGAAGTAAAAAATTGTAAAACGATTATGTTTCGTTTATTATTATTTTGAATGAATTAACAAGTGACTTGATGGCATGAAAAGTAAAAAAAAAACGTTTTATCAAATTTTAGTATGCATTAGATTTTATTTTCTTAATGAAAGTTTATATGAATTTCGTAACAAAAAACTTAAGTCATCTATAGAATAAAGAGAATAGAGAAATGGCTTTTAGGCGAGACATAAACACTTTGTCCCTATATTTAGTGTTTTAAAGAGCAAATCTATTTATTTAAAACTGAGTTTTTCTCTGCAGTTATCTATAATCCTGCCTCGTCTATTAATTTTAAAGTATTTTACTGCCGACCTTTTGCTGAAGTAAATGCGAATATTTTTACTGATAACTCGACTAATAATAAACGAGTACGTACTTACACATGTATATAACTACATACGTATCCTCCATATATATACGTGTGTGTGTGTGTGTGTGTGTACATGTGTATGTAGGTGTGTGTATGAATGTACATAGGTCAAGATAACCCCCGATATTCTCTAGTATTTATAATTCCATTGGGTACCACTGTAGTTAGCGATACTGTCATAAAGTGTTGACAGCTTTGCACTCTCTGGTTGATAGCTGATGAAGAAAATATCGTGCAGTGCAATACACACACACACACGCACACACACACACACACACGCATATATATATATATATATACATATAGTCAGAGAGAGGGAAGGGGGGGGGGGAGAAAAACACATATATGTGTGTATATATGTTGTCTCTGATCGAGACGAAGCGAGATTGTATTTGAATACATATAGAAATGAGAAAACTCATCGCTTGAACAACCGTTAAAACAGTTAAATGTAGTCAAATACAGCGATGGGCAAAATGCCCCAGAGGACAGATACCAGCGGCCAGCGATCAACAGTGAGACAATCCACAAGGTGGATGACATGCAGATGAAATGTAGAAAAGATTAAAAGAGGAGGACAAAGAGAAGTGTGTTGGTGCATAGAAGCGACTGGAAGAAAGAGATAAAGAAAGGCGATGTAGAAGACAAGTTTACACACACATATCTTCTCCCTCATCAGCTCTCAAACCAGCAAAATGGTTTTCTTTCGTCCTACTATCTGCGGTATTTGTTTTATCACACACACATCATACCAGCAGAAAGATTTATTTTTCTGTTGCACGATCCAAAATTTTAAAATTGAACTCTCAATTAAATCGTGCGAAAACATTTTATTGGTTTGAGAGCTGATGAGGGTGAAGATGTGTGTGTGTACATTAGAAGATCAGACTGAAAACTTTATAATTTTAATTCCACAAATTCGAAGATGACCTGCCATTACAAAAACTCGGGCTCTATTTTCTATTTTCTATTCTCTGTTTGTGTTCGCCAAAATCCTTCTCTTTTCTATAATTAATTATGCACTTAACACCTGATGAAATTGCATTATATTCGGATGATACACACACACACACGCGCACACACACATACACGCACACACACACGCACACGCGCACACACACACACACACACACACACACACACACACACACACACACACACACACACACACACACACACACACACGCACACACACACACACACATATATATATATATATATATAAATATATATATATATATATACTGATATATATATATATGTGTTATGTAAACCATACTATTTTAGTCAGTATTTTCTTCACCCTGGCGGTTTCTGTCCCTTATGATTTGAACCCATATAGTTATATATCTGTGTTCGTCTCTCCTTACTGTATTATAAGGCTCGGAATATTTTGTCCCTTGAGTTATTTTAATTATAGGCGACTTGTGTGAGTTTTCAACTCATTATATACTTTTGATAAATTGGCTCCTTTGCTTTTGTAGAGCTTTTAATACATCTGATTGTTCTGGCTGCTATTCTTTTTAGTAACCTTACGTTCTATTCGTTCTGCCTGGCACGTTTTATCCATGTGCTTTCTCTCTTAACGCACATGTGTTATTTAGTCTTCTACCAAACATATTAGTGAGGTGAATATTGTCGTGGGTACCCGTTGAAAAGCACCACTCCAGTAATCCTCTTCACTGAATTTTGCGAAACAGTTCTACCCGTAAACTGTCCAGGTATATGATAGTTATCATGGTAGGTTCGTATATCTTAGTTTATCCTTTTGATTGGGTTTTGTGAACCATACTATTTTAGTCAGTATTTTCTTCACCCTGGTGGTTTCTGTCCCTCATGATTTGAACACATATAGTTATATATCTGTGTTCATCTCTTCTTACTGTATTATAAGGCTCGGAAACATATTTTTCTTTGAGGTATTTTAATTATAGGGGACTATTGTGAGTTTTTAACTCAATATATACTTTTGATATATATATATATATATATATATATATATATATATATGTGTGTGTGTGTGTGTGTGTGTGTGTGTGTGTGTGTGTGTGTGTGTGTGTGTGTGTGTGTGTGTTCTATATTTCTATGGATGTATGCATATAATCCAATTTCATTCAAAGGAAGTAATCCTTTAAACGAAAATAAAACCATACTTAATTATGTTCGGATATAACTCATTAGCTAAAACAAAAAAAAAGTATTTATGATAAAAGACACAAAAGAAAGAAAATTATAACCGGAAAAATGATATATCAAAATTATAGAATACTAGAATAATGGCACAATTATATTGAGATCAAAAAATATCATGGCTTTAGCGTCAATTCTGACGTGTGCTACGCGTTACTACATAATTTCCTTGTGCTTTTGCGTGATAAAAAAGATTAGAGCACCCTTCGTGACAAGAGATTGCGTCTGTGTGCGAATGTTTATATGTGTGTGTTATTGTGTGTATGTAAATGTGTGTCTATATGATATAATAGGGTTGAGAAAAGGCGTATGTGGGTAGGAGGGAGTAAGGAGATCATGTGATAAAGATTGATGAGAGGAGTACATGAACGAGACAGAGTGGGGAAGAATAATGGAGAGATGTACCGAAGCTGGAAACCATTGTTGCTGTATTTGTTTTTTGTTGTTGTTGTTGTTGTTGTTGTTGTTTAGTCCAAAGTTCTATGATCCAAAGCATTTCAACATCGTCCATCTCCCTTTTTTTTTTATTCAAACTCGGTGCATATTTGACTGCATTATAAAGAGATGATAAAATGCAGATATGAATCATCTCTTTCTTCTGAATGGACGCACAAAAGTGGAATACTCTACGTAGCGACAGAATTAATCATCAGCTTCTAACAATTAAATAAACTACATTTCTTCTGTCTATTTTCTTCATAAAAAAATCACAGTTCATTTTTTTCCACAACTAAAGCATCTAATTCAAAAGCGGTAGCTATATCTAAAGTTTACCCAACAAATATGCTCTGCGGTCTAGTGTAGACAGATATTATTTATTTAATTACATCATCAAACGCATGCACGTCTTGCAAATTAGACTAACCGTTTCAGATATTATATATATTCTGTGTGACATATAAAGCATTGCTATAGTAATATCCCTTCGTGCATGGAATCATCGAGTAGTTATTCTTAGATGAGGAAACAAGAATCTCTGAAATTCGACATAAGCATAATCTCCTATTGCTTTATGTGTACGGAGGAATATTTCATTGCATCCACCAGACCTGCCAACCTCTAAAGACCTCCAAAAGTTCTCGAAAACGGGGAGAAATGAGGCAAAATGAGGAGATTTTACATAATTGTTTCTACTTTTTGGCACAAGGCCAGCAATTATCCAGTGCATTACTGGTACTTTATTTTAACGACCCCGTAAGGATGAAAGGCAAAGTCAACCTCGGCGGGATTTGAACTCAGGACGTTAAGGGACGTAACTATGCTGGAAAGCATGGCATCCGACCCTCTACCGATACTGCCAATCGACCGAAAGCTTTACCCATTTTTCACAAGAGAAGATATCTCTCACCCACCCCAAAGTGGGTGGGAGATTTCCCCGTCGGACGGAGTGTGTTGACAGGTCTGGTTTTCACAGCTAAGCCGTCTCATTCAAAACTGGTAATGTCCACTTTAATATTAACCTAAATCATATATATATATTTGTGTGTGTTTATATAACCAACTATCAACTGGAACCATGTGAGAAGAGATAGGAAGAGAGAGAGAGAGAATGAGAGAGAGAGTAATGAAGAGATAGAGATAGATAGTGAGGTAGAGGGAGAAAGAAATCTGTTAAAACACAGTTCCTGCAAAAATACTTAGTTATGATTCATTTCAATAATCTTAAGTTAATATAATTGATTCTACTTTTGGCACAAGGCCAGCAATTATCCAGTGTATTACTGGTACTTTATGTTATCGACCTCGTAAGGATGAAAGGCAAAGTTAACCTCGGCGGGATTTGAACTCAGATCGTAAAGGGACGTAACTATGCTGGAAAGCATGGCGTCCGACTCTCTACTGATACTGCCAATCCATTAATAATACTAATTTGATATTCACAGTATTTAATCTTGATACAAATGCTTTTTTGTTGTTTTTGCTGTTCAAATATGCAGTTTAAATAGAATGTAATTTATGGACGACACCGAATCAGTCACAATATCGAAGATAAACACTACTTTGTATAGAAAAAGCTATACTTTTTGTCGCCGTACTTGGTAGGTGCCCCGCAGTATTTTCTTAATATTTGGTTCATTAAATAAAATTTGTTTCGTGGATTACTGATTGTTGGGTAGTGGTTGATATATATAGGGTTCATTGTTCTTGCAGTAGTAGTAGTAGCAGCAGTAGCAGCAGCAGCAGCAGCAGCAGCAGCAGCAGCAGCAGCAGTAGTAGTAGTAGTAGTAGTAGTAGTAGTAGTAGTAGTAGTTGTTGTTGTTGTTGAAGTTGTTTGAACCTTAGATTGCTCTGATTGAGCAGGGCTATAAGCAATGACATTCCAGTTGTGACAATTCTGTCTGTTGTTTTTCCTTTTTTTCTGACATTGTGTATATAGAATTCAACGTATTCACTTTAGTAGTTTTGGACGGCAGATGGGTGCAAAACATTGCTCTTTCTTCTCTCCAGCCGGCTCGTCCACAGAAGAGAAGGGTCATTTTTGCGCCTGACCTCTAATTCTAAGGCGCCCGACCTTAATTAACATCACTATAATGTTTTTTTAAATGTGAATGTGCATCATTGAAAAGTACGGAGGCAGTGCCACCCAGTCTCCGATCTTTGGTGATGGATTTGCTTTTCAGGCCTGTTCTCTCAAGGCCTTCTAGGAAATGGAGTCAACCACAAAACAACCGACCGATATTTGGATAGTGTACCCTCCTGGGCCCGAAGTGCATCAGAGCCTGGGTTTGTAGCTGTATTTTTTCAAAATATCTGCCAGAGTGAAACAGATGGTTTTCTTAAATAAGACACTTTATCAAGATAGTAATATAGTCCCAGTTAATTAAAAAAATATTTAAACGCAGTCGTATGTGACTCATTATATCTCAGAGTAGTGGTTATAAGTTGATATTATTATAAATATGGGATGTATTACCTTACATTATTAGATTCCCTATAGGTAAGGAAGGCAATTGTCTCATATTTAATACATACATACATACATACATACATACATACATACATACATACATACATACATACATACATACATACATACATACATAGTCACATTTATAGTGGGCCATGATGTGACTGCTCTATATATAAATATTTTCTGATAAGTATATATATATATATAAAGAGGAAATCGAAAATGCAACTGGAGTCTTATTTTTTTTTAAATATATATATTTATTTGGTTCCTTTACCGGTTTCGCAGTTCTTCTGCTTTTCAAATGTAGAGATGGAGGGTCTGTGGTTTTTCTCACATGTGAGAAAAACCACAGACCCTCCATCTCAACTCTACTTTTGAAAAACAGAAGAACTGCGAAACCGGTAAAGGAACCAAATAAATATATATACATTTTTTTTTAATAAGACTCCAGTTGCATTTTCGATTTCATCTTTTTTTCTTAATACTTTCACTCGTGTAGGACACCTCAGTTATTTTTCATTTTGTAAAAAAACGTCACTTTCTAATATATATATATATATATATATATATATATATATATATACATGTGTGTGTGTGGGGGGGGGGGGTGAGTGTGGGGGGGGGTGTGTGTGTCTGATGGTAGCTAAGATGCTTCCATAGCGGTATGCCGGTTGAGCACTCTATGCTCTTACAGAGCAGAGTATGATAGAATAGAGAACGAAAAATCAGTGATGCATTTGAACTCAATTTTTTGTGTGTTACAATTGTTTCCCCGGCAGAGAGCTGGAGACGCGATCATTGTGTGGATCTGTCTGATTCTGGATCCGCAGGTTCGACAGACACGTCTAATGATTTCGGAGCATTAGACGTGTCCGACGAACCTGCTGGTCCATAATCAGACAGACCCACAGAATGATCGCATCTCGAGATGTCCGCCGGGGAAACAATTGTAACATACAATAAATTGAGTTCAGATGCATCACTGATTTTTCGTTTTCTATTATATATATATATATATATATATATATATATATATATATATATATTCTTATCAGAAAATGCTTTTTCTAGCAAATACGTTATTCGCTCACTGTCCACCTTACTAGCCATCTGTGACCATTGTATCATGTGTTAATTTCTCTATCCGCCTCTCGAGATATTTTCACTTGCTATGTAGGAAATAGTCCTTTTTTTTACCACAGTATCACGTGTTAATTACTCCCTCCGCCTCTAGAGATTTTCTCACGTCAAAAATCTGGTCCTTTTTTGTGAGGGGTCTCTTGATAAGTCGTATCAAACTCACAACGATGATACAGTTTTACAATGCACACGGATCTGCGAAACTGCAGTCAGAACTTTGAATAAAATATAGGTATATATTTGTCTATTAATTTCTCATATTTTGTTAGTGTATATATATATATATATATATATATATACATGTATGTATGTATATATATATATATATATATATATATATATATATATATATATATATATATGTGTGTGTGTGTGTGTGTGTGTGTGTGTGTATGTGTGTGTGTGTGTGTGTTAATATATTTTCAGAAATTTCACTTCCTTATGTTAGTGCCTGTGATATATATAACAAGTTTACGTGTCTACGATAGTTGTTTCTACTTTTGGAACAAGGCCAGTGATCATCCCAGTGCATTACTGGTACTTTATTTTATCGGCCCCGTAAGGAAGAAAGGCAAAGTTAACCCCGCGGGATTTTTCTGTGATATCATACTCTGCTCTATGAGAGCATCGAGTGCTCATACGGCCTACCGCACCCGGACGCTTTAAGCATCCAACACCAAATCCTTTCCTAATTTTCCCCCCTTTCCCCTTTCTTCCTCTCTCCTCATCCCTCCCCTCTGTTCTTCCTCCCTTCCCTCTCTTTCCTTTTCTCTCTCCTTTTTTCTCCACTTTTTTTCTCTCTTTCACTCTCCTTTTCCACCTGGCCTTTTGATTAATAAAAGGCCTCGGGCGCACCAGAACTACACCGATGTCCTGTAATTCAGCGCAGAAACATCGGTTCGGGAAACATTTACAGCTGACGATGGAAACTCCTTTCCTCCTTTCTCCTCCTGTTACGTCCTAACCACCATCCTAAACCTTGTTTTTAGTAACCACACAGTTCCTTTCGTTTCATAACTTTTTGTATTTACCGCTGTGACCCTACCTGCTTTGGTCGATCTGTGTTCCCTCCACACTTTCGCATCGACCCTCTCTCTCTCTTCCCTTCTCCTCCTCACTCTCATTTTTTTTTTCTCCCTCTCTCTCTCTATCCATCCGTTCGGTTTTGATCGTTGACATGTTTACACGTGTCGTGGTGGCCTCTCTGTCCGCAATCTTTGCGGCACGTTTTTACCACCATCGTAAAAAAACCCCTTCTGGATTATCTCCTGTTCCCTTCTCCTCCACACTTTTGGTTGCCCGTGTCTCTCTCTCACTTTCTCCTGTCTATGTGAGAGGCAGCACGATTATACCAGCTCTGAGTCGTAGCTGACCACCAGGCTAAAGTCTCCCAGGCTGGCCACAACTTACTTTCCCTATTTTTCCACGGTTGCTTTTTGGCATGTTTCTTTCACCTGTGTCTTCCCACGATGGGATCTGTACACATTTTTTCCCCTATTCCTTTCCTAATGTTCCCCCTTTTCACTTGCTTCCTCTCTCCTCATCTTTTTCCCCCTGTTCTTCCTCCTTTCTCTCTCTTTCCATTTCTCTCTCCTTTTTTCTCCACTTGTTTTCTCTCTTTCTCTTTCCTTTTCCACCTGGCCTTTTGATTAATAAAAGGCCTCGGGCGCACCAGAACTACACCGATGTCTTGTAATTCAGCGCCGAAACATCGGTTCGGGAAACATTTACAGCTGACGATGGAAACTCCTTTCTTCCTTTCTCCTCCTGTTCCGTCCTAACAACCATCCCAAACCTTGTGTTTAGTAACCACACAATTCCTTTCACTTCATCATAACTTTTTGTATATATATATATATATATATATATATATATATACATATATCATCATCAGGTCGAGCTTGCTTGGCTTTCTATGACACGTTTCCTCCATCCATCTCTGTCTCTCGTAGCGTTTGCCAGTTCTTCCGCAGTGCATCCAGTATCGTCCTCAAGTTGCTTGACGTATGTCTTCTTGGAAGACACACACACACACACACACACACATATATATATATATATATATATATATATATATATATATATATATATATATATATATATATATATCTATATCTAAGCATTATACATAAACCTTACGTATATGTTTCAATATACACCCCTTGATATATATATATATATATATATATGTGTGTGTGTGTGTGTGTGTGTGTGTGTGTGTGTGTGTGTGTGTGTGTGTGTGTGTGTGTGTGTGTGATATTTAAGTAACTACAGTTACAAACGGTTCACCGTTCAAAGAACTTATTGCTGTTCTAAGACGTGTCTCTTCTTCGGTTGTATTCCGGAGTTTAAGTGGCTATAGTATATATATAGTTGGGCAATAGTTTGGTAAAGATATCCAAGGTATAGAGCAACTGCTCCTCCCGACCAATGAAACGTATGTCTCTTGTATGACGTCATTGCAGTAACTGGTAGGCACACGAGCAAAGTACGTATCAAAGTGACGTATCAAACATATCGGTTATCATCTGAGGGTACCGTTCTCATAACAACAACGAATGCATGAAGGACATCACGATTGCATGGAGAACCATGGAAATAATTATAATGATGAAACGATATATGTAACCTCAGTATCTTATATATATATATATATATATATATATATATATATATATAATTCCCGTTCTGTGTGTAAAAGAGTTTCACTTGGAAAATATTCCATCGATCTCTGTCAAATTAAACACATAGCCAAAATAGGCTACGGTTTGTAACATCAAGAAAAAATTATTTCATAATGATTAATTTCGAAGTCACAAACTTCGATTTTATAATCTTATAGACTTTTGCACTAACAAATTCCATGACGGCCATAAAGACAGAGAGCGTTCCTTTTACACACTTCTTAACTCTCCCTCTTCCACAACACGACGTTATGGGATTGTATGTGTATGTGCGTGTGTATATGTGTGTATGTGTTTGTGTGTGTATGTGTGCGTGTGTGTGTGTGTGTCTGTGTAATTTCCATAACGGCAAGAGAGAGAAGGATGTGTGAGAGGGAGATAGAAAGAGAGGAGTGAGAGAGAGAGTGTGTAAAATAAAGAAAGAGAGGAGTGTGTGACGCGAATATGATAAATACAACGTTTATAATTTTAACTTATTTATTACACTTCTTAACTCTCCCCCTTCCACAACGTCACGTCTTAGATTGTGTGCGTATGTGTGTGTGTGTGTTTGTGTGTATGTGTGTGTATGTTTGTGTGTGTATGTGTTTGTGTGTGTGTGTACATGATGGATGTTTTAAAATACATATTGTTCAACCGACACGGCTAACGATACATTTCGCTATGTTCACATTTTAATGACACATATCTGTAAATAAAACTTGCTCTTTTTGAATCCCGTCTCATTTTTTTTATTGAAAGAGTTGATCAGGTAAAATTATCCTCCAAGTTAAACATACAACACGGAAATTGACCATTAACATTGCAGCCCTACCAAGAACTGACACCGTCCAATGGACGGGGGTCATTTGCTAGTATATATATATATATATATAATATATATATATATATATATATATATATATATATATATATATATATATATATATATATATATATATATGCATTACACATAAACATATCGTATATACTTCTATATACCACCCTTACCCCTTCTTCCTCCCGGTTAGACCTGTGCGAAATTCCTTCCTTGCTCACATTTCAACCAGGTTTGATGGTCTTTATTCTCTCGTTCACGATTTCACCGAACTTAAATTCATAGAAATCTGGGACTTGTCTCCTTCTTCCTCACTTTCTGTTGCCTCACCATTTTGTTTGTTTACCCTCGCGTCCCCTTTATTTACGTGTCCCAACGACTTTTTTTAGCCGTTGCTCGCACCAACCGGAGGTATATGGTCTTTAAAGCGATGAAATGCCTATGATAGTTGGAAGATCACTGATGAAGGACAAACTTTTTTCATATGTAACCCATTTGCAACTCCGCAGTGCCCTTATTATCATATTTACATATATTTATTTATATATATAAATAGAGAGAGAGAGAGAGAGAGAGAGAGAGAGAGAGAGAGAGAGAGAGAGAGTGCGATAGAGAGGCGGGAGAGAGTGAGAGTGATGGAGAGAGAGAGAGAGTCAGCGGTGCTTCACACACAAGACGAAACCGCTTAGCGCCGCGGTCGGTATTTACTTCTCTCTCTCTACCTATCTTCCTCTCTCTCTTTCTTCCTCTCTTCCCCTCTCTTCCTCTCTCTCTCTCTCTCTCTATCTCTATCTATCTATCTATCTATCTATCTCTCTCTCTATATATATATATTTATTTATAATATAAAAGAAAGATGTTTATTGGTTTGCTGGCTGGCTGGCTGGCTGGTTGGTTGAATCACACGAAAACTACACACACACATACCCCCCCCCCCCCACAAATACATACACACTCATCTAAAGAGAGAGAGACCGCAGAGGAAGAGGCAGAAAGAGAGAGGTAGGCTGTTATACAGAGAGAGATACAATTAAAGTGTTAGATATTCAGAGAGAGAGAGTAACGTTCCACGAAAGTCTAGAAAAAGTTTAAACTATAGACCTTTCGATCTATAGGAATGTTTAACAACATTGCGTTAGCTTTTATAAAGTCGTTTTAGTCTTTGATCTTACAGAACAAAGAAAAATTAATACTATTTGTAATTAGTCTAGCCTCCATATACTACTTACAGTCAGTACTAGCGAAGCAACACTTCAGAAGTAATGTTATGCAGTATATTGCTGGGTTTAGATGACATCCTTTGGAGCTAAAAAAATCATACTGATTATGGTTATTTCACATTTAAAATCCAAGGCCAATGCTACCATTTAATCGGCAGTTTACTCCCCCCGCCTAATAAGGAAATTTTATGATTGTTTTTTTTTTATGTCTCTTTCTAACACACAGACACACACACATTGCGATCTCACCTCATACCAGACAACACATCCGAATACAGTCGTTTTCTCTGTTCTCCCGAGCACACTCAGAATCGTTGTCGCTCTTCTGTTGTTGTTCATTAAGTTTGACACATTTGCTAATTCTTCAGTAGAAAGGCATTTTCCGCTATTAATTGTAATGCCATCTTCCAATCCCCCAGCTCTTGCCGACTTTGAAACTTCTTGCATGATAGCAGCGCTCTTCCCTGCCAGTCCAAATCCAATAGACTCATTTGTTGACTAAGATAGATCTTTCCTCGAAACTGCGTTTAAATAGCTTTTCGCTACCCTTTACCAGGGATATTAATAAAATGGACGACATTTAAAACGTTAAGTGACCGCCAGTAATGTTTTACAGTAACATCCGGTTTTGTATCTCTTACATTGATCACTTTCTTAAACAATCCCTTAAGGTGGAATTTGATATTTTGCTCTACTCGTTCGGCTGAAGATAGATGTGTTTGGAGGTATGTAAACTTCGTCTTCTTTAAGCTTCATTTGAACTTTATCGATATTAAAGGATGGCTATGAGCGTTATATGACAGAAGATATCATTGATCGGTAAGTCATTCTCAATAAAGTAGTTGTACACAACAATGCAAAAATGATTTGTGTACCAGTCCATAAAAAATGTCTCCATGACTCATGCATACTTCAACTTCCAATAGTGAGGTAATTATAAATATTTAAACTCTTAAATTTACGGGGTGTTTCTGAGTGGTAAAGCAGCTATAATTCAGAGGTTTTGTCACATTGCCACCAAATAGGAGAGTTAATCTACCTTTGTTGATTTTAAATCATAATGCAGGCCATTCTCTAGTGACAATAAAGGTTATATAAGGCATTCTCTTCCAATATAGCCATGTATCATCAACATTGAAAATAATGATTTGGAATTCTGCTGAGAATGCTGAAGTAGATTCCATATCTGCACTTGCTGCCTCATCACTTATCTCAACCCAATGACACTTAATGTGACATTTATAAACTCGCAACCAGCCTCCACTGAATACAAATATTTTATAGTCACAGTCTTTCTCCCTTTAGTTAAGTAAAATAGACTTTGTTTATCAAAAATGTTAGCTTAACACAATGAAATATTATTCTTAGTCGAGCCTTCTACTTACAACGTTTCACTAAATTTCCACGAAAATAACGATTGTAGTTATATTAAACCGACATTTTTCCATTGTATTTATCTTCTCACTGAAGTATATTCATTATGCACATTGGGCTGAGAAAGTTATAAAAAAGTGCAAGACATAATTATTTCTACTATTGGCACAAGGCCAGCAATTACCCAGTACATTACTGGTACTTTATTTTATCGACCCCGTAAGGATGAAAGGCAAAGTCAACCTCGGCGGGATTTGAACTCAGATCGTAAAGGGACGTAACTATGCTGGAAAATGCGCTGATTATGTATGTCAACACTGCGTGAAAAGAAAGTACCAGACGAATGGGGACTACATCTGGCGTATATATAGCGAGTGCGGAGAAAATCCAATTCGAGATTATCAAGAATTCCTTACATATTCACACACACACACACACACACACACACACATATATATATATATATATATATATATATATATATATATATATATATATATATATATATATATATATAAATAAAATAAAATAAATAAGTCAAATGTTTAAAATTTGGCTTCGTTTATTACTGCTATATATATTTCGGTGACAGCCATCTTTGGCTGTGACCTCTTCAGGCAGTCCGAATTAGTGTGGTAAAGACGAGTACACATGTCGTTGAGGTGTTTAAACAGCTGTCACCGAAATATATATATAGCAGTAATAAACGAAGACAAATTTTAAACATTTGACTTATTTATTTTATTTTACATTACTCCGGAGTAACCAAACCAACCTGCGCACTTCGTTGAGTGCTCCAATCTGCATACTGAAGTGTTGGTATACAACCAACATATACTCAAAATATATATATATATATATATGAAACACACACACACATAAAGACATTTTTTCCAATTCCACCCCACCCGTCCCTTCAATCTACCTTATTTCTCATGCTTTCTTCTGATGAAGGGCTAGCGTCCGAAACGTTAAGGCCCTATCTCTTCCTGTTGTTTAAAGCGTTAACCTAATATATTCTTCCATACACTGTACCGATTGGGTTGTTATTTTTCTTTATCTTTTACATACACCCTCTCACACACACACACGCGCACACACACACACACACACACACACATATATATATATGTATATATGTATATATATATATATATGTGTGTGTGTGTGTGTTTGTTTGTGTGTGTGTGTATATATATATATATATATATATATATATATATATATACAGGCATGATTATGTGATTAAGGAATTTGTTTTTATTTAGTTTCCGTAAAACATTGAGCAAATGCTTTCTATTAAAGTCTCTAGTTAACCATTGACAGGCAAATAAAATTTGGTAGACAGAAACTGCGCGATAGCCTATTGTATATATACAAACTTTGTTCGGATTTATCGGTTGGTTAAGTGGAATATGGATTGTATTTAGTTAATATATGATTACAAGGCTTCAGCTTTGTCGATTGAGATATGGGTAGTTGAGTGTGTGATTTACTTTGGTGTGTACCTATATATTGGGTCAGGTTAAGATCGGGGATTATTTCTGTTGGTCCAACTGATTAAGTGTGGGAACAATGCCAATAAGGAAATGGGGTAGAAGTCGCCTCATAGTAATATAATTATCATCATCACTCCATTAACCTATGTAGTCGTCGTGAGGATCCGAATGCAGACGCAACATACATTCAAGCTAGTCTATCAACGGCGGCCGTCAGTAAATCTGGTGTAGTCATGTGCGCCCATTCTTTGACATCGTCCAACTAGTTTTAGCGTTGGCAACCCCTTATATGTCGACCTTCAACAGTGCTTTGCATAATGTTATTCCACAGGCTATCATGTTGTATGACGTAGCCAAACCGCGCCAGTTTCCTCTTGTTGACAGTGGCGAGGAGAGGTTCCTGGTGACCCACAACACTTTCAACCTTTCTCCGCATGTATTCAATGGTTTTACGTTCCCAACAGGAAATACGAAGGAGTTTTCTCATGCATTTGTCCTCAAACGCCTGGATATTTTTCTTTGTTTCTGCCAAAAGTGTCCAGGTCTCACACCTATATAGGAGGATGGAGACTACCAGCGATTTGTACAATCTGTACTTGGTCTGAAAGCTGATGTTGCTCCTCCATATTCTGGCCAATTTGGCCATCACTGCCATAGCTGCGGCAATCCATGTGTGGATTTCTGCGTTGCAGGTACCAACTTTTGACAAGGCTGCTCCCAATTTTTTGAAACTGTACACTTCCTCCAATAAATGTCCGTACGTGGTGATCTTGACGCAGGTGTAACTTGTGCTATTCACCATATACTTTGGATTTCTCGGAAATATATAAACTATGTAATACATCAGCTGCTGCCTTGGTGATGTCCATCGAACCATAAGCTAGTAATTGATGCTGGCTGGTTACTGTTTTGTTAGGAGTTCTATTATAGTGTTTTGAAGAGTGTGTTTGAATTTTAATGACTGCCTTGTGCTGTATATGAATGCTGAATGGCGATGATGGGTTTGTGTGTGCTTGAGTTCGTCGATGAAGTGTGTGTGGATTTGTTTGCATCTAAATTGAAGCAATTAACGAGCAGAGTTTCACACATACACACACACATATATATATGTAAAAGGTAAACAGAAATAACAACACAATCGGTACAGTATATGGAAGAGATATATTAGGTTAACGCTTGATATAGCAGGAAGAGGGTCTTAACGTTTCGAACGCTTGTCCTTCATCAGATGAAAGAATGAGAAATAAGATAGATTGAGGGGACGGCAGGGGAAGTAAGGTTATACAAGGTTATACAAAACAGTGGTTATTGAGAAAAGGTGAAATTGGAAATAGCACGGAAAATAAATTTAAAGGTCTGTTTTTCTTTTTGTTTTCCTTTCTTTCGTCAAAGTGACATTATTGAAAAAATGAGAGGGACAATTCTTTTTAAAAAGAGTTTTGTAACTTATATAAAGTATATACAGTATAACCGGTTTCGATGTATTAGTAAAATTCATTTTATCAAATGTTGAGTATTACAATTAAAAAGAATTAATAAGAATTAAAAACTAAAAGTTAAAGATTTAAAATTAACTGTTAAGGCAAGTTTTTTCATCTTCTTCTGGAGAAGGAGACTGGAAAAATGAAGTTTTGTGTATATAGAGAGAGGTGTAGTCATGATAGTAGCAGTAGCGGTGGTGGTAGTTGAGTTTTTTCACACAGAACACAATTGTTTATAGGGGGTGGGAGATATTCTGTAAATACGTGTGTGTATCTCAATTGTGACAATGGACTGGTCAAGAGTTCAGATGGGGGTGGTGAAGAGGGGAAATGTAAGCTAGTGACAAATTCTCTCTCTCTCTCTCTCTCTCTCTCTATATATATATATATATATATATATATATATATATATATATATATAATTTGTCTCTAGCTTACAATTCCCCTCTTCGCCACCCCCATATATATATATATATATATATATATATATATATATATATATATATATATATATATATATATAAATATAAATTAGCGAGAATCGTATTTCAGCACAGGAATTAACGAAAATCAACATCCGATATGTGTGGCAAGCGCTCGATAATTCATGTGAATCAGAGCTACAACATACGTTAAGGGCCAAACACACTGAGATGATGGTTAAACATATCATCCGCACAGCCAAAACAAACGACCAAGTAATTCGGGTCAAACAATAAAAATATATGTGTTGATATATATATATTTCCAGAAATAGCCGTCGAAACGGCTTGAGCTCTGCCGTCGGAGTTAAACTTTTTCCTATATACATATATATATATACATATATATATATAATATATATAATTGTTTCTACTTTGGCAACAAGGCAAGCAATTACCCAGTACATTACTGGTACTTTATTTTATCGAGCCCGTAAGGATGAAAGGCAAAGTTAACCTCGGCGGGATTTGAACTCAGAGGTTAACTTTGCCTTTGATCCTATATTATATATAAATATAATGAAGTATAAGTCAACGGGTTAGAATGTATGTAATTTATTCGTTACACAATCGCTGTTATTCATATTTTCATGAAAAAAGTTATGTAACAGTTATGACATCATCACACAACTATTAAGTAAACAGAAAGTACCATCAATAAAAATAAGATGACATGAAGAAAAATAGAAATTACTCATGCTGTTTCCATTTATTAATATGTCATGAGCTGATTAATGATGCTGGGCTCTGAAAGCCTTGGTGAAATATCATTGAATGGAAACAGCAGGAGTTATTTATATTTTTCTTCATGCCATCTTGTTTTTATTCATATTATTTTCTGTTTGATTAATATCTGTCTGATGTGGTCATAAGAGTTGCATAACTGGTGTCATCGAAATATGTATAACAGCAATCGTGTAACGAATAAATAAGGCACATTCTAACAGGGTCGGACGCCATGCTTTGACACATAGAGTTACGGCCCTATCCATTCTGAGTTCAAATCCCGGTAAGGTCAACTTTGCCTTTCATCCTTACGGGGTCGATAAAATAAAGTACCAGTAATGCACTGGGATAATTGCTGGCCTTGTGCCAAAAGTGGAAGCTATTATTATACTTATACTCCGGAGTATGCAGACCTGCATTCATACCTCGTTGAGTGCTCAATCGTGCGTAAACTAGTGTCAGTTGTTTAACTAACGCATACACACACATACACACACACACAAACACACACACACACACATATATATATATACAAACATACATACATACACACACATATATATATATATATATATCACATATATTTTTATTTGTTTGACCCGAATTACTTGATCGTTTTTTGGGGCTATGCGGATGATTGTTTAACCATCGTCTCAGTGTGTTTGGCCTTTAACGTATGTTGTAGATCTGGTTCTTCTGAACCATTGAGCACTTGCCACATATCTCGGAGGTTGTTTTTCGTTATTTCATAAGCCGAAATACGATTCTCGATAATTTATATTTATATATATATATAGTATATAAACATAATAGCTGTAACTGACTGATCAGATACAGCTATATATATGCGAAACGTAAACGGAAACAACAAAGCAAATGGCACACTACAATGGGGAAATATATTAGTTTAAAGCTTGATATAGTAGTAAAAGTGAATTTACGTTTCGGAGACTTGTACTTCATTATATATATATATAATAAATGTAATCTGAGTTTTTCGAATATTA